>JAKSZU010000001.1:231793843-232208843 GCA_026018925.1 Tupaia tana | reverse complement strand
AGAGGCTAGCTAAATATAATGCATGATTCTGGATTGGATCCCAGATTAGAAGAAAAAGTTTTTTTAAATTTTTATCTTTTTACCTTTTGCTATAAATAACATTATTAGACAAACTGGCAAAATGTAATTGTAAATAGATTATTTAATAACATTATGGCAGTGTTCACTTCCTGATTTTTATAATTATACTGTGGTTATGTAAGAGGGTGTCTTTATATTCAGCTCCCCCTACCTCCTTTTTTTTCTGAGAAGGAAGTATACATTGAAGATTTAGAGGTAAAGAAGTTTCATGGCTATAATTTATTGATAAGCAATTTAGGAAAATATGTATACTAATATATATGGGGAAACGATAAAGAAATTTGGCAAAATACTAATGGGGGAGTCTGGTTGAAAGATACACAAGAATTCTTTTCAATATTCTTACAATATTTCTGAAGTTTGAAATTATCTCAAAACAAAACTAAACAGTTTCTTCACTAGTCCCTCCTTTATGAAGCAATGAATGATCTTTCCATGTTTTTCTGCACTGAGGTACTATAAAATACAGGGTTTTTTAAAAAGTTCATGGAAAATACATATTATGAAAGAACTACGCATAGATTTCAAATTTACCCCAAAATAAGCTTGTACTTTAATGACATGTTTCCACAAACTTTTTGAAGTCCCCCTGTACTCTATCTTAGGATTTTTTTTGAGAGGTTTTTGCTACAGGGCGCATGTGCTCACCAGAGAGACAGAGAGAGACAGAGAGACAGAAAGAGAGAAATCACCCCCCAGGGGGGATGACCATGCTGCAATCCCTTCTCCTCCATACGCCTCTCTGGATCTTGGACACGCATGCACAGTGCCCAGTGTGAATTTAAGCCACTGGGTCCAGGACTTGAACTGCGGTCGACTACATGGGAGTTCAGTGACAGCCATTACGTTAACTGCTGGTCCCTTATTATTATTTTTTTTTAAGAGAGATTTTTGCTATAGGGCATGTGCACTTGCCAGAGAGACAGAAATACAGAGCCAGAAAGCGAGAAATCACCCTCTGGGGGGATGGCCACACTGCAATCCCTTCTCCATTATCCTCTGGGGATTTTGGGCACAGATGCACATATGCTTGGTGTGAGTTTTAACCACTGGGTCCAGAACTCAAACTGCAATTGACTACATGGGAACTCAAACTGCAATTGACTACATGGGAGTCCAGTGACATACCCATCAGGCCACCTGTTGTTCCCCCTTAGGATCTTTTTAAATAAGGTCTTTTTTTTTTTTAAAGTTTCTTTCTTACTTTCTTCTATGAACAAGATACAAAGAGAGAAAGAGAGATACAGACAGACAGACAGACATACCTTAACAGAATTTTGATGTCACAATCTATTCCCAGCCTCAGTTAGCTCTGAATAATAAGCGTGTATATGCCTGATGTTCTCAGGAAAAGAACGTCACATCCAGATATGAACCCAGAACCTCCCCTTGAATCTCACATTTTTATCACTGAGCCACTGTCTGTTCCCTAAATAATTGGGATTTGTTGTTTAAAAGTTTTAAAGTTCACTTCATCCATTTCATCCATGAGAGTGAGAGACAGAAAGAAAAAGCGATCTCCATGGGGTCTCCATGCTGTGATCCACCCTCAGTCTCAGCCAGCATGGATTATGAATATGCACATGACCAGCATGTCCAGTAAGGCCTCAGAACTCACACCAAGGATCTTCCCATGTGAAACCAGTTGTGCCACCATTGTGAGGCCTCCTGGTCTTTATCTTGAGATCTTTAATTCATTTCCAGCGGTCTGGTGTGAATTACCTTTTATTTTAAATTTGTCACAAATAAGTATGCTAAAACTACAATATTAAAAGTAAATGGAGGGCTAGTCAGGTTACATGTGACTAAGGTGGCTGGATTCCACAGAGAAGACTGGGAGGTGCGAGTCCTGGACCCTACAGCTTAAAAAACACTCTGGGCATGTGTGCCCAAAATCCTGAGAGAAGAATGGATTGTGGCATGGTTATCCCCTCTGGTGATGCTTTCCTCTCTCTCTGTCTCTCTCTAGCAAGCACACGTGCCCTATAGCAAAATAAAAAAAAAAAAAAAAAAGAAAAGAAAAGAAAAAAAGAAAAAGAAAGTAAATGGATACATTAGCTGAGATAACATGGTGAACAGAAAAAAAGTGAAAAAAGCATACTGGAAAATATGATGACAAAACAGGCTTGCTAAAATAATACTAAAAAGGATAAAATTTTTAAAAGTTATGTATATAAGAGTTAAGTGCTAATACTCTCACAAAGGCAAGCAATGTTTTTCAACCTGGAGTGGCTTCAGATGATCAAGAGGAGCTTCTCATATTTGTCTTTAAAGGTGTGGATGCCAGAACAAGGTGTTCTTAAGGACTGAGCAGTCTTGAGGAAGAGCCTCAGATCAGAATCTCTTGGTTCTTGCCCTTACTAGTAACACTAATAATGTATAAACACATTAATAATTGTGAGTACTAGTTATAGCCATCATTGCAAAGGACCAGTTTTCAGACATAATATTCCCCTTTCTGTAATCCTCTTTCATTAGATCCTTCCTTCCTTCCTTCCTTCCTTCCTTCCTTCCTTCCTTCCTTCCTTCCTTCCTTCTTTCTTTCTCTCTCTCTCTTTTCTTTCCCTCCCTCCCTCCCTCCCTCTCTCTCTCCCTCTCCCCCTCCCTCCCTCTGTCCCTCTCTCTCTCCCTCTCTCTCCCTCTCCCTCTCTCTTTCTCTCTTTCTCTCTTTCTTTCTTTCTTCTAGGTTATTTCTTTCATGAAAGTGAGAGACACACAGGAAGACTGAGAAAGAAAAAGACAAATAACCTCAACAAGGTCTCTTGCCATGATCCTCCACCCAGCTAGCATTATGGGTATGCACCTTGTACATACAGGTCGACAGGATAACTAAAACTGTGATCTTGCACGTGGATCCCACATCGATTGAGCAGCATGTTACTGTGGTGCCACCAAGCTGGCCCAGATTTTTTTTCTTCTTTGCTTACACTATAGGTAATTACCCTTTGCTTTGCCATCATTCTATCAATAGTTCAGGATTACAAACTTTAGAGCTTGTATATTATTTGAGGAATCCCTTGGTTTATTTCTGTTCTGATTTCTTGTTTGGTATACTTTTTTGAGTCTTTGACCTTTAGCTTGCTTTGTTATGTTGCTAGGATCCCTTTATTAAAAGCTAAATAGCCAAGAGTGACTGAGAATTCCCATCCCCCCACAGAAAAAGGCTGTCAGAATATAATTGCAGAGGCATTAATGCAAATATAAATAAGTTTTTCTTGGACAGTCCATATATGAGATATTTTTATTGTAAATGATATTGATATTAAAATGAAAAGTTAGGATTTTGTTTTCTTCAGTGGACCCTTAGAAAAAACTTTATATAAATAAAAGTATTTTTTCCTCTAGAAATCATAAACTATTATCTAAATGTAGGATCTGACAAATATCTTTTAAAGACCTTTCCAAACATTAACTAATTAATCTATATAAAGCCCTAGGAAAACGGACCATGAGAATTCAGTTATCTTTTTAGTTACATGAATTTAATCAACTTATAAATGCTTCATTTCCCTTAGTCAACCTTAGTCATCCAACATGATGGTGTTCCTTATATCATTAGATATACATGAACAAGGCTTCAGCTTCCAGAATGCCCTCTCTTAAATATTAACATCAATGACAGATTAATAAAGTAAATTTCACTTCGTTTCTTTCGTAAGATGAAAACAATGTTAAACGTGATTTTTAAGCACTTAGTTGATGTTAATTTGTATAGATAAGAAAGGAAAATACAGCACAGATAATCAAAAAGAATAAGGCAAAAGGGGCTAGCAGGTGGTGTAGTGGTTAAGACACTGGATTCCCACATGGCTGATCACAGTTCGAATCCCAGACCTAGTGGCTTGAAATGCTGGGTGCACGTGTGTGCGTGCCCCCAAAGTCCTGAGAGGAGAATGGAAGGGAAGAGGTTGAGGTATGGCTGGCCCCTCATGAGAGTGATTTCTCACTTTTCCTCTCTCTGTCCCTCTGTGGTGGGTGCTAGTACCCCATGACAACCCTTCCCCCCACAAAAAAAAGGCACGTGTGCTCACTAGAGAGAGCTAGAGATGGAGAGGGTAAAGTAAGAAATCACTCCATGGGAGGTGGCCACGCAGCAACCTCCTCCAGTCTCCTCTCAGGATTTTGGGCACACATGTTCATGTGCCCAGTGTGATTTTCAGGCCACCAGGTCCAGGACTTGAATCACAGAGTCAGCAATGTGGGATCACCACCATACCTAACCTGCTAGCCCTAAGGTCATCATTTAATTCTACTTTTCAAAGAACTTTTGAAGTCCTCTTGTATATACTGAAAAGAAATAATTATATGTGTTAGTAATAGTTGTCTTTAAATAGTAGAAATGAGAACAACATTTTTTCTTTTCACTTTTTTGTATTATTTATTCAATAATGATAAAATTATTATGATTTTAAAATTTCAAATAATTATTTTGTCAACCCAAACCAATATCTTCCAAAGTTATGGTCTAAATTCTGGGGGATTCTAGAGAAATTTCTCAATAGCATTTGGTTTAATTGTACTTTTAATCATCAAAAGCTTCCTATTGCTCTAGGAATAAAGTCTGGATTCACTAAGGGGATATGCTAGGCACTTCATAGTCTAGCTTTTCTGTTCAACTTCATCTCCTGTTGCTTTTTCTTTCTTTAAAGAATTATTTTATTTTATCATGATTATTTTTAATTTGCTATAGGTGCATGTGTGCTCACCAGAGAGAGACAGAGACAGAGACAGAGAGAAAGCAAGAAAGCAAGTCACCAGGTCTGGGACTCGAACCGTGGTCAGCCATGTGGGAATATAGAGCCTCAACAACCACAGCACCTCCCTTTGTTTTTACATATACCGTTATTCCAGCTGTAGCAAACTTCAATGATTTCCAGTATACCATGTGAGTCTTTCACATCTGTCCCAACTGCTCTTCTCCTTCTAGCCCAACTAGCAAACATTTGTTTATCTTACCAGAATAAGGTACTATCATATTTATTTAGTGGACCAAGTTAGAAATAGTGGACCATTCTTGACTTTCTTACCTTCTACATTCAGTTCTCAATCTTATCAGTTCTAGTTTATGTTTTAAAAATCCTGCTTTGTTTTTCTACTTCTATTGCTCTGGTTTTAATTTAGGCTGTCATTAGTTCCGTGTTTTTTTCTCTTTTCCCTGATCTTGCCAAGACTCAATCCATTTTCCACATAGTAGTAAATGTTCTTTCAAAAGTTGAAATTTGAATTTATCATTTTCATGTTTAAGTTCCTATAGGGGCCTTTGCAATAAAGTTCACACTCATTAGCATGGCACTTAGAGGTTCATCTGCAAAAACTATATGGCCAACTGTAGGTCAAGATTTGTTAACTTCTCTCACTTCTTCTTTCCTTTATTCCCTTCTTTATCTTCCTTCAACTGCTCCCTCATCCCACCTGTATGTCACAATGCTTTAAGCATGGCAATCTCTTCATAAAAATGATATTTAGTTAAATTCATGTGTACAGAACAGTTCGAATACAGCAGCTGTGCTGGGTTTTCTCCTTTTGCTCCTCCAGATCACTCTCCACTCTTTTCCACCCTGCTTGGTGCCGTAAGAAGCAGGAATTTATGGACAGGATCAATATTCTTCCCTTTCTGTAGTTTCTACTTAAGTTCAGCCATGGGAAACATTGGCAGGAGAATGGAGTAAAGAGTACAGAGAAGGGGGCGGGCAGTAGATGGCATAATGGTTAAATTGCTGGACTCCCACATGGCTGACCACGGTTTACGTCCCAGGTCTGGTGGCTTGAAAATCACACCATGTGCGTACAGGTGTGTGCCCAAAATCCCAGAAGGAGGATGGAGGAGAAGGGATTTAGGCATGGCCAGTTCTCCCTTGGGGGGGGGGGGTGATTTTTCACTTTCCCTCTCACTGTCTCTGTCTCTCTCCAGCAAGCACATATGCCCTAAAGCAAAACAAACAAACAAACAAAACAAAACAAAAAAAACTATTAAAAAAAAAAAAAAAAAGAGAGAACAGAGAAGGTATTTATTCCATTGGCCCTCTGCTGGTTGACAGCGATTATGTTCCTCTTCTGAAGCCCACCTGTTCTGTGAGGCAGATCTGAATCTTTTTAGTTAACTGCTTTATTCTCTGGATCCTTGAGGTGTAGGGATAGTAACAATTTCTTGATGTGGGGCCAGCAAGTGGCATGGTGGTTATGGTACTGGACTCCCACATGGCTGATTATGGTTTGAGTCCCGGACTTGGTGGCTTGAAACTCACTCCAGACATGTGTGCATGTGTACCCAAAATCTTGAGAAGAGAATGCAGAAGAGGGGATTCCACCTCTGGGGGTTGGGTGAAATCTCACTTTCTCTCTCTCTGTCTCTCTGGCTTACAAGTGCCTTATCACAAAAATCTCTCTAAAAAATTGCTTGATGTAGCTAGCTCTAAAAGTTCTTCACCTTCTCTTACATTTCATTAAATTTGATCACTCTGTTTTAATTTCTTCATTAAATTCTACTCCATTATTTCATTTGAATGCATCATCTCTCTCCTGCCAAAACCCTGAGTGATATAGCAGCCAAGGTGAGAATGGACACTGTTTTTAGAGAAGTCAGGCTAGAGCACTGGGTTCTTACTAGGGATCAGTGGAGTTGACTGAGGCTAGAAAAGTGACTAAAACAAGACCAAAGAGGCCACTGAATGCTAGGCTTTGGAGTGCGAACTTTATCATGTAAGCCAGTGGGAAATTACTTACATAACTTCACCAGGTAAACCAAGCAGAAATTGTTTTTAAGCATGGGAATAACACCTATAAATATTTCTTGTAAGTAACAAATTCTACCAGAGGAAGATTAAAGAGTCGCTCAAACTCACATCTATAAATAGATGATAGGGAGACCAGCAGGTGCAATGGTGATTAAGGTGCAGGACTCCCACATGATCCACTGTGGTTCAAATCCCAGACCTGGTGGCTTGCTTTCTCACTTTCCCTCTCTCTCTGTCTGTCTCAGGTGAGAGCAAATGCCCTATAGCAAATTATAATAAATAAATAAAATGTAAGAAATAATAATTATTAAAAAATAAATAGATAGTAGGTAAAATTTAATACCCAAATATCCTTTAGTATGGTGTGCTTCTTCCTCTACTATACTAAGAAAACATTTTGTTCCTTAAACTTCATTTAGTAAATATTAATTGAATATCTTCCCTATATAAGCCACTTTTTAGAAAGTGATGTTGAAATAAATGAGATGCTTATCTCCCACAGTCTGCCATGGACACAAAAGTCAGGCTGCATTTTAAGAAAAAAAACCTATGTATATGTTTATGTTTAAAAGTAAAAAGAAAATAAACAAACATGAAATAAAGAAAAGGGAATATTTAATTCTGATGAGACAAATTGTGTGAGGCTTTACAGAGGAGGAGACAATTGAGTTGGGCTTTAAGGAATGAGAAAAAGAGGTAGACTATTTGAAAATTGAGAAACAGAATGAACAAAATCAAAGAGATCAGAAAGCACTTTCAGAGAATGAGAAACTTGCCAATGAGATTGCAGGAGAAGAGGATGAACCACAAGGCTCATCAATTCAGTTAAGGACTAACTTTGAAGAGGCTTAGTATTGTAGGAAATGGACAAACATTCAAGAATTTCAGTAGAGAAGTAATATGTATTTTAAAATGTGGTACATTTAAAAATGTAATATGCCTGAAGGTGGTGTTAAGGTGCTGGACTCCCTCATAACCCACCACGCTTCAAGTCCCAAAACCCAGAGGCTTAAAAATTACACCAGGTGCTTGTATGTGTGTGCCCAGAGTCTCAACAGGAGAATGGAGAAGAAGGGATTTTGGTATGGCCATTCCCACCTCAAGGGATGATTTCTCATTTTCCTTCTTTCTGGCAAGTGCATATGGCAAAAAGCTTAAAAAAAAAAGGTAAAACTTGGTAGATTAGAAAGGAGAGAGACTGAACACAGTCAGAGTAGTAATACTTAGTATGCTACTGCCATCCTAAAGGTGTATAAGGAAAAAGGCCTGAAGGCCTGAAACATTACAACAGGAATGGAAAATAGGATACTTAAAGAAACATAATAGAGGGTCCTTGAGTTTTGGGAAGGAGATAATAAATATCATGCTGAAATTTCAAGTTTAGTTATTAGAATAGGTGGGAGTGTCTTCGGATAAAAGAACATTACAGGAAAAGTTTGGAGGAAGGAATTTCCAGTTTAGTTGCTAATGAGGGGAAATGTGAGATGCCATCATGACATCAAGGAGTAATTCTAGTATGCAATAGCAAGGGAGCCTGGTGCTTGGGAGAGAAGTCAGGTTTAAATTTGAAAGTTATTAATATTTAGGTGGTAAATCTAATAATGAGAATCAGTAATTTCACTTATACATAGGATAGTATAATGATACTTTGAAGGACATTATATGGCCATTCTGGGATAAATCATTAATGGAACAATTTAGTTTTTCCAAATGTTTAATCCAAGTACACTTTTCTATAAGTCTCTTAATTTTAAGCAGTTTTATTAAATTAATAGCTTAATAGTATTAATGCTATACATATTGTTGTATAACAGATCTCTCTTCCATCTTACATGAATGAACTCTATATCATTGAACAACTCCCCATAAACTCCTCACTCCAGGCCCCAGGCAACTACCAGTTTACTTTATATTTCTATGAGGTTGATTAAATACTTCATTAAGTAGAATCATCAATTTTTTTGTGACTGACTTATTTCATTTAGCATAGTGTCCTTAAAGCTCATCCATTTTGTAGCACATAAAATTATTTTTGCAACCTAGGGAAAAATCCTGCATGGCCATGGCATAATCCTTTTAATGAGCTGTTTAATTTGGTTTGTTGGCATTTCATTGAAGATTTTTGGGTCGATATTCATCAGTCATCTTTTCCTGTGGTATGTTTTGCCTAATGTTGGTATCAGGGTAATGCTGGCTTCATTAAATGAGTTTGGAAATGCTCACCCCTCTACTTTTTTGAAAGTATTTGAAGAAGACTGTGGGTTTTTATTTTTATTTTTATTATTTTAAAATTTTAAGTTTTCTAAAGGATGCATGCACTTGCCAGGGAGAGAGAACGAGATGGCACCCTCCTTGCTGCAATATCTTCTCTTCCATTCTTCTCTCAGAATTTTGGGTACGTATGCACACATGCCCTGTGTGTTTTTCAAGCTGCTGGTTCTGAGACTAGGATTGTACAGTTGACCATGGAGGATCTGGCCGCCTTAACCTCCATGTCACTCATTGGCCTTGGTATTAATTCTTTTTTTTTTTTTTTTTTGAGAGGTTTTTGCTATAGGGCGCATGCGCTCGTCAGACAGACAGAGAGAGACAGAGAGACAGAAAGTGAGAAATCACCCCCCAGGGGGGATGGTCATGCTACAATCCCTTCTCCATTCTCCTCTCGGGATCTTGGGCACACACGCACACGTGCCCGGCGTGAGTTTTAAGCCACCGGGTCTGGGACATGAACCGCAGTTGACTTCGTGGGAGTCCAGCAACATAGCCATTATGCTAACTGCTGGTTCCCGGTATTAATTCTTTAGTGTAGCCTTATGGCCATGAGCTTTTCTTTGTTGGAGGATTTTTATACTGATTCAATATCCTTAGTAGGGTATGTTTACATTTTCTATTTTGTCATGATTCATTCATGGTAGGTTGTATGTTTCTAGGAATTTATCCATTTCTTTTAGGTTATCCAATTTTTTAGCACATAATTGTTCATAGTAGTCTCTTAAAAATCTTTATTTTTGTGAAACCTATTAAATCTATTAGTCTCTTTTATGGAATCTACTAATCTATCATAATAGTCTTTTAAAAATCTTTATTTTTTATGGAATCTATTTCTGGGCCGGTCCTGTAGTCTAGCGATTAGGGACTCAGATCCGACATGCCAACTGTGGTTTGAATCCTGGCTCCAGTAGCTGGAAAAACATACCAGGCACATTTGTACATGCCCTAAATCCTGACGGAAAAGAGACAAGCAAGAATGCAGCAGTGTGATCAACCAGCATTGGAGAGTACTTTCTCCCTTTCTCTCTGGTGAGCATGTATGTGATAAATAACAAGTTTCCTCTTTCATTCTGATTTTAGTCATTTGAGTCATTTCTTTTTGTCCTAGTCTAGATAAAGGATTGTCAATTTTATTGGTATTTAAAAACAATAAAACTGTTTCATTGATTTTTTTCTATTATTCTATTTTGTATTTTGTTTACTTCTCTTCTAATTTTTACTATTTCCTTATTTCTGATAACTTGGGGTTTTGTTCATGTTTCTTCTACTACCTTGAGATAGAAAGTCAGACTTTTGTTTTGAGATCTTTCTTTCTCATTAATGTAGATATTCACTGCTATAAACTTTACTCTTACTACTGCTTTTGCTGCAACTCATAAACTTTGGTGTGCTTTTTTTTTGTCTCAAGATAATTTCATATTTCCCTTGTGACTTTTTTCTTTGACTCATTAGTTGTTTCAAAAGTATGTTTAATTTCTACATGCTTGTGAATTTTCTAATTTTCCTACTGTTATTGGTGTCCTGTTTCATTCCATGTGGTTGAAAAAAAATACTTGGTAGAGTTAAAACTTTTTAACTTTGCTAACACTTGTTTCTCAGTTTAACATATGCTCTATCCTAGAGAATATCCTGTATGTGCTTAATGGGAATCTGCTGCTGTTGCATGAAATATTCTACATATTTCTGTTAGGTCCAATTGGTCTATAATGTCGTTCAAGTTCTCTGTAGTCTTATTGATCTACTGTCTGGTTGTCTATCATTATTGAAAGTGGAGTATTAAAATCTCCCCTTACTGTTATTGTCTATATCTCTCTTCAATTATGTCATGTCTGCTTCATATATTTTAGAGTTCTGATGGTGTATATATATTTATGATTTTTATAGCTTCCTGGTGAATTGATTCTTTTAGCAATATAATGTCCTTATTTTTCTCTCCTGACAGTTTTTGACCTGAAGCTTATTTTTAATTACAGGCACCACTGTACTATTTTGGTTACCATTTTTATGAAATATATTTTCCCATCTTTTCACTTCTAGCCTATACATGTCTTTACATCAAAGGTGGGTCTCTTGTGGACAGTGTATTTTTATATCTTGTTTTTATCCCAATCCACTTAGTCACCATGTCTTTGATTTGGGAATTTAGTCCATTTACATTTAACATAATAATTGATAGGTGAGAACTTAACCTGTATCTTCTATAGGTATTTTCTTTGTGGTTATTATGGGTCTAGACACTGCAATGTACCCCCCGCCTCAGATCACAAGCATGTATATGTCTGGGTACTCAGATGCTAACTCAGAACTTTCCTATATGGGTCAGCCTTACAGAGATCACATTTTACTGCCGTACTCAGGCAGCACATAAAATTTAGAAGCTACAGGGACCAGCAGTTAGCGTAATGGCTATGTCGCAGGACTCCCACATAGTTGACCGCGGTTCAAGTCCCAGACCTGGTGGCTTAAACTCACGCCGGGCGCATGTGCATGCGTGCCCAAGATCCTGAGAGGAGAATGGAGGAGAAGGGATTGCGGTGTGGCCATCCCCTCTGGGGGGTAATTTCTCGCTTTCTATTTCTCTGTCTCTCTCTGTCTGTCTGGCGAGCGCACATGCCCTATAGCAAAAACCTCTCAAAAAAAATTTAGAAGGTACATACTTGTTACATCACAAACCTTACATATCTGAAAATTATTTTTTTGCTTTCTTAAATAAGAATAAAAATTTAGGACCTGTGATATTTTAAATGTTAAGGGATTTTATTCAGGTAATAGTAACCAAATCTGATGGTAGTAGAGTAACAGTCAGATTTATTAAGGATATTTAAAATTACTATCATGAAAATGAGGCTGGCAAAAACTGAGTATCTGATATTGGCTTATGGGTATTAAATATATAAATAAAGAGAAAAAGATAAAAAGTAAGTGGAATCATATATAAAAGTGTTCAGTATATTAAAATTTTAAATTAAGTCGAACTTCCAGATCCTTTCCCTGGAGTATTAAGATCATGGAGAGGGAACCTAGAAACCACAAAATTCACTTGGCTAGGATAAAAGTAGGATACTTTGACACATAAAACAGAGAAATCAAAGTGTCATAGAATGTCAGGAGTTACAGTTAAACTAATATAAATAAAATTTTTCTTTTAGTAGTTCTAGAAAATGCATTAGATTTTTAATGAATTATATTTATCTCATCTATATCCTATTGAACCATTTCTATTATATAATGAAATTCTTTAATAAAATAGCAATATCTTCAAGTAAACATATTTTTAAGAAAAAATTATTTAAAAATTAAAAGCCCATTAAAACCCAGAGATATATGCTCTAATCTTTGAGAAATGGCAAAATAACTTGGTAGAAAATAGTTCCCTTTAAAGAAGGGCAGTGCTATGTCATTTTGAAAATAGAGCCATGGGTAATTCCTTACTTCAGTAGTGACTCAAGTGATTTATTCAATTTTTTTTCCAACTGAAGTAGTAAAATCTCTTAACTAGTAAAAGGGGAAAGTCACACCCACTAGAATGGCAATATTAATAATAATACAAATAACAGGTATTGGCAATGATGTAGAGCTATTTGAACCCTCAGATGTTGCTACTGGGAATGTAAAATGGTTTGGCCTCTGTGGAAACAACAGGGTTCCTCAGAAAGTTAAACAGAATTATCATATGACCCAGAAATTTCTACCTCCTAGGTTTACCCAAAAGAACTAAAATGAGTACTCAAACAAATATGTGTATATACATGTATACAGTGGGATTATTCAAAACAGAAAAAAGCTGAAGTAACTCAGATGTCCATCACTGATTAATGAATAGACAAAATGTGATATAAACACAACATGGAATATTATTCGGCCATAACAAGGAATGAAATATGATACATGCTATAACATGGATGAACCCTGAAAATATTAAGCTAAGTAAATGAATTCAGACACAAAACATCTGGTATTATCTGATATTTACATGAAATATTCAGAATAGGTAAATTGCTGGAGGTAAAAAAGCAGATTGGTGATTTCCAGGGGCTAGGGACAGGTAGGAATGAAGAGTAATTGTTTCAGGAGTTTGGAGTTTTCTTTGGGGGTAATGGAAATATTTTGGAACTAGATAGAGGTAGGGGTTGTATCATGTTGTAAATGTACTGAATATTACTGAATCATTTACTTCAAGGTTGCTAAATTCATATTATGTGAATTTTAGTTTAATTAAAGAAAGATTGGGGGTGGACACTAGGGACCAGCAGGTGGTGTGGTGAAGGTACTGGATTCCTACATGGCTAACCATGGTTGAACCCCAGACCCACTGACTTGAAAATCATACTGAGTGTAATTGTGTGTGTGTCCAAATTCCTGAGGGGAGAATAGAGGAGGGACTGCAGTGTGGCCATCCCCCAAGGGTGATTTCTTACTTTCCCTCTCTCTGTTTTTCTCTGTCTCTCTCTGGCAAGCATGTGCACCCTATGGCAAAAACCTAAAAAAGAGAACGGGAAGGACACTAATGGTTGAATCTTTGTGAACTTTGGAAGCCCATGGTGATTCTTTTGATGGTTCTAGAAATATTCTATGAGTTAGAGAAATTATTGACCCCAGCTAATTCAGATAAAAACATTACTTGAAGACTTTACTCTTGAAATAGAAGATGACACTTCATCTCTGATTCCAGTGGAATTCAAATGTGAAATAAATGAAGTGAACTACTTCAGTAATTTCAAATGTGGATTGACTTGCTTTTTATAAAAATATAGCTCCTTATTCTACATACTTGGATGGATATTAATAGAAGCCTTGACTACTTCATGGGCATTCATACCAATTGACACATTGACACCTGAAGATTATATCTAAATGAGTTAATACACCAAAAAAAAAAAAATTGTCAGAGGGTATATGTGCTTGCTGGTGAGAGAGAGATAGAGATAGAGATAGAGATAGAGATAGAGATAGATAGATAGATAGATAGATAGATAGATAGATAGATAGATAGAGAGAGACTACCATCTTGAGGCATGGTCACTCTGCAATCCTTTGGCATTTCTCCTTCCTTTTGGGATTTTGGGGGCATATTTACACATGCCTGTTAAATTTCTCAAGCTACTGGGTCAGGGACTCTAAACTGTACTTGGCAATGAGGGTTCCAGGTGTCTTAACCATCAGGCCATGGGTAGGTTCAAAAAATCAATATTTTAAAATAAAACTTTAAAAGATTATCTTTATTCTCGGAGACTGTAGTAGGATTTTGCGGACTTATCACTGTTCCTTTGCTCAATTTACAATAAGATCTGCTCAGATTTTAACTGATTTTGCTTACAGGTAAATCCAATTCTGTACAAAATGTTCCCCCTCCCCCCCCAAAAAAAAATTCCACACCCTCACTCACACAATATCCTTGTCTTGCTATGTCTACAAATCTTAAGCTATTATGCCATGATCTTTACCAATTCTAATCAGGCCACTACAAAAAAAGACCCAGCTTAAGTCTGACTTTAAAATATAAATATCCAATGTTGAACAAACACTAAACTGCAATGAAGACTCTGTGGAAGTAGTACTCTTCCTTACCATTATAACCTCTTATTTGTGGGGAGCTAGCAATCAACACTCTTGGAGGTCGGGGGAAACCCAGTTAAGACTAATTAATAGTTCCTCCCTGCCGCAGCCCAAGATTCTTTTTTTTTAATTTAATTTATTTCTTTTTGTATATACATTCAATTGCATTGTTTAGCTTACAGTGTGAGCATTTCAATATGTGTACATTTCTCCCCAGTCCCGTTGATCAAAATATCTTCAACCACTAACACCACACTTCCCCATCCCGTCAATGTTCTACCTCCGTATCCCTTCTCCAATTGTCCTTCGTTAGGCCCCACTCCTCCACATACACCTCGTCTGACATTCACACCCATCTCTTGTGTTTGTACAACCGTTAGTCAATCAGTTTCAGTCATAGAGTGCAGACATTTGGTATATGTTAAGTGGGGACATACAATGTCTCTCCTTCATAGCCTGGCTTGCCTCACTCAGCAGTAAATCTTCCATATTTTTCCACTTTCTGTCAAAAGTCAGGGTTTTGTTGGTTTTTATGGCTGAGTAGTATCCCATAGAGTATATGTGCCACAGTTTTTCAATCCATTCCTCCATACGGGGGCATTTGGGTTGGTTCCATGACTTTGCAATTGTGAATAGTGCTGCAATAAACATCGATGAGCAAGCACTTTTCCAATGAAGGATTCTTCTGTCCTTTGGGTAGATACCAAGGAATGGGATTGCTGGATCATATGGTAGATCTATTTGTAGAGTTTTGAGGAATCTCCAAATTATTCTCCACAGTGGTTGGACTAATTTACATTCCCACCAGCAGTGTAAAAGAGTTCCCCTTTCACCACACCCCTGCCAACACTTATCACTTTTTGTTTTTTTAATCTTAGACATTCTGACTGGGGTTAGGTGGTACCTCATTGTTGTTTTTACCTGCATTTCCCTTACGATGAGGGATGTTGAACATTTTTTCATATGCCTTTTGGCTATTCGTATGTCATCTTTAGAGAGTGTTTTATTCAACTCCTTCTCCCATTTTTTAATAGGGTTGATCATCTTTTTTCCAAACAGCTTCTTTAGTTCCTTGTGTATTCTGGTTATCAGTCCCTTACCTGATGCAAAATTTACAAAAATATTTTCCCATTCTGAGGGCTGTGGATTCACACTAATAACTGTGTCTTTTGCCATGCAGAAACTTCATAGTCTGATGTAATCCCACTTGTCTATTTTGGGGATGATCGACTGTGCTTTGAGGGTCTTATTTAAGAAGTCGTTCCCTACACCAATGTCTCCCAGAGTTTCTCCAGTGTTTTTCAGGAGCAGCTTTAGAGTTTGAGGTCTTAGATTTAGATCCTTAATCCACCTTGACTTGATTTTTGTCAAAGATGAGAGGTAGGGGTTCAGATTCATCTTTCTGCAAGTGGAAATCCAGTTTTGCCAGCACCACTTGCTGAAGAGGCTTTCCTTTTCCCACTGGATTGACTGGTACCTCTTGTCAAAGATCAGTTGACTGTATGTTTGGGCATTTATTTCTGGGGACTCTATTCTGTTCCATTGGTCCACCTGTCTGTTTCTGTGCCAGTACCATACTGTTTTGATTACCACAGCTTTGTAGTATATTTTTGGGTCAGGGAGTGAGATGCCACCCACTCCACCCTTCTTGTGTAGAATTGCTTTGGCAATACGGGGTCTTTTATGATTCCAGACAAATTTTATGATTGTCTTTTCTAGGTCTCTGAAGAATGTGCCTGGTACTTTGATTGGCATTGTATTAAACATGTAGATTAATTTGGGTAGAATTGCCATTTTGATTATATTAATTCTTCCAATCCATGAACATGGGATGTCCTTCCATTTTTTTGTGTCATTTTCAATTTCTTTTTTTAGCTTTTCATAGTTTTCCTTGTGGAGGTCTTTAACTTCTTTGGTTAGATTTATTCCTAAATATCGAATACTTTTGGTAAATGGAATAATTCTTTTCAGTTCTATCTCAGTCTGCCTGTTATTTGTCGGATGTGAGGGTGATCTGGCTGCGACATCTGTCACCCCATTGATCGCCAGGGTTGATTTGGCTGATCTGGCTGGCTAGGCGGGTGTCCCTTTCCTCCCTCACCGCTCCATGTGCGTCCCTCCCTAAGCTGCGCGCTCGGTCGAAGAGGACGACCATCCCGGATAGAGGAGGATCGTTCTTCGGTCAAGGGTATACGAGTAGCTGCGTTCCCCTCCTAGAACCTCCAAACAAGCTCTCAAGGTCCAAGATTCTTGATTTGAAAGCCCCTTGAGCCTCCTATTTGGGGCTGGAGGAACTGTTATAATAGGGTAAGTCTCACATTAGTTTAAACTCTGATTTCTTTTCTTTCCCGATTGTTTTTTTTTTTTTTTTTTTTTTTTTTTTTTCCTATCTCTCAAGTGTAGTAGGAAATCTTTAGGACTCTTTTGGTAGTCTGATTAAATCTGAAAAAGCTTATCCCCTTGGTGGAAGTTTGTCTTCTTACTAACAATGTTACTATTCATCTCTATCCTTGTCATCTTTTGTTATCCTTTATAAGATGAAAGTACATATGGAAAAAGATGAGTGTATGTCCAGTTAGTGTTTAGCAAGCTGGCCCTGGAAAGTGAGTGTCTCAAATTTCTTCTCAGACTAGTGTCCTTTAGGATAAACTTTGTCCTGGGTATTCATCCTCAATCTATGAGAACTTTGTATATTTGTATGTATGTATGTATGTATGTATTTTGTATTACATCTGGCTATGGAACAGAGCTCGCTTTAAAATCTTTCCATCTTCTGGGAACTACAATTGTGTCAGTTTGTAGTCGGTTGGCACAGTCATTAGACTAGAGATCCTGATGCATGATATACACAAGCAACACTTGTATCAACTATCCTCAGGTTGCCAAGTTTGTCTTAGTCTAAACTTAAATTTATGCCCCTTCTAGGCTAGACTCTTATTTTTAAATTTATTTATTTATTTATCTATTTATTTGTTGTGGTTTTTTTCAGGCCAGTGGGTCTGGGACTCAAACAGTAGTTGGCCATGTAGGAATCCAGCATCTTAGCCACCATGCCACCTGCTGGCTCCCAGACTCTTCTTAAACATTTTTATAATATAACCCAAATTTATCTGTCTAAATGTTATGATTTAACCAAAGATAATATAGAATTACAGTGGCCACATAGGAAGATTTTTTTTATATGAGAAAAATTATTTAGAATAAAAAGGACCAAAATTCTAAATATCCAAATGTGCTAGAGTCTTTGATTGGTAAGATGAAATATCCCAAAAGACTTCAGATTTCAAAATTACTTCTTTAAGAAATCCCTTAGGCAAGGCAAAATAAATGTAAAAAAAATAAAATAGTATCTCTTTAAAGTCATTCAAAACTACATCTTGAACTTAATGATCTTTATTCTACCCTTTCTTTTTCCTCATCCTATACCTCTCCATTTCACTTTGCCCCACTTTCCTTCCTGTCTGGCTGGCCAGAAATTTCAAAAGCTTAGTTATCTCCTAATATTAGAATCCCTTTGGAACAGGGAAAAAAATCCTTGTGGTTGATTTAAGTCTTGCTCTTCCTCTGAGCTGAGAGCTATTATCAATAACTTTTCAAAGCCTAGTAAGAATACAATAAAATTTGCAGAGAAACAGAATAGTTTTTAAAAACATATAATCCACGATTTCCAGATCTTTAACCATTAGTTCTTATATCAGTGGGAACTTCAGATGCAAAGAGTCCATGGGAAAAGCAGAATGGGAAGTATGGCGGATAACTTAGAAGGCCCTGGATGGCACAGGAAACAAGAAAAGTCTAGAAAGGTAATAGAAATAAGTAAAGATTTCTTGGAAGCTATTTCCAATATCTATCTTATGAAAGTATATTGGGATATGATTCAGTCTGACAAGCAAAAAAAGGCTAAAAACATTGAAGACTTTGTGGATAGACTTGTTAACACCATTCCATGGCATATAGGAGAAGATCTTAAAGCAGGTGTAACTCTTAAGACTCTCTCCTAGCTTTTTGTAAATGGCCTTAAGCCCCCAAATAGAGAATTAAATATGCAAACTAAAAAATAATATCAGAAATAATCCCATTACCAGACTTCCAGTACTTTGTTGAACATTTTGAAATGTTCAAACCAAACAAAACCAAAATAAGACTCAGAATGAATTGAGTTGTCTTATCCTTTTGATAAGACAAATAAATGCTCCCAACAGAATCAGTAAACCCTTTAAGAAAGTCCCTTGATAAAACTATTTATAGACACTATATATAAAAAGGACATTGGAAAAAGAAATATCTGTGTTAGCTATGAATCTAAGGGGGAAAATGAAGCCAGTTATTAATGAAGGTGCTCTGATGGGAGAGCATAGTATCCAGATTTTTGTTAGCCCTTAAACTCCAAAGGAAAAATTCTCTAAATGTGAAAAAAAATCCTTGTAAAGTTTTTTATTGACACAGGCACAAAATATCAGCCATAAGCACTGTTATACAACCTTTTCATTGGAGTCAAAAACTACTCATTGGTGAGTATCTCTAATAATCCTTTGACATCTCCATGTCATTTATAACTGACATCTTTTAATCTTTTTTTTAACAGAGGAACAATTTTTCCTCCTTATATGATAAAGTAATTGCTAACTTGAGACACAAGGCATACTCTGTAAATGGAATTGCTAGATTAAATATTCTCCCAATGGTCTGCTCTTCAAAATCCCTAAGAACTACACTATTCGTAATGAGATTATAACTAATTTGGATATTGACGTACCAGTACTAGTGTGTCTACATAATTTTAAAATTGAAGATCTTAGAGAGGTGCCACTGCTTTTTGATTTTCGTGGGCAAAAAATTCTATAAGTACTGGCAAAATTATTAGGGCTGAACCCATTAGGTTCAAATCAAACCATCTGAAATTTTATCCCAACTTGCGAAATACCTCCTTAAATCAGAAGCTAAAGAAGCAATACAATTAGTAGGCAAAAGGAAATAGAGAAGAGATTCAACATATGTTGTACCAGTTCTCCTAACACTCCTATCCTCCTAAACAAAAAATTCCAATGAGTAGGCTTATGAATCTGTTCAGGATATTGGGCCCCAAAAGAGAATTTCCTACTTTCATGTATTATCAATTCCCAAATCTATTTTACCTTTAGTGCCTCCTATCGCTGCATATTTGACAATTAGAAATATATATTCTGCTTTCTCCAATGACCCTTTAATGACAGTATTGCTTACTTGTTTGGCTTCTCCTGAGAAAATCAACAATATATGTGAACACTTATGCTATAGAAAGGGGTGTACTGGGACACTCTTCTACTTATCATCAGTCCTCAAACAGTACCTAAAAGAGCTTATATTTTCCCTGTGATTCAACTTTTATTAAGTATGTGGATAACCTTTTGCTGTGTTCTAAAGATAGGGTGAACTGTAAGGCTGATTCCACTTATCTACTTACTGCTTTAACTCACATACATGCACAATTAAAAACAATAAAAGAGTATAATGTTTCCAAAGAGAAGTTACAACTTTGTCTAAGTAAATGAAATTTATTATCTATTTCAATGAAGTTAAATCTTATATCTGACAGACTACAGGCTCTAAAAACATTCCTATAATAGTAACCAAGAGATCAATTAAAAGGATCCTCCAGTCTCACTGGCTATATTAGGCAATGAATACCAAATTACTGAAACTGCCATGCCATTATATGAACTATATGATTTAACCAAGTTCTTAGAAACAGAACCTTTACCCTGGGCACCAAACATGAACAGGCCTTTTATGAGTTAAAATGAATTCTTTTTTTTTTTTTCTTTTTTTTGGAGAGGTTTTTGCTATAGGGCGCGTGCGCTCGCCAGACAGACAGAGAGAGACAGAGAGACAGAAAGCAGGAAATCACTCCCCAGGGGGGATGGCCACGCCGCAATCCCCTCTCCTCCATTCTCCTCTCGGGATCTTGGGCACGCACGCACACGCGCCCGGCGTGAGTTCAAGCCACCGGGTCCAGGACTCGAACCGCAGTCGACTACGTGGGAGTCCAGCGACATAGCCATTACGCTAACTGCTGGTCCCAAAATGAATTCTTCAATAGCTTCCTATCCAGGTCTACCTAATCATTAGAAAACTTCATCTACAGAATATAATCCTTTGCAAGAAGCAAAATCTTCCCAGATGGCAGGACTCACTAAGCTCATCAGAGCTTGTCAGTTAGCAAGAAATACATATGCATAGACAGTAGATATGCTTTTGGGTCAATCCATGATTTTGGAATGCATTGGAAATAAGGAGGAGTTCTTTTTTTTTTTTTTTTTTTTCTTCAGGTTTTTACAATAGGGTACATGTGCTTTCTGGAGAGAGACAAAAAGAGGGAAAGTGAAAAATCACCCCCCAAGGGGAATGGCCACACTACAATCTCATCTCCTCTATTCTCCTCTTGGGATTTTAGGCATGCATGCACAAACGTCCAGCAAGAGTTTCAAACCACTGGGGTCTGCGACTCCAACCATGCATGATAGACCATATGAGAGTCCAGCATCTTAACCACCACATCACCTGCTGACCCCAAAGAGGAGTTCTTGACCTTGGTGGGAACTCCAATGGTTACCAATTTATGGACCTTTTAAGAGCTAATGCTTCCTGAGGAAATGAATATTATAAAAGTAGTATTTCAAACAAAAGGAGATAATATAGAGTGTGAGGGTATGTGGCCTGGCAGTATGAAGCAGTTATCTGTATGCCTTGTTAATTACTCACTGGAGCCAGCTGACACATGCCTTAGATTCCAGGGGCTCTGTGGAAAAAATCTACAGGGCCTGGGAAACATCCTGACCCTGCCTGGGTCATGCGATGCCTGTCCTATACAATGTTTATGGCTTACACATTATCATCTTTGATGCGTACTCAGACGGCCTTCATCGAAGTTGCATAAGGAACAGTATAAGTACTCTGGCTTGACCTATGATGCATAATAGGATCACACTTGATAGTAACAAGGTCGAAAAACATATATATTAAAGTCCTTATCTCTAACTGTAGAACTTCAACAACAGAACTTCAACCACAACCTTGAAAACTTGCAGACAGTTCACTGTGCCTGCTAAAATGTATAAATAAAGAAACTCAGCATGACTGAGCAGCACAATTTGTCTATCATGCTAGATAGGCAGCTTTCAGTAAGATTATAGTCCTGATGAAATTCCAAGAGACAAAATCTTTGGTTTAAAAGCAGTTCAAAAACACTATTACAGAATGCCAATGATTAGCTCCAGAGTCAGGAAAGAAGCACTAGGAGAAATCTGGGTGTAAATTGTACTGTTAGCTATTTTGTGGCACTGAAGGACCTCAAATTAAAAAAGCTGCAAGACTTTCTATTACTGCCACTTTGGTTTGGATGTTTATGACCCCTCCAAAACTGATGTTGAAACTTAATGCCCAATACAACAGTATTAGAAGCAAAGGGCTTTAGAAGGTGATAAGGCCATGGGGCTCTTCCTTCATCAATGAGATTATTAATTTTTCAAAGGGCTAGAGGGGGAAGTTTTCCACTTCCACCACATAAGAACACAGCATTGAGGCTCCCCTGAGAAGAAGCAGTGTTTGAGGCACCACTTTGGAAATAGATCCTGCCAGCACTTTTATCTTGGACTTTACAGCCTTCAGAACTGTGAGAAATGAATTTCTGCTATTTATAAATTATCCATTCTATGGTATTTTATTTTAGCAGCATGAATAAACTAAGACAAATATAAAAGCAAAGTTGCCAAAGTTGTACATAATTAACCTTTATGGGAAAGATTTATTACATCTCATCTATCACCAACATAATCCTGGTTCAACTCTAAAGGTGGGACATTGATGAGGGCCCTAAAGAACATCTCCAAACAAATTTCACAGAACTAATCTCTGTAGAATTTTTTTAAAAATTCTCTTTATTCTTTTTTTTTTTTTTTTTTGGAGGGGTTTTTGCTATAGGGCGCGTGCGCTCGCCAGACAGACAGAGAGAGACATAGAGAGAGAAAGTGAGAAATCACCCCCCAGGGGGGATGGTCACGCTGCAATCCCTTCTCCTCCATTCTCCTCTCGGGATCTTGGGCACGCACGCACACGCACCCGGCGTGAGTTTTAAGCCACCGGGTCCAGGACGCGAACCACGGTCGACTATGTGGGAGTCCAGCGACATAGCCATTACGCTAACTGCTGGTTCCCAAAATTCTCTTTATTCTTGATAGAGTATGCACATGTGAAACAGAGAGAGAGAGAGAGAGAGAGAGATTCTCCACAGTATTCTGTTTATACCACAATTCCTCTCCTCCCATCCTTCATCAGGATCCCAGTGCACATACATGCACATACGCACATACACACACACACACCCAGCATGATTTCAGGCCAAGTAGGTCAAAGATTTGAACTGTAGTAGTCATGTGGCTTCCAGCATTGCAGGCTGGTACAATATGAACTGTGCCACAGAGGCGTAGGCTGATGTGAGTTTTGAATATGTTTTGGTCATTCCTTGTTTATTCTTGGAATGAAATGAAGCATTTTATTGACAGAAAACTACAACTCTAACATGACAAAAATTATATGATTTTGTGTTCCCAGTCTGGGGAATTTTGACCTATCTCTCTAATAACTGTTGCATCTATTTTAATTAACATATTACTAAACAGCTTTTCTAAGTCCTGCCACCTACTATGAAACTTCACTGTCCATATTGCCCCCAATCTTCAGGCATCGTAGAGAGAAGAAACATAATTCTGAAAATCAAATTAGCTAAACTCTAAGAGCTAATTCTCCCTGGCTTAGGCTATTGGCTTTAATATCAATGAGATCAAATCCTTCTGGGGTTCATTAAATGTCCCCCAAGGGTTAACAACAGGCCAGCTCATATATCTTGAAATATCCCCTTTCATTCTAAGTTCTACACTATTCAAAGTAGATATGACCAAATATTACAAGAGATTTATGCAATACATCCAGTCTTATCATCAAAATACATGAGCAGACTTTTCCACACAACCACCCATGTGTGACCTAAAACCCAGAGACCTGGTATTCAGGAAAACAAAACAAAACAAAACAAAACATCAGAGAAAGAAAGCTCTGGAACCCCACTAGAATGTACTTTATCCGGTATTATTAGCAATTACCACAGCACTACAACCCCAAAGGTTTGATCTTGGGATTTATGTCTCTAAAAAAGGCATAATCTACTGTTGAATTTATGAAAGACCTCTAGTTGAGGACTTTTAAAACTCCCTAGAAGCAGATAGTCCTCTAAAAGAGACATCTTCCACCTAAGACCTTTTCCACATGACTTGTAGAGAACTTCCACCCATGTTTCACAGAACAAGACTGATCATCACACTTTAATCTGTATTCTTTTTAAAAATTTTCTTCTCTTTTTCCCTGTTTAAGGTTTCTTTTAACTATATTATCTATATTGCCATATTCTTAATATTGATCTCTCCATCCTTAATTATTTATTGGTATGTGTTCAATACCTTGCTGTTTACTTGTGAATTGGCAAAAGCATACAACCAAAATTCTTTTGCATACATTTTTATATGCCCTTGGTAGCAGCCAAACACATTCCATTGATTGCTTTTCCTTGTGATTAATCAGCTGATTTTCTGGGTAACCGAATTAAACAATTAGCAATTCCAGATAGGTAGAAACCCAAACCCCCTATTAGGTAAGTCCTAGAAGGGGAGGTTCTACCTTCACTGAAAGAATACTCGAGGACTTTTTGTGGGAACTGGTTTTTATAAATAACCAAACTTTAACAAAAATAGAACTTGTAAGATAACTAGGTAAGAATGGTGTATTCTTTGGAGGTTATCTCACTTTTACTTGAAAGTAAGACACACTGCTTCTTTTTTTAGATCTACTTTTTTAAAGATCAATACTATAAAATATCATTCTATGGCACCAAATTATTTTTGGTGAGCAGCACCAAAATGCTGTAAACATATCTTGCAACTTATAGGGGTATTTTTGCCAGAAAAAGAAAACTGTGTGGTCTCCAGTGACTGGTATTGGCATTGTGGTACATAAATCTGTTGGCTGCTACTTGCACATTAGATAGAAAATTGTTATCTTTGTTACTTTTTAAGCCTTGATGCTTATGCTGTAGGAGATTCCTAGACATGATCCTAAGTACATTTTAGCCCAGTTGTTTCTCTTTTTTTGGGGGGGTGGGAGAGGTTTTTGCTATAGGACGTGTGTGCTCATCAGACAGACAGAGAGAGACAGAGACAGAAAGGAGAAATCACCCCCCAGGGGGATGGCCACGACGCAATCCCTTCTCCTCCATTCTCCTCTTGGGATCTTGGACACGCACGCACACGCGCCCGGCGCGAGTTTAAGCCACCGGGTCTGGGACTCGAACCACAGTCAACTACATTGGAGTCCAGCGACATAGCCATTAATCTATTAGCCAGCCCAGTAGTTTCTCTTCTAAGAAAAAATATTCTTAGATAAAAATTTTTCCAAAAAAGGAGAAAAAAATACATCTTGATTTAAGAATTCAAATTTTTGTCAACTCAAAGGGAATTCTGTATTGCTGTTTTTCTCTCCTTAAGTTTCTTTCTCTCATGCTTTAAAAGAGGCCCAGAAAGTAGGGAGAATTCTAAATCTTATGGTTCCAGAATGTAAGGTGGGTTAGACAATGTCACCAAGTCTAATGAACTCTTCACATGAAAGTCTCATGACACTAGAAAGGGAGTGGTTCAATCATTAAGAATATTGTTCCTTGTAGGCACTTCTCTGGGATATTTGATATTACTAGAAAGATCTAGGAAATAATAAAATAAACCATAAAATTAAGTAATTTGGCTAATAATCCTATATCTACCTTTATAGGCTACTCAGTTTTGGGATGAGAATTTATGCTCTTGGCTTAATGGATACTCTCAGTTACTGGCTAAGTAAAAGAACGATAAACTCTGATCATAATTCTTACATTTGTATATCATGGCTCAGATAATGTGATCTTCATAATCTTAAATGCTGCTATATAGATGCTGTCTCATCAAATGATCCAATAAATGATCATCCAACAACAAAAACAGAAAAACCTGACATTTTGACAACTTCTCCCAGACACTTGCTTTACTATTATTGTGAAATCTTAAATAGAGGTGAAGGTCCTATTGATCACACCTCCAGATATTAACAGTCTTTCATTCAGTTCAGGCTGAAAAATGACTACAAAAGGAACATTGATATCTGAAACCATGTATAACCATACAATTTACTGTTTTTATTAACATTACTATTCCACTGTGCTAAGTAACACTATACTATTATAGAAAATTCTTCATTTGAAGATAAAAGTTGTAAATAACCTTCTTGTTTATTCTAGAAACTTCTGGAAAGAGCCATCACTACTAAATAGAAAGTATTAAAAGCAATTTATATATGAAGATTTTCACAATTTCTGACTTTCTATGTCCACTTAACCCTAAAAGATTATACCATGATCTTTAACCAATTCTAATTAAGCCCCAGCATTTAAATATCTGCTTCAGACTAATCTTCAAAACCTCATAAATATCTTAACTTCGTCCTTTCCTTTTTGAGATCATGACTGAGACTAAGATTTATTAAAGTACCATTCTTCCTTATTATACTAAGAATGAACTCATTTCTGTTATCAACAGGTTGTCTTGATGATATTTAAACAACTTTATAAAACGAATATTTATTTATTTATATCTGACCAGAGAGGGACAGAGTATGAGACAGGGAGAGAGAGAGAAAGAGAAAGTGAGAAAGTAAGCTGCTTGGTCCGGAACTCGAACTGCAGTCACCCATGTGGGAGTCTGTTGCCCTTAAGCACCAGGCCACCTGCCGGCCCCAAGATGACATCTTTAAAGGCGAAAGGCTTTCCTTTTAACAAAGTTACCAAATTACCTCTTCCTTGGACAGTTCTAGATTAGCTATATTAAGTTCCACTCTTCTCCCTTCTCTAAGATCTACTGATCTATGTTGACATGTTTTTATTGGATGTAAAAAAACAAATTGATTATAATTTTCTTTATGTTGCCTACATTTAACTCAGTAAGTAAGTAAAAAAAAATAATTATTAAAGTAGAAGAAATATTAGGGGTATACAAGAAGGATTAGTAACCTTGATTGGGGGAAACTCAAGAAGTGTCACAAAGGAATCATACCTAAACTAAGCCTTGAAGAGTAAGTAAGAGCATTCTATGAAAACAAGGGAAGGAATAGCTTAACCAGGGGGAGGGGTAAGGGTTTAAAGGTATAAGGGTAGTATATAGCATTGAGAGAACAGGGAACTACAAATCATTTCTGAATGATTGTGTATAGCATTAGGTTGTCGGAAAGTCATGACGTATTTTTCTATGCAAACATGTGTTGTGACTTTCCTGACGACCCAATAACACATGGCAAGGAAGAAAAAAAGAAGATAAAAATAGTAAAAATTAGCAATGAATTATTGAATTTAAGAATGTCAGAGGTAGAATAGCTCATGGTGATGAGTCCTATGAGTGGCCATAGGCATGACTATGAGTTATTAAAATGACACTGAGAGAAAATACCATAAACTTATAGAAGTCACAAAACTATGAGGCTATGATGTTGGATGTGCTTTTAGATGGCTCTAAATCGGATTTTACATGGATTTAAGTGGCTAGACTATTTCATCATAAGAAAATATGATCAGAAAAATCTGGACCATCATGATGACAATCCACAATAACTAACACTCAAAAGGCATAACTGAAATGAAACAGTTCTAACAATACTAAGATCCATGACAGATGTGAAAGAAAAGTTCAAAGGAATCTGTTCTCAGTAAAAGTAACAAACTATTTTTGTTTCTAATTGTCATAATAACTGTCACTTATCAGCATCATTTCAGGATCAACAATAAATGGAAATTATATAATACTTACTATAAAATGTCATTTTTAAGTTCATTTATCTTGATTGATTCATTTTAAGAACAGTCATCACTTCCCTGACCCTTAGTTTTTTTTTAACCTTAGGTCTTAGCAAGGAATTCTAAGATTTTATCTCTCTCATTACTGAAGAGCTTCTCTCAGATTCACATTTCTGTTCAATGCGGAAACTTGTGAAAGTGTAAGTTAAAATGCTTGGATGCATTTTTTTCAAATCTATATAACTGACATAAAGGTCTTGGGAAAAAAGTTCCAGTTTGCTTGGCCAAGGGTTTTGAGCTAAGGTAATAGCCTTATAACACAGAAATTCAAACTATTACCCTAAATAAAATAAAATATAGATTTTTACCAATTTGAAGTTCTCCAATTACTTTCTTTTTTCTTTTTTTTTCTTTGACCAGAGAGTTGTGTTCTCGGCAGCAAGAGAAAGGTAAAGAGAGAGACAGAACATCTCCAGCAACCTCCAAAGGTCATGTTACACAAAGGTAAGATCTCTTCTACTTCTCTATCCTGTGATGATTTTGGGCATGCATGCATGTGTGTTGGAGTCTTTTTTAAAAAAGAATTTAATTAATTTTATTTGCTATTATTATTTTATAAAAGTTTGTTACAGGGCATGTGCACTCACCAGAGAGAGAGAAAGCCACCAGATCTGAGACTCAAACTGTGGTTGGCCATGTGAGAGTCCAGCACCTTAACTACCACACCACCTGCTAGCCCATGAGAATCTTTTTTAAGACATCAGGGCAGCATTTGAACCATGGTTAGACATATGGGATCCAGCTCCCAATGCTCAGGACTTAACCACTATGCTATGGCATCGGTCCATAGTGTAATAATTTTTTGATTGTTAAATAATATTGACATTTCTACTGGAAATACAAATCATCCCATTTACTAAAACACCTAATGTGGGTATCTAGCAGACCCATTTCAGTATGGTCCACTTGTACTTCTTCTTTTGATAAATATTATGATAAAAACGGAAGAAGTTGGGCAACATCAGGTGGCACTGGACTCCCACATGGCCAACTTTGGTTCAAATCCTAGATCTGGTGGCTTGTTTTCTTATTTTCCCTTTCTTTCTCTTCAGTCAAATTAAAATAACAATAATAATAATAATAAATAAAATTAAATAATTCTTTAAAAAAAGATTAGGAATAAGATGAGATGATGTCATTAAGTGATTAAGTGACAGAGAAGAATATTAAAACAATTAGCGTTTATAGAGCACTTTTAGGATCCCAAACCTTTTTTTTTTTCTGCTATAAGGCACGTGTGCTTGTGGGAGAGACAGACAGTTCAGTAGCCCACCTGATATAATAAAATACTTACTGGCTCTGAGAATGTTCTCTTTGCTGCTGCACCTGGACTGGACCTGCAGAGAAAGCATAAACTAAGTAATTTAGGGCTCATAACATGGATAGTCAGATGTGCATATTTAAAGGGCAAGCTCCTGAAGGTAGGAATAGAGGCTTCATATATCTCAAATGTCATACATGTTAATAAAAATATGTTACATTTGATCCATATGGCTTTTAATTATCCTTTACTTGCTATAAAGAAAGAACTGACTTCCAGAAAGTAATTTGGGGTACAATATTGTAATATGAACAGAGATAAAAACCAAAGGCAATTTATTCAATGTATTTAAAATATGTGGGAAAAACATTTAAGGTACTGCATATTCAGTTTTGAACATAGATCCTTAATTTTAAAGAATTTTGAATACCTCTTAACTAGAATAATGAAATTCAAATAACAAAATTGTAATCAAGTATTCCATTGTAGTCATTTTTATTATTTATATGTTAAGGGAAAAATAAAGACTCAAATTACATTTGTCTTTGATTTCAATAACCATTGCTATTTATTGATTATAATAATTTATTTTAATACTGAGTATAAAAGATGCTTTTGTTGGAAATCAATAAAATTGAACTAATTTATTTACCATTTCTTAGAATATGCATATAATTTATCAATCAGACATTCTTATGGTTTGATTTAAATATTTTTGTCAAAACAGAAGATCATTTTAAATATCTCAAAACTTTTTTATTCAAAGACCATATTGGATAATATTAACAGTGTTGTTAAATTCAAAGGAGACTGTATTTAAGCTCCATGCCTCCTTTGCCCACTCCGCAGCAGCTTGCCCCAAATGGGTATCTACACAACGAATTAATTTCTATTGCTTAACACAATCTACTATTGTAATGAAACAACTTATGAAAGAAATGTTGCAACTTAGGGTGGGTTATGGTAGTCCTTCCCTGAAAAAAACAATTGTTAATGTTTAAAGAAATAACAATAAAAAAATCACAAACAGACACACAAGAAAAAAAAAATACACACACACACACACAACAAAAAAGAGAAAAAAAAGGGGAGGAGGGAATAATCAATGTTATTCTCTTTTGGCCCAGATTGTTTAATAAGTTTAAATAGACTAGAGTGAAGAAGCTAAGTTAAAAGATAATAGTCATAGATTCTTTTACTTAGAAGTCTTATTAAAGAACAATTCTGGACCAAATGGGAAATAAATTAATGACTGCTTAAAGAAAACAATATAGGGAAGAAGACACAAGAATGAGGAAAAGAAAAGGAAGATAGAAGTTTGAGGGAGTAAATCTAGACGATAGAAAAAAAAAGTGTGGACTTAATAGGAGGCACTAGGTAATGCAGAATATTCTGCTATTTCTCATTGAAAATTCATACGAAGAGGGTAAGAATGATTAATGAACTTGCTGCAAAATAAATAAGCAAGTTGGCATACTATGGAATGAAAATAAGTGTAACTATATTACTATTGCCTTAAGGGAGAAAAGAAAACACACTAATAGACAAATTAATAGACAAGTTTAATAAAGAGAGAAACTATGTTTTAAAAAGTGACTCAAAGAACACAAGAAAAAGCTAAGAGTGAGAGAAAAATCTGGGAGAGAGAAGGAAAAGAAAGGGGAACATGTTGAAAGACAAAAACAGAGTTCAAAGAAGTCAAATGGAAGTCAAGAAAGTCTTCAACAAGATGTAGAAACAGAAGGAGCCCAAACCCATAGCGCAAAGCAACGTTTGCGAATGGAAAGTAGCTCCTTTGATCAGTAATAGTTACTCTTAAGTCGAAGCCTCTATTCCTCCAGAGTTCATCTTTAAGCCCTTCCAATCTAGAGTGGAGCTAGTGTATGGATAGAAACAAGAGATTTACAATGAACAGAGCAGTTCAGATGAGTAGTTCAAATTGTCTCATAAAATGTTCCAACAGATTTATATAATATCTATTATATACATTATATAATGTATATAATGGGAATGGTGGTGCAGAACTAGCTGACTTTAGCAAAAAAAACCCAAAACAACAACAAAACACCCTCTCCCCTTCCTTAGGTAGTTAAAAAAAATCATTTATAACATGAATAAAGAAAACCAAGTGTTTCTTTGAGGCACCTTAATTTAGAACTATATATTTCAAACAGTCTTGGAGGAGAAATGAAAACAATTCAATTCTCTGAATATGACACTTATCACACAGTTACCAAATTCCAACAGCAGTATAACCAATGTTTTCCTACTTATGTTACATTGGCTCTTTGAACCAGATGTAAAAATTACTTTTAAAATCAATGACTTTAAGGATTTCTTTACTTAGTGATCTTATATATTTTAAAAACTATTCTCTTGAGGAAAATTATTTTAAAAATGTTGTTTACTAGTTATGCATGTAGCCAATGACTCTCTTGCACTATGAAAGTGAACTTCATAATATTTGCTTAATTTTATAAAATCTCAATATGAAGATTTTTATCTAATTCACAGTGTAATGGTATTTACTTGAAAGGATAAAGTTGAGAAATACTACTCTTGTTCTCACAAATATGAACTACAAAGAAGACAATACAGGTTGTCTCAATTCTATGATTTTACGTTTTTTTTTTTTCCTTCTTTTTAAATTTACATACACTGGCTCTATTCAATGGCAGAAAAAAAGAGGAAAGTCTACAAAACAAAATAAAACTGAAAGTGTGGCCTAATACAAAATTTTTCAGTGATTAAAAATGAAAGGTATGATGGGACCCACTGATGGTATAATGGTGGCATCGCTCGATTCCCACATAGTTGACTGTGGTTCGAGTTCCAGACCCGACGGCTTAAAACTCATGCCGGGCATGTGTGTGTGCATGCCCGTAATTTCAAGAGGAGAATGGAGGAAAAGGGATTGCAGCGTGGCCATCCTCCATGCGGGGAGATTTCTGTCTCTGGTGAGTGCACATGCTTTATAACAAAAATCTCTCTCTCTCAAAAAAATGAAGGGTATGGTATCAGATTACCTACCACTCTATTCTATTGTGTCATTTTATTTTACTACAAATAACATTGTACTTTCTGGTGTTGACAAATTCCCCTTTCACTTGGAATCAAAACTAAAATAACATGTAGAAATAGTATACTAAAGTCACTGGAGGAACTGAAAACATGAGACTCCCTGAAAAACAAAGGTAGTCATTTACTAATCAAGATTGCTTTGAGACATCAAATAATTCATTTCAATATGTGTTTACATGTGTAATATAATTTTTGCCAAAGATCACATTGTTCATTAAGAAATCTTAAGATACGAAAACAGAAAATGGAAGGAGGGAGAGCACACAATAAATGGTGAGGAACAAAAATGAAAATGCCTTAAAAAAAAGCTGAAAAAAATTGTAACAAACAACCACAATCTTTAGATACAGTTAGAGAAATCACTTACCTTATGTTTAGGTCATAATAAGAATAGCACAGTGTTTAAAGTCAGCTCTTCATTATGGGAGGTACAATTGAAAGCCATAGGTTATAATAACATGAATTGCTACACAGAAATGAAGACTTTTTCAGCCCAACATGAAAAGCTAACTCTTATGAGGGAACATTTCAACTTACGTTTAATGCAACATGAAAAACAATTGAGGATGTAAACATCAAAACACACCAAACACATGTATCTCACACCAAAAAGAGAGAGATGGCCCAATCTCTCAGGAACACAGAAGACTTCATCTATGACTAATTTGTGACATACAAGGGAAGGCACATCACTCTAACAGTGAAAGATGCATGCATAATGTGTAATCACTTACGTCCCCACCTCCCACCCTACTAGTACACAAACAAGCCCACTTAGAAACAGGGAAAGAATGTGGTGCCAAGCTGTTATGAAAAAAGCAGGACACACAGAAGCGCAGCAGTGGTCATGTGATTTGAGAGGTGTTCTTCCCTTAAACCATCCCATCACCATGCTTATTTTAAAGAAGCCAGGAAAAGATCCCCTTTCAATGCTGCAGTAGCTACGAGCCCCCAGCTTGAAGCTAATGTGTGGAATTTTGATCACCGTTCCCTGCGATGTCAGGGGCTCTCCAGTGGAAGCCAGATATGTAACCAGTTAGTGGGAATGAAAGTGTGAAAAACAAACATCTTTCCCTTCTGCATTTCACAGAAGTGAGGGAGGAGAGAAACAAAATAAAACCCATGTTAAGTATAGGTTCATCACAATATAAGGATGTATACATACTGAAGTGGAGAGTACATTTGATTGCAGGTCAATACAAATCAAGTTTCATAAAAGCTGCCTTGATTTTGCTGCTCACCACGCTAATCTGTATTCTTTTTCTTGTAAATGTTATGTGCTATATGGTAAGGCTCATAATGAAAATTCTGAGCTCATTGGTTGGACGGGGTCAGAGTCAAGGACAAAAGAAGTCATCTTCTTTGATGGCCACTAAGAAAACCCTAGCTTTCTACTTTTAACATGACTTAATTGTCCATTAATCACATTTTGAATTGGAAATTACGTTTCTGTATATCTGCTCACTTACATAATTTGAGAAGTTTTGTGGTTTGGAAAGTCATGATTTAAATTTTAATCTTTTTATGTTGTTAAATGCTAATAACCAAAACAGTTTACCTATATAGAAACAAAGTTTCTTATGTACTTTTCTCCACTATTGACAAAAAGTTATTTAATGTGGGGTGTTCCTATCAATAATAGGGTCATATCAACTCAAAAATTCCATCTTTGCTTTTCTATTACTGTTGACAATAGTTAACTTCATCTATTTTATTCTTTTTTTCATGAAACTTTGACTCATGTGTGGAATCTCAATTTATTTAGACGATTTGTAACTGTTCAAAGATCACGTACTTATATTACCATATTCTCTCCTTCATTTTATTCTTTGGCCAGAAAAGTCTGGCTTTCCCTTTAGCATGGCTTTAGCATTTTGGGTCCTCTCATCATCTGTTTCTTCACGGGAAAAATAAAGATTGCAGTAGGACTCCAAGGAGATAATGCATCTATCAGTGATTTTAAGCTGTAACATGGAAATAAATCATCAGTAGTTAATGATCATTGGAGCCATTGACCATTGTGAAATAATTCTGTGATTACATGTCCTACTCATTATAACTTCCTCATCAGCTCAAAATGAAAGCTAGTTCTTTTTAACCCAAAGAGAGAGAAAAAAAACAAACACCCAATTATATGTTTTTAATAGAACTTTTCAGAAATGTCAAAGCCATAAGGCCATATGTTCTGGTAGGAAGGCAAGTCATATAATATAAGGCATAGAGTGAAGTCTGAACTGCCTCCTCTAGAAAATGCCTTGCACCTCGATCTTGTAGACCTTAGACAAACGTTCCTCTCTCTGAAATACCCTCTTCTTTATTTTCTGAAACAAATACTATTTGTCCTTTCAGATCCAGCTTAGGTTGAACGAGCTGCAAAAAAATAGCTCCCAAGTTCATCGATCAGAAATAATTTCTCCTTTCTCTAAACTCTTTTAATGGGATTGAGATGTAATTTACTCACTGTAAAAGTCACTCATTTTAAGAATACAGTTTGATGACTTTTAAAAAATGTATATGGCTGTACAACTATTAGCACAATGTAAGTTTAGGCTTCCCTAAATTCTAAAAGCGTCTTATTTGAAATTCTATTATAGCACTTAATCATAGTTAGTTGTATATAATTATTGATATGGGTTCCTAAATATATAGTAGGTTCGTGACGAGAAAGAAGCATGATTTTAATTTTCTTCATATTTTCTATTACATCAATTACAGTGTTCCATACAAAGTAAACATTTGCTAAATCTGAATGCTTGTTTTGTAGTAATTATTCTTTCCAATTTCAGCAGACTAAAATTTATTTTTTATAGTATAAATATGATCATAGCCATTCCTGTACTATGCTAAGTTTTTTTAAAAAATTAACTATAAAGCATTTTTACATATTTGGGCCTGATATAATATGAAAAGTATGGAGAGTATAGCTAGGAGATATGTGGCTACTCCACAGAATAATCTTAAGAATTTAGAGAATATATTACTATTAATATTATGTAAGATTAAAGAGTGATATTTAGAATTAAATAAACATTTTCCATACCAAAGGTTTCAAGTCAGGTTAAGAAGATTTCTAATTTTCTAAGAGAGCAGAATATTCTATACCTCATATGGTCAGGTCACTAGAATGACAGTTTGTTTGTTTTTTGGCCAGAGGATACACATACTTGCCAGAGAGAGGATTGACAAAAGACAGAGAGGGAGGGAGAAAGCACCCCTGCCCCCAAGTAGGGTGTGGTCTTCTTCTCTCTCATCCTATCAGAATTTGGAGCAATTTGCACATGTGGCTGGCATGTTTTCCAAGCTATTAGGGCCAGGATTCAAACTGTGAGGTTGGTCATTTGGGGTCTAGCTCCCCTAACCACACTGACAGAATTTTTGTTTTGTTTTAGATTTTTTACTGGAGAAAAACGTGGGTGAGGGAATGAGATAACACACCCCAGGAGGGATGGCCCCAAGCCACAACTCCTTTTCCTCTATTCCCCATTCAGGATTTTTGGTAAGCATGCACAGGTGCCCAGCATGAATTTCAAGCTTCCGGGTCCGGGACTCAGACCATGGAGTTGGCCATTTGGGATCCAGCGTTTCAACCTTAACACCGGCTGGCCCATGATAGAGATTTTAGATGCATCATGGTATTTTTTAACTTTTATTTTTCTACTTTACTAAACTTGTTTAAGGATAATCTGTCTCTGGAAAAAATGAACTTCTTGGGTACTATTTATATTTAATATAAAGCTTAAGAAGATATATAAAAGGATTCCATTGAAGTTTACTTAGATTACTTGCCTCTTTAGCCTAACCAGAAAGAGAAAAGAAGAAAATGTTTGATTTAAATTACATTAAACCAATGACTCTACAATCTTAAATTCTATTTCTTTCTCTTATTTCTTACACAAAAATAGAGAATTGGTCTAGAAAAGTTTTTTTCCACAGTTACACTGATTCTTTATTGGAACAAATTAAGATGCAAATATTTGAAATATTTAAGCCTAATAAAAATTCATTTATATTTAATTAGATTTATGCTATCAAAATACATGTTCATCTGAAGAACTCAGAGAGTTTTAGGTTATTTATGACACAAAAGGCGGCATGATAAAGAGAACATCCTTTAGAGTCTAGTTGGTATGGTTCCCAAAATTGATTTTTCTTTTTCCTACCTGTGTGACCTTAGATATGACATTGAACATGTGGAACTTTCATTTTCTTAAAATGGGAAAAATTAAGTAAGATAATATATGTGAAAGTGAAGACTATTATAAATAAAAAGAGCAGTACAAATCAAAGTCACATTATATTCTTACGTAGATTTTAAATCACTTATATTTGATATAGGAAGAATCAGACGTATAATAAACACAGAATTTGCTACAGATCATACCATAAACCAGTGACTAATAACAGACTATACTGCCAATTTCTAGACTGAAGCTTCAGATAAAGGTTGAATAAAGATCAAAGATTGGCTTTGCAAGAACTAATTAATTCTGTGTTGCATGATTTCAGTTCAGTTACCTACTCTCTATCGGTCTTGTTTTTCTCATCCACAAAATAAGAATTTTTAAGGGATTTTTTTAACTGAAGTTGATGAGCCTTTTAAGAGAACCTGTGGATAAAAGTTGGAGGTCCACTCACTAGGATAGAGAAATAAAATTACAATTTCTGTATTCAGTAACTTAAGTAATCTTTCTTATTTTCTTTCATTATAAGTATAGGCAACAAATCAGAATAATGGGAATATTTTACTTCAAGTTGTTATGGGTATCTTAAAATAGTGTACATGGTGACTATGATTTCAAATCACAGATGTAATTGGACTTGCTCCTATATTTTAGAATTTTTTTTTTTGGGGGGTCTTAGGGCATGTACAACACTGGAGAGAAAGAGAGACAGAGACAATGAGCAATGAGAGGGAAAGTGAGAAATCATCTTCCAGGGGGGATGGCCACACCACAATCCCTCTCCTCCATTCTCTTCCTGAGATTTTGGACATGCATGCACATGCGCTCAGCATAAGTTTCAAGCCACTGGGTCTGGGATTTGAACCATGGTTAGCCATGTGGGAGTCTAGCAACATAACCACTACACCATTTGCTGGCCTCTACACTCCTAGATGTTATTTAATGCATTTAAAAGAGGCGTGGATTATTATATCACAAGTTGTTTAAAATTTTTTTTGATCATAAATTTAATTTTTTTTGTAATCCTGTGTATCTTAATTTATACCTTTAATTTTTTTTTCTGAAGAAGTCTATAGGCTTTGACACAGTACAAACTCGTCCACAGTGAAAACCTTTGAATCACTTAATTTCCAAGCTGCCTTTTATCTTTTATTTTATGGCTCCAAGAAACCTTTCCTACCTCCATCTGTTGTCCTTTATCAAATAGTATGAAAAAGGAATTCTCCTCTTTTTTTGAGGAAGTTTTAAAAATAAAATTGGTCACTGAATTAAGCAACTGACCATTTAACAGACTAAAACAGCACACCAAAAAGGATGTGGTTACTTTAAAAAGTTATAAAAACCTCAGGTTTAAAAAAAACTCTGCTTCACAAGCTTTTGTTCTTTGGGTTTGAGATGATTAAGTAAATGGAAAAGTCATTTAGCAGTCATAACATTTAAAAGCCTCAATCTAAGGTGAACTTCTATACACATGCGCGCACGCACACACATGTCAGTATGTGTCCATAACTAAATATTCTTTGAACTTTTAGTCATTTATTGCTGTCTAATTTTTCTATATACAACATAAGCCTTTGTAGGCCCATAGTCTCCCTCTCTCCCTTTACATATAAAATAATGCTATTCTCTTGCCTCAGCTTCCCAAGTGGGACTATATGCATGCATTACCACGTATGGCTCTTTCATAGGCAGGGTCTCACTATATCGTCTAGGCCAGGCTAAAGCCTGCAATTCTCTTGCCTCAGTCTCACTAGTTGCAGAGATTACAGATTTATGTCACTGTACCCAGCCTATGGGTTGTATTGGGAATCAAACTTGGGTTTCCCATGTGGGATCTAGTGTGTGCCTCCACAGTTGGGCCTACTGACAATATTTGGTAACAAAACTATTTTATAAATCTCTTCAAGTGAAATATCCTAAGTGTTTTCCCACTGATACATGGATGTTTACTGCCTTAAATTCCACTTAGCCTTCCTAAGTCCTAGGTTGATGGGAAGCATTCTTCTTTTTCAATATTGGTCTTTCTCCAAAAGCTAGATGTTGCAAATTAAACAGCTTGTGGAGTGAACTATAATTATCACCAACAATCAAATTTTCATGCTTCTTTATAGGTAGCTTGGTGAGTTCCTTATTTGTTTTTAAAGAGTAAACTTTATAGAATATGCAGAACATACCTAACAGTAGAACTGGTATCACCATGATCAAGGAAGTATGATTCTGATCACCAGTGGTGAATATTCTTAATGTATTTCCTATTTAAACTTCTATTTTTAAGTTGCGTCAATCTCAATAACCTCTAAAAACTTTTTAAATTTTAGGCGGTCTCCTCTTGGTACCAACAATATTTTTTATTTAGTGTTCATCCTCAGAATTTTAATATTGATCATAAATATGACAAAAATACTATGCAATTATATACTGTATTATTGGGTTGTCAGGAAAGTCATGACACATTTTGTACAAAATAGCATGTACAAATATGTCACGAATTTCCCAATGACCTAATATAAAGGTAAGTAAAATATTTTTGCCTGGTAGGGATTTCAGATTATTTGTGACACCATGTCCCAGTCTTCAAAATGAATAATTGATCACTTCACAGAGCACTTTATCTTTGTTCTTGAGGTTAGAGATAGGGACTATTATTGGCTTTAGGTCACACAGTAAAGTAATAATAGAACTTGGAACTCTGACCTCCAAATCTAGTGGTTGACATGATCTCTTTAACCTACCAATGGCAATCATTGCATTTCTAACCAGATATTGAATTTTTGTGCTGCCACTTTGCTCTTGGCTTTTTCTCTTAGCAATGAGAACCACTAGAAATTGGGATGTGGATACAGGAGAGAAGGAAAATGGGTATAATGAAAGGCGGTTTGAGGAGTAGTGCTCAGGAGCCAGACTGCCTGGACTTGAATCTGGACTCTACCATTATTAGTTGTGTAACACTATGTAAGTCATAATCTCTCTTGGTTTGCTTCCTTATATATAAAGTGAAGATAATAATAACATCTACTTCAGAGCATAGTTGTGAAGAAAATGAAATTAAAATATGTAAAACACTTGCTTAGAAAAGTATCTGGCCCAGAGTGAACAGTATGAGTATTATCTGTTACTATGTTTGCTACTGTTAGTTCTAGTATCCTTTTGTTTGTATGATCTTCTGACCTGTAATAAAGAATGTGGAGTAATTTCTTTTTTTTTTTTTTTGTGATTTTGACAGTACTCACAAGCAAGATCAAATCAGACTAATTTTGGTAAGTGTTTGAATAGAAAATTTCAGAAAACACTAATTAAATTTCAAGAAACACAGACTAGGAGATAAATACAGTCAATAATATAAAAACCTGAATAGTTGAACATTTGTAACTATTATGCATTTTATGGCACTTCTGGAAGGAAGTCACATTTGTTTTTATTAAATGTAAGTTTTAAAATACAAGCTTTCTAACTAGATTTGATATTCTTTTTGGTTTTCATTTTAGAATGTCATATCAAATTAGTTATTAATATATTAAAAAAAAAACTAATGCTTCTACGGAGTATAATACACCATGTAAGATTGTGAGTTTGTAGTAACATTGCTTTCCTTACTAAATCAGAGTACTATATTTTAAAGTTGTGATTTTTATTTCTTTAAACATTTAACTAACATTCATAAGTCAAATGGAAGATAAACAAGACAAAGAGATGTCTATACTATAATAGTACAGTAGTTAACAACAGAAAATGTGTAGGAAGTTTCTTTGAGAATTAGATATACAAGCCAAGCCTTATAGCACAGCCATGTGTGGTATATATCATCAAGCCTCCCATCATTTAATCAAGTAAACAGTTAACAAATATAGTTTGGTATTATTTGACTCATGTTTACATTATAGAGTTTTTTCAATTTTATCTGAATGCTCAAGTTTGAATGTCTGGCCTAAATCAAATGGAATGGCAGAAAACTATTAAAAACTGAACTCTCAGCTTACATAAACTACCATATTAAAAGGTTTTTTTTTTTGACGATAAATTTATGACTCTCAAATAAATAATGAAATAAACATATGTCAAAAATTTTATCAGTGTTAATTACCAAAAGAACCAAAAAGATATTCAAATTGATTTAAAGAGAATTGGAAACAACACATAAAGACACAGCTAATGGCTAGGTAGTCAAGGGAGCTGGGTTCCACATGGTCAGCTGTGCTGGAGTCCTGGACCTAGTGACTAGGCACATGTGCTTGCTTGCCCAAAATCCCCCCAAAACAAGAGAAATGGAGAAGGGATTGTGGCATGACCATTCCCCATTGAAGGTGCTTTCTCCCTCTCCCTCTGTTTCTCTCTCTCTTTAGCAAGCAAATGTGCCTTCTGGCAAATTAAAAAACAAAAACACATATATTGACCATCAGGAATATTAAAATGAATTTGCATATTGATCAACTGATCAATATAGGGCAGAAAACAATTGCATATCTAACTCAACACAATTTACATTTCTAATATCTAGGATCATTTGCATTATTCCTATACTAGAACTCAGTACTGTACAATAGCTCAGAAAATGAGAAAAGGGGGAACCTAGAAGATGTCCTAAACAGGACAGCCAGTTTTTTTTTTTTTTTTTTTTTTTTTTTTTTTTTTTGGTCCATTTCAAACTCTTTCACAGGTTTTCCTGACAACTTCATGGCATGGGAGCACCTTTAATAGATTTATATCTGTTAATTAAATTCTAGTTTGAGAGTTTGTCCCCTAGAGTATATCTTTGGTTTGTAGGATTGTATGCAATACCTACTGTAGTCACTTTAAATGGAAGTGGTAGTTTATCATAATTCTTTACCATACCCTCTAAATGGGATAAGCTTATATAAAACACATTTCTTTTAAAAATCTGACTTAAAATATAATTTCAAAGTCTTAATACATAACACATTTTTATAGTTTCCTTTTATATCCAAGTCAAATGAAAACCCAGTTAGAATATTAATCTTATCTTGTCAGAATCAATTATGAAAAGGTCCAAAGGGAAGGAGAGGAACTGACTACAATCAAAGAAATGCAATGTAAAGTGAAATATATATATATAAGTTTAAGCCTCCAGGTCCAGGACTCAAACCATGGTCAACTATGTGGGAGTCCAGTGACATAACCATTATACCATTTGCTGGTCCCATCATGTAATTAATTCTTTAATAGACAAAACACATAAAGTTATGCTAGCTATATAATCTTGGTTAAATTATTTAAATTTTAAGCCTTAGTTTGCAAATTAACAAAAGTTAAATAATATTACTATTCATTTATTGAACAAATACTTCTTGAATACCTGTCCAGTGCCAAACTCTTATTTAGGTACAGGAGGCAAAACATAAAAAAGATTGGTGAAGATCTTACTAACTTGCAACTTACATTTGAATGGGGTAAACAGACAATAAGCACTTCAACTAACAAGTATATAAGATAGCTTCAGATAGCAGTAAGTGCTATAAATAAAATAGTAAAGGAATGACAAGTGATTAGTGACAGGATATATATATATATATTTTTTAGATAGAGTGGAGAAGTAAGATTTCTCTTTTAAGACCTGAGACAGGTGGATGAAGATCAAGGGGAGGAACTTTCCAGGCTGAGGAAACAGTGAGTAATGTGCAATGGCTCCAATGCTTTGTTAAGTTCCCACTTCAAAGGACTGCTGTGAGAACTAAATAAACTAAGGCAGATAGAAAGTTTGGTATCACACTTAACATTTAATAAAGGATAAAATGTGTTACTCTGATGATAAAAATAGGGGTGAGAATTATGATGGCCATGATGACTATGATAGCAACTACCAAAATGTGCTTTCCTTAGTCTGGAATAGCCTAGAGGACTACAGTCTCTTCCACATCAAAGAAGACTGCTCTAAGTGGTCAGAAGGAACAAAGGGATAAAGCTTTGTAATAAAAAGAGACAAAGATATTCGAACTTAGAGTTCCAACAAATGAGACCAAAAAAAACTCTCTCCTGGAAAGAACTGGTATTTCAAAGTATCAATGAAGGTACCAATAAAAGTGAATACTTTTATTGTTGTTCATTGAAGTTTTACTATAAACAAACTTCTGGGAAAAAGCTCTTGTAATACCATATTGCTACTGATCCATGACAGCTACTACATTTAGTATTCTCCAGACAGTTAAATCGGTATTTAGAAGTGGTGAAATATTTTCAAAATTTATGAAAAAATATATCATATGGGATGTAATAATCATTAAACTAGTGAAATCTCAATTGTAAAGAATTTATATTTTTAGCAATCATTTACACCTATGACAAAAGTATATTAAGCTTTATTTGAGACAAACTGTGTAATTAATCATGGTAGGAAATGCTTTGGCTCAGTATTAGTTTTTTTTTTTTTTTTTTCCTTTGCATTCCTCCTTTGTCCCTTTTTATTTACCACATATTCCTAGGATAGATATATAGCATAGTGGCTTGGTTAGTGTCAGCCAGAATGGTTCTGAAGGATCTTTCCTATTTCTAGCCAATTTAATTTTTGCTATTTCAGTACAACAAATAGAAAAATGATCAGATACACATACACATATTATTTGTGTATTTATATATACATCACACACACATATACAGATATTTATATATATTTAGTATGTATATTTCTGGGTATTCTTTCTCCACTAGCACATACTCAAAATCATTTATGTTATATAAACTTGTAGGTTCTTTAAAAAATAAACAGAAACAGAAACATATCAAAGCCACAGAAACAAAAGGGATGCTAAGGGATCCTATAGTTCATTCAAATGCAGGATCAACATATGCCATGTATGTGGGAAGAACACATTTCCAATTTTCTATCAGACAATGTATTATTCTTATAAAATGGTAATTCTACACAAATAGAGCTTTGTCATAATTGCTTAATTTCTTAAAACATATGTGAAAAGATCTAAAGAAATTATTTAAAAATTAACATTTGTTAAATCTAGGTTTTTAACATGACTATTATATTACTTGTTCTTTTTTTTTAAGAGACTTTCTATTTATTTATTTATTTATTTATTTATTTATTTATTTATTTATTTATTTAAATTTGACCAGAGAGGGACAGAGTGTGTGTGAGAGAGAGTGAGAGAGCAAGGGAAAGCAAGAAAGCAAGCCACCAGGTCCAGACTGGAACTGCGGTTGGCCATGTGGGAGTCCAGTGCCCTTAACCACCACATCACCTGTTGGCCCCAATATTAATTGTTCTTTAATATGTATTCAAAATGTTTCATTGAAAGTAGAACTTACACAAAAAAAAATGAAAAAAGGAAAGAAAAAAGGGAACTAATTTACTAAAGGACATTTATTATACAGGAGGCTGTCAATACCCATAAATCCTTCAGCTTAGAATCTGGAATCCCAAATTTAAAATTACATAAATATATCCTTGCACCCTTTATTCAAAAAACAAACACAATGCCAGTGCCTTATATTTGTTCATTACTTTCCCCTCCACTAAGTAATTATTGAACTGAGAATGCTATAAATTCTAACCATTCTAGATAGTTTCACCATTGACCAATGTGCCTGTCTCCTTCATAAAGTTCCTAAAGGTAGCTTTGCTCGCCTTGTATTGCTGCTACATGAAGGATACAATCAAGTCAAATTCTGCAGAAACTCATCCACCAGAGATTTCCCCCTCTTAAAACTCTTTCATACCAGTTTTTCTTAAATGTTTCCACATAGGGAATTCTTCAATGATAATTCTTTTTTATGTATGTTTCTTTCTTTCCTTCCTTCCTTCCTTTTGTTCTTTTGTTTCTGTAAAATAGGGCACATGAGATTGCCAGAGAGAGACAGAGAAAGGGAAAGTAAGAAATCACTGCACAGAGAATGGTCATGCCATAATCCCTTCTCCTTCATTTTACTCTTGGGATTTTGGGCAATCATGCACATACATTTGGCATGATTTTCAAGCTGCCGGGTCTGTGACTTGAACTATGGTTGACCATGTGGGAGTGGAAGTCTGGCTTTTTTTTTTTTTTTTTTTTTTTTTTTTTTTAAGAGAGAGAGAGATTTTTGCTATAGGGCATATGTTTTTGCTATAGGGCATGTGTGCGTGTCAGAGAGACAGAGAGAAGTCATATGCCTAGGGGGATGGCCACGTGCAATCCCTTTTTCTCCATTCTCCTCTCAGGATTTTAGGTATGTACACACATGTGCCCAGCGTGAGTTTTAAGCTGCCGGGTCTGGGACTTGAACTGTAGTCAACTATGTGGGAGTCCAGGGATGTAATCATGATGGCATCTGCTGTCTCCAGGAGTCCAGCATGTTAACCACCACACCACCTGCTGGCTCCACATGTTTTTTTTTTTTTTTAGAAAGATTTTTGGTATAGGGCATGTATGCTCGCCAGAGAGACAGAGACAGAAAGCAAGAAATCAGCCCCCCTCCCCCCGCCCCCCGCCCAGGGTGATGGTCATGCCACAATCGCTTCTCCTCTATTCTCTCAGGATCTTGGGCACACATGAACATGTGCTAGTGTGAGTTTAAAGTCACCGGGTCCAGGATTTAAACTGCGGTCTACTACATGGGAGTCTAGCGATGTAACCATACACCATCTGCTAGTCCCATATGTTTCTTTTTAAGAGAAGCTCTCACTATGTTGCTTTTCTCCTGCCTCAGCCTCCAGAGCTGCTGAGGTCACAGGTGCATGCCATTTGCCCTGTCCGTTTTTTTTTTTGGGGGGAGAGGTTTTTGCTATAGGGCGCATGCACTTGCCAGACAGACAGAGAGAGACAGAGAGACAGAAAGCGAAAAATCACCCCCCAGGGGTGATGGCCACACCACAATCCCTTCTCCTCCATTCTCCTCTCGGGATCTTGGGCACGCACGCACACACGCCTGGCGTGAGTTTTAAGCCACCGGGTCCGGGATGCGAACCGCAGTCGACTACGTGGGAGTCCAGCGACATAGCCATTACTCTAACTGCTGGTCCCTGCCCTGTCCGGTTTTTAAGGTGGATTGGAAATTGAACTAGATTTCAATTTGCTGAGTAACTGTCAAACAGCATACATGCTACTGTGTCTGCACACCCTCCTCTCTCCCACATCACTCAGGCTTCTTTTTTCTTTTCTTCTTCTTATTCTTTTTTTTTTTTTTTTTTTTTTAGAGTTTTTTGCTTTAGGGTGTGTGCACTCTCTGAAGAGACAGAGAGATGGAGACAGTGAGAGGGAACATGAGAAATCACCCAAAGGGAGGATGACCATGCTGAAATCCCGTCTCCTTCATTCTCCTCCTGCTTCATTCTCCTGTGCACGGAGTGAATTTCAAGCCACCAGGTCTGGGACTCAAACCACAGTGAGAGTCCAGTGAGGTAACCACTATGCCATTTGCCCCCCCCCCCCATTTTGTTTCTTTTTAAAGTTATTTTTAATGCTCACTTTATTCATTATAGCCCATACACTGGAGGGGCAGGGGACACTTTTGACAGTTTTATTACTCCACAATCCCTTCCCTTGGCCTTCCTGTTCATCAGGATTTTGGGGTGTGCATGTGCACACAATCTAGTCTGTTTCAGGTCCACTCAAACTGTAGTCGGCCTTGTGGCTTCTAGCACTGCAGTTCAGTATGCTGCTGCCTGTTCCACTGAGGATGGGCCATATAACAATGTAAGTTTCTTCATTTTCTACTTACCTTACATTCTCTACAGAACTCTCTACTTTCTCCTATCTTTCTTCCAATTCGTCATCCATCTTATTTCTTTCTTTTATAGTAGTTGACATGGGAAGAATTCAGGCTTATTTTTATTTTCTCTTTCTAATCTATGTATTGTACAGATATGTGAAAAACAAGTTATTTTAAAAAAAAAGAAAAATAGGAACTTTTATTTAAAATGATAAACATTTAAGTTTTTATAAATATTCTGAAATTCAAATCCTCCCACTCCCCTGTGTGCATGTGTTCACCCGGGGGGTGGGGGGAATGGAGACAGTGAGAGGGAAAGTGAGAAATCATCCCCGATGGGGTATGGCCATGCAGCAATCCCTCTCCTTCATTCTCCTCCTGGGGGGATCTTGGGCACGTATGCACACGTGCCTGGAATGATTTTCAAGCCAATAAGTCCGGGACACGAACTGCGGTAAGTCATGTGGGAATCCAGTGATGTAACTACTATGCCATCTGCTGGTCCTGAAATTCAAATCTTTTAGTATACTATAGACTGACTATTGTAATATTTCTTCACATTAGTCTTATTCAATTTGTTGATGGGTTAATTTTGAACTATCACTCAGTTCTTCTCTTGCATACACATCTGCAATAAGATATTTGGGGTCAGTTGACAGTCAGTCAATTATTATGGAACAGCTGTGAAGCTAACTGGTTTCAAAAATCTGTAACCGTGATTTATTAACATTATGTTATAACTGAAGCTGAACAAGGACTAGAATTTAGGCACAGTATATTAGAACAGTAAAGTAGCTATGCCTATTCTTTCCTGTTCTTTTTTTAAAAAAATATTTAATTTTATTTATTCATTCATTTATATTCATTTGACCAGAGAAAGACACACACACACACACACACACACACACACACACACACACAGAGAGAGAGAGAGAGAGAGAGAGAGAGAGAGAGAGAGAGAGAGAGAGAGAAAGAGAGAGAGAAAGAGAGAGAGATGGAAAGTGAGACAGCAAGCCACCAGATCCGGGATTCGAACCGTCCTTGGCTATGTGGGAGTGTCCAGCACCTTAACCACCATGCCACCTGCTGGTCACCAATATTTTGTTCTTTTATAACAAACAATGATACACAAATTCACTTTAACAACAATAATTAAGTTTCATATTCTTTCTGAGTGACTGAAATGGGTCATTATTCATTAAAATGAGCAAGACACATTAGAAACAGCTAAGGATAAAGAAGAGACAGGTTTCACATATTTTTCTATAGGGCACATGCACTCATTAGAGAGATAGAGAGACAGAAAGCAAGAAATCGCCCTGTGGGGGATGGCCATGCCACAATCCCCTCTCCTCCATTCCTCTCTTGGGATTCTGGGCACACATGCACACGAGCCTGGCATGAGTCAACCTGCTGGGTCCAGGACCCAAACTGTGGTCGACCACACAGGAGTCCAGTGCCTTAACCACTACACCACCTGCTGGCAGGTGATTTTTTTAATGAAAGCACGCATGCCTCCTGTACCCCAACCTCCCCCTCCCTTCTTCATCACACACAGAAAGGGAAAGGAAGCACAGGAAAAATAATGAAATATAGGGAACTGCAGTGAGAAAATAAGTGAATGTAAATAAGGTGATAAAGGAACTAAGATTTTTAAACAGAATCTTCTTCTCTTCATACTTAATTCAACCCTCAAAGCACATGGCAGAACTTAAAAATACCATCCCTATGGTACCAGGAGATGGAGTAATGGTTATGTCGCTGGACTCCCACATGGTCGACCACATTTCTGGTACCAGATCTGTGACTTAAATTCACACTAGGTATGTATGTGTGGGTGCGTACCCAAGATCCCAAGAGGAGAATGGAGGAGAAGGGATTATGGCATGGCCATTGCCCCTCGGGGGTGCTTTCTTGCTTTATGTCCCTCTGGCGAGTGCATGCTCTTTATAGCAAAAATCTCTCTTAAAAAAATCTTTCCTGGAGGCCAGCAGATGGTGTGGTAATTAAAGATGCTGGATTCCCACATGGCTGACCACGGTTCAAGTCTCGGACCTGGCAGCTTACTTTCCTCACTTTCTCTCTCTCTCTCTCTCTCTCATCAAATTACAACAAATAATAATAATAAATAAAGTAAAATAAAATAATTCTTCAAAAAAAAGGTCATTCCTGATCTGAAATTGTCTTTCAATGTCAATGAACATATTCAAAAAAGATGGTTTATGAAATTTAAAAAGCATGTGTGTATAAGAGAAAAGATTTTGACCCACATTATGAGTAATTTTAAGTAGCAAAAATTTTCCTTTGTGGGTGGGGAATTTAAAAGAAAGTCAAACTTGAATATGCAGATTTGCATATTCAGTGAGCTCTTGTCCTTTGGGTTAAATACTCAAAAGTGAGATTACTGGGTCATGTGGTAGTTCTATTTTTAATCTTTTGAAGAGCCTACACACTGTTTTCCATAGTGGGTGTGTTACTTTGCATTCTCACCAGCAGTTCATGAGGGCACCCTTTTCTCTGCAACCTCGCCAGCACTTGTTATTTTCTGTTGTTTAGATCATAGCCATTCTGATGGATTGAGTGATACCTCACTGTGGTTTGATATGCATTTCTCTTAGGATGAGAGATGTTGAACATTTTTTCACATGCTTTCTAGCTGTGTTATGTATTCTTCTTCTTCTTCTTTTTTTTTTTTTTAGAGAGGTTTTTGCTATAGGGCATGTGCACTTGCCGGAGAGAAAGAGAAACAGAGACAGAAAGCGAGAAATCATCCCCGGGGGGATGGCCATGTTGCAATCCCTTCTCCTCCATTCTCCTCTTGGGAGTTTGGGTATGCATGTACATGCACCTGGCGTGAGTTTTAAGCCACCAGGTCTGGGACTCAAACTGCAGTCAACTACGTGGGAGCCCAGCGATGTAACCATTATGCCAACTGTTGATCCCTCCTTTTGAGAGTTGTCTGTTCAGATCCTTTGCCTATTTTTATTTATTTATTATGATTATTTATGCATTCAATCACTATACATCATTTAGCATGTACAGAGAATTTACTCAACATTAACTACACCTCAGACAGACTAGTCCTGTTGAGAATATTATACATATCTTCATCAACAGGTCATAAACCATTTCTGTAACACACAAATGTCTTACATCTCTATTTTTTCTTTCTCTCTTTCTTTTTTTAATCTTCACAATTCTGACTGTGGTTAGGTGGTATCTCTGTGGTTTTGATCTGCATCTCCCTTACGATGAGGGATGTTGAGCATTTTTTCATATGCTTTTTGACTGTTCATATGTCTTCCTTAGAGAGTTGTTTATTCAACTCATTCCCCCATCTTTTAATTGGGTTAATAATTTTTTTTTTTTTCTGGATAGGTTGCTTGAATTCCTTGTGTATTCTGGTTATCAGTCCCTTATCTGGGGCATAGATTACAAAAATATTCTCCCATTCCGAGGGAAGGGAGTTGATTTTTGTTAATGGTGCAAGATAGGGGTTCAGATTCATCTTTCTGCAGGTGGATACCCAGTTTTTCCAGTACTATTTTCTAAAGAGGTTTTCCTTTTCTCGCTGGATTGACAGGTACCCTTTGTGAAAGATCAGTTGGCTGTGTGTTTTGGGGTTTATTTCTGGGGTCTCTATTTTGTTCCATTGGTCCACATGTTTGTTTTTGTGCCAATATCATGCTATTTTGATTATTACGGTTTTGTAATACATTTTGGGGTCAGGGAGTGCGATGACCTCAAATGGAGTGAGATGGCTCTACATTTCTTATGGAGGCTTGCTTTGGAAATATGGGGTCTTTTATGAATCCAGACATATTCTATGATTGCTTTTCTAGATCTGTGAAGAATGTCCCTTATCTTATAATTTTTAAAAAAATTATTTTATTTAATTTAAAAATTATTTTATTTATTCATTCATTTATTTATTTCAGTTTGACCAGAGAGGGGTAGAGTGATAGACAGAGAGAGAGAGCAAGCTGCCAAGTCTGGGACTTAAACTGCAATTGACCATGTGGGAGTCCAGCACCTTTAACTACCAAGCCCATCGCTGGCCCCGTCTCTTATAATTTTTATAGATATTGCATTAAATATGTCTATCAACTTGGGTAGAATTGCCATTTTGATTATATTAATTCTCCTAATCCAGGAACAAGGAATGTCCTTCCACTTTCTGGTGTCATTTTCAATTTTTTTTTCTTTTTTTTATTTTGAGAAGTTTTCGCTATAGGGCACGTGTGCATGCCAGAAAGACAGAGAGTGACAGAGAGACAGAAAGCAAGAAATCACCCTCCAGGGGGGATGACCATGCCACAATCCCTTCTCCTTCATTCTCTCCTTTTTATCTTGGGCACGCGCGCACACGCACCCGGCATGAGTTTAAGTCATGGGTCCAGGACTTGAACCGCGGTCGACTACGTCGGAGTCCAGTGACATAGCCATTACGCTAACTGCTGGTCCCTCAATTTCTTTTTTAAGATTTTCATAGTTTTTCTTGTAGAGGTCTTTGACTTCCTTGTTAGATTTATTCTTAGATACTTATACCTTTGGTGGCTAGGGTAAATGGGATTACTTTATTAATTCTGCCTCTGTCTACTTGTTTGTATATAGAAATGCTATAAATTTTTGTAAGTTGATTTTTGTATCCTGCCATTTTACTGTATTATTACTTCAAGAACTTTTTTTGTGGATACCTTTGGGTCTTCTATGTATACAATCATGTCATCTGCGAACAGAGATAATTTCAACTCTTCTTTCCCTATTGGAATGCCTTTTATTTCATTCTCTTGTCTGATTGCATTGGTTAAGACTTCAAGGACTATATATATATATATATTTTGGAGAGGTTTATGCTATAGGGCGCGTGCGCTCGCCAGACAGACAGAGAGAGACATAGAGACAGAAAGTGAGAAATCACCCCCCGGGGGGATGGTCACGCCGCAATCCCTTCTCCTCCACTCTCCTCTCGGGATCTTGGGCACGCACGCACACGCGCCCAGTGTGAGTTTTAAGCGTCCAGGACGCGAACCGTGGTCGACTACATGGGAGTCCAGCGACATAGCCATTACGCTAACTGCTGGTTCCCAAGGACTATATTGAAAAGAAGTGGAGGTAGTGAGCAACCTTGTCTTGTACCAGTTTGCAGTGGAAAAGCTTTCAAGTTTTCCCAATTCAGTATAATGTTAGCTATAGGTTTTTCATAGATATTTTTTATTATGCTGAGAAATGATCCTTCCATGTCACTTTTTCTGAGAGTCTTAAACATGAAGGGATGCTGGTCTGGGCAGCTTCATCTTCTTTTACATGGTCCTCATGCTGCTGCTCTGTGTCATCTACACTTGGCTCCTGGGTTCCTAGGACCCGAAGTTACCCTTCCCCAACCACTGTTCTATTTATAAGGCTCCTGCTCAGTCTCTTCTCCCTACGAACAGTGCCTTCAGCCCCTACCAAAGACACTAGTGAACCCCTCTTTTATAAACACTGACCTCAGAGGCCTCACTCTGGTGTCCCCGGGCCCTGGACCCCCCAGCTTCTGGCCCCCCTCTAATAGCCCTTCACATGTCCTCACTCTCTCAGTGCTGATGGTGTCTTTGTGCCCTCTCTGTCCCAGCCCTCTGTTCCCTTGGAGGGCCAGCAGGAGCTTAAATCTTGCCCTTCCTCTTGCTCCTGTCCTCTCCCTCCAATGACTGGCTGCTATGGGGGCTAAATTATCTATTTTGTAGGGAATTCTTATCTGTAGGGGATGCAAGGGCCCAGGCTGGGTCCCTGTCACTGTGTATAAATGGTACAGACTGTGAAAAAAAATGCTTTTTAGCATTTATTGAAATGATCATATGGTCTTTATTCCAGGGATATAAGGGTGGTTCAACATCCTTTGCCTATTTTCAAATTGGGTTATTACTTTTTTCTGGGAGAGTTGAGTTTTTTATATATTCTAGTTTCTATCCCTTGTCAGAGGTATAGTTTGCAAATATTTCTTCTATTCTGTGGATTTTTTTTTTACTGTATTAATTGTTTACTTTGCAATATAGAAGCTTTTTAGCTTGATGTAATCTCCTTTGTAAAATTTTGGTATTGTTGCCTGTGTTTTAGGGATTTTTATCTAAGAAATCCTTGCCTACTCCAATGTCTTATAGTATTTCCCTATGCTTTACTCAAACAGTTTAACAGTTTTGGGCTTTGCATGTAAGTCTTTAATCTATTTTGAATGATTATAAATGGATTATCACAGCATTTTTCAAAATAGCTAATATGTGGAATCAACTAAAGTGCCCAACATCTGTGGGCTTTAAGAACATGTGACACAGGGCGCGTGTGCGTGCGTGCCCAAGATCCTGAGAGGAGAATGGAGGAGGAAGGGATTACGGCATGGCCATCCCCCCTGGGGGGTGATTTCTGTCTTTCTGTCTCTCTGTCTCTCTCTGTCTGTCTGGCGAGCACCCGTGCCCTATAGCAAAAACCTCTCCAAAAAAAAAATGTGGCACATATACATAATAGAACACTATTCAGCTATAAGGAAAATGAGATCTTGTCATTTGATACAAAGTGGATGAACCTAGAAGATACAATGTTAAATCAAATAAGTCATGCTATGAAAGACAAACACTGTAAGTACCCACTTAACATATATTGAGTGTCCATGCCCTATGGTAGAATGACTTGGCATAGAAGTAGAGACAGCAAGGTTGGTATCAGAGACTTATAGGGTGTGGGTAGGGGGAGAAAGGGCTTAGGAAAAAATGGTAATCAGACATGAGAATGCAGGTAAACAATAAACAAGGTGACTAGGTTATGGAATGATGTACCACAATAGAGTAAAAGTTGGGATTGTCAACCTAATATACGATCCCCAAATCCTCAAAAACCAAAAAATCTAGTGGAATGAATACCAAAGGTATACAACATAATATTATATTCTTTGTTAAAGGTGATGAATATGTTAATATACTTTATTTGATTATCGCACATTGTATGTAAGCTTTAAAAATATATATTCTGGATCAGCAGGTAGCATGGTGGTTAAGGTGCTGGATCTCACATGGCTGACTGCATGGTTCAAGTCCCATACTTAGTGACTTGAAAAACACTCTAGGCACATGCGTGTGCATGTCCAAAATCCCAACAGGAGAATGGAGGAAAAGGGATAGAAAGGATTTCGGCATGGCAATCCCTCGGGGATGAATTCTCACTTTTTTTCTCTCTGTCCCTGACTCTCTCTGGTGAGCACATTGCCCTATGGCTAACCCTCATAAGATAATACTATACCCCACAAAGATGTACAATAATAATATGTAAATCAGAAATTATAATTAAAAAATAAATAAAAATCTAAAAAGGAAGCTAGAGATTTCAGCATAGCTTAAAGCGATGACATAGTATTACTATTTCTATAAGGATATAGCACTCTGTAAAGTAAAGGTCAAGTAGATAACTCTAGCTAGGAAACATTTCAGATCAGAGCCTCGAAACAGAGCTCATGCTTAAAAGTTAGATAACTGCAACAGAAAGGACAGTGAATAGGTGGCACTTACGTACTGGAGAACACTTAACACAATGCTAAAAACAAACAAAAAAAACCAAAAAAACAATGCAACTATCACGGACCTGTAATAATGACAATGGCTATAGATACCCTTGCTATACGGGAGTAGTTGTAGTTAAAAGAGTAACCAGACATGACTTTGTCCTTTGAAATCTTAAATTGTGCTATGTGGCTCTAAAACTGATTAATGGGAGATGTTACAGATAAACTTGCTATGTACAAAGGGAAAAAAAACTAAAAAAACTAAAAGTCACTTGAATGATCCTAATCTTTTGGTCATATAACATTGTTTGTTTGTTTAAACTTCATCAGCCTACATATCAAAGACTGGAGTAACTGACAGTTACATAGCTTAAGTACCGAACTTAATTTTCTTTGTGAAACTCCTAATGTAAATAAAGCAAAACCTAGTTACTCCTCACCCAGAAAAATAATTTAGGAATATAAAGATTAAGTGTTTATTTTCAGGACCAATCACTTGCTACCCATCTTTTCAAAATGAAATTTTAATGTTAAAGGAAAGAAAAAAAACTTTTTTCCCCCTTGGAAAAATAAGATCTCGTTTAATTTAGTTTCCAGTAAACAAACAAAATGCATACATGAGATAAAATAATGCTTAATGGAATTAATGAAGGATACTGTTCTTTTGATCATCAAAACAGTGCTCCTAATAAACATTTAAAATTTTGAAGGCAATTGTAGAATTTATTTAAAAAAAGTTTGGAACTATTATGAGTATAAAGGAGTTGACTCAGGTTTAATATATTTTAAGCTGGCTGATTAGGCTGTTTAATTTTATGGTAAGTGAATTAAAATCAGTCTTAATTTGACCCAAACTACTTCAGGCTCTGAGTCAAATATTTGAGAAACAGCATCAAATGGAAATTGATAACATTTCTTCATAACATCACTTTTGTGTTTTACTGGCACTAGTTTTTGTTTGTTTGTTTGTTTGTTTGTTTTTCCCTTTCCTATTCCATTCAAGTGCATTCTTTGAAGGAATGCCTATCTTCCACAACTGAAGAGTTCTAGTGACTGATTTAGCAGCATCTGACTGCAGATCATTTTTACCTTAGTTCTCACTTTCATTCCTGGGAAATTCCTTTTTTTGTCAAACACTATACAGGAGCTCATCACTGATCTGCAGTTTAAATATTAAATTAAAAGGGATTAGATTGCTTTAGAAAATTTTCTTTCAGTGCAGGTGCACATAGCAGCCTCCTCAAAGAGCCATGCATTAGTTCATGCCATGTTTCTCAACAAGAATATTTAAGCATGGTAGTCAAATCAAAATTAGATGTAATCACTGTGTGTTAGTTTTGCAGCATGTTGTCAAAGAGAGAAAATAATACCAAGCTGGACTTTTATGACTCCAAGCAATACTGAGTATAGAATGGAATGGACAAAGTTTCAAAAATAGACCCTTTTTTTTTTACCCTGAGGCAGACTTAGAAGTACAACAAGTAACATTGCTAATATAATTGAAAACTATGGCTATAAAAAGTCCACATGAAATCTGAATTCGATTCAGAGCTTCATGGAACATGAATTCAATATCGTCTTTAAGGACTTTTAAATTCACGCTTCTTGTATGGGTTCTTGCTTTTACTCTTCAACTATCTGGTATGGGAAAATCAGAAAAAGTGACCTATTATTTAAATACTAAAGCAGAAAAAGGAATGGAAAATAGCAGCTAATTTCCTTTATTCCCTATTTCGTTTTTCATCACTGTCTTTTCTTTTTCCATCTTCTTTCCTTCTTTTTCACTTTTTTCCTTAAAATGCGAACACTTGAGTACCAACATACCTATTTTCTCTCCCCTCTCAGTCCCAAGATATATATGTAATATTCATTTTCCTAAGTATAATCCACATAGTACTATTTTATTTTACTTTTTTTTTTTTAGAAAGAGATTTTTGCTATAGGGCGCATGCACTTGCCAGAGAGAGACAGAGAGCTAGAAAGAGAGAAATCATCCCCCAAGGGTGGATGGCCATGCTGCAATCTCTTCTCCTCTATTCTCCTCTTGGGATTTTGGGTAGCATGCACATGCACTCAGAGTAGGTTTCAAGCCACCGGGTCCGGGACTCGACCACGTGGGAGTCCAGTGATGTAACCATTATGCCATCTGCTGGTCCCTCACATAATATTACTGACAGAAAATATTTTATATAACTCTTATTATGTTTCATACTTCTTTGTTTTCTCCAGCAATAAAAGTCATATGAAAATTAAGTGGAAAAAATTTTCATTGATTGCCAGAGGGTATGTATGCTTGGCAGAGACAGAGAAGGAGAGAAGGAGAAAGTACCTTCAATGGGGAGTGGTCATACTGCAATCCCTTCTCTTCCATTTTTCCATCTTGTCAGTATTTTGGACATGCACACACATGTGCCCAGCATATTTTTCAAGCTTCTGGGTCTGGGATTCGCATCATGGTTTGTCATGTGCAATCTGACTCCCTTAACCACTAGACTACAAGACCAGCCCAAGTCAACACTTCAAAAGATAGATTCACAAATGACACAAGGAAGACTATGTGTGTGATTTCAATTTTTCCAATGCATGTTAATTATTCATGGATATAAAATAGCCCACTAAAAAATTAAACCAAGGGGCCAGCAGGTGGTGTGGTAGTTGAGGTAGGTCCTGAACTCCCATGTGGCTTATAGTGGTTTGAGTCCTGGACCTGGATTTGAAAATCATGCCAGGTGTGTGTGTGTGTGTGTGTGTGCATGCCCAAAGTCCCAAGAGGAGAATGGAGGAGAAGGGATTGTGGCGTGGTTATCCCCCTTGGTGGAAGATTTCTCACATTCCTCTCACTGTTGAGTACATGCACCCTACGGCAAAAAACTTCAAAAAAATTAAACATGAAGCTGGATTCACAAGTATTTCAGCTGAGGAGAAGCAAGTCATTATGACAAAATAAGCATACCTAGGATATACTCTAACATCACATACCTGTAACTATTATGAGTTAGACTTTTCAAAGAACACCACCAAATATGGGACCAGCAGTTTGTGTAATGGCTATTTCACTGGACTCCCATGTAGTTGACTGCAGTTCAAGTCCCGGACCCGGTGGCTTAAACTCACGCCGGGCATGTGTGCGTGTGTGTCCAAGATCCTGAGAGGAGAATGAAGGAGAAGGGATTGCGGCATGGCCATCTCCCCTGGGGGGTGATTTCTCGCTTTCTGTCTCTCTGTCTCTCTCTGTCTTTCTGGTGAGCGCACGCACCCTACAGCAAAAACCTCTAAAAACAAACAAACAAACAAAAAATCCACTAAATAGTCTTCATTTTTATTTCTAGCTTAGCCTATTTCTGGTGATGGAATATCTTGTGAGGGAAAAAATCCTGACTTCTTTATAATTCCTAATTCTGTAATTTTTGTTAAAAATTAAAATCATGTCACAAAGAGATACTTCCAAAAGGAAAAAAATGATACTGTTTTTAAAAATCTTGACTAATAGCTATAGTATGTACATTTAGTGTAAGATGGACTATAAATATAGAATAATCTACTTTGGAGAATGATAGCTGCAACTGTAAAAAGTAGCAGTATCATGGGAAAGATGATCAGTATGGTTAAATGGATTCTAGAGGATTGAAAATAAATTCTTAAATTCAATGGAAAGAATTGAATTTAAACAAAAGACTAAGTCTTTTTTACAAACTATATTTCCTGAGCATATGCTAAACATCCTGACCTATACTGTTTACTGGATCCCTGTTCGTTTCAGGGTTTCCCAAACCACACAAATGTACTGGTTAACTTAGCCAAACAGGAGAAAGTATTGAAAAGGTAAGTAAATATATGTTTCCAATAAGTAATGTTTATAGAATCATGTCATGCTTTGTGTTTTTCTTTCCAAAGAAGTACTTGGCAAATTAATTAAGTAAGTCTTATCACCAATCTTAACTCCTCTATTTGTGAACACAGGACCCAAGAATGGTGATTTTCCTACAAAGTTTTTGACCATAAGACCAAATATCTTTAATTTTCAGAGCCAAAGGCATTTCCTTTAGTAATATTTCAAAACAACACAGCCTGAATATATAGATTATTAGTTTTAAAAATGGACAAGATTCTAATTTTTAATATCTATTAGTGAGTATTGATATTTAGTTTTTGCAACATTCTCTATATGTTTGCTTATAAAACTGTTAGGTTTTTTTTTTTTTTTAAGAGTTTTTTTTTTTTTTTTTTTTTTGCTTTAGGGAGCATGAACTTGCCAAAGAGAGAGAGAAACAGAGACAGTGAGAGGGAAAGTGAGAAATCACCCCTCAGAGCCATGCTGCACTCTTCTCTCCTCTAGTCTCCTCCTGGGATCTTGGGAAAACACACACACACGCCTGGCGTGAGTTTTGAGCTGCTGAGGCTGGGATTTGAACCATGGTCAGCCATGTGGGAGTCCAGCAACATAACCACCATGCCATCTGCTGACCCCAGGAGGTTATTGTTTGGACTAAGCTCCTGGTCTAGGTCCCCAAGTCCAGACTAAAATGTAGTCACTTATACTAAAATGTCATGTCATCGAAATAAAAATTTAAGAAAGAAGATAGATCCCCATAAAAGACCAGTTTTTCATGAAAACAGGAGATTCCAATGCACCTAGTCAGTAATAGAAGGAAATAAAACTTACACACATTGTGATAGCTAGTTTTTGGGTGTTAACTTGACTAGACAAACGAATATATAGAAATCTTATGATAAAACATTATTCTGGGCATGTTTGTGGGGTTGTTTCCAGAGGACATTAACATGCAAACCAGGTGGAGAAGATCTACTCTCAATGCGTGTGAACTCAGTCCAATCAATAAAGGGCCTAGAGAGAATAAATACAGACAACAGAATTATCGCCTAGATTTTCTTCTGCTGCCTTAGATAATAGAACTCAAGGCTTGTCTGCCTTTGAACATCAGGACTTACAGCAGTAGCCCACCAGATTCTCAGACTTTTGCCCTCGAACTAAGAATTACATCATCAACCTCCCTGCTTTCAAGGCTATGGATTTGGGATGAATTACACTATCAGTATCCCAGGGTCTCCAGCTTGCAGACAGCCTGTTGTGGAACTTATCCACCATAATTATGATTCTCTCAATAAATCTCCTCTCACATACTTATATATCCTATTGATTCTGTCTTCTCAGAGAACTCTAATACATATATCGTACAGATTTCTTAGGAATGTGCACCTAAAGTAGCTTAAGATATTATCTAGATTATTTATCTTATGAACATCCTGATTGTCCAAATACATTCCTCCTTTACCTTTCAAAATGCACTGTCTCCACATTTTGCTGAAGATTAAGCAAAGTGACTATAGGTGATCATGAGAGCATCCTGCTCCCCTTATAAAATTCAGCCAATCCTTGTCATATCAGACTTCTTGCCACTCCCACTGGCGACTTTTACCTTTAAAATCATTCTGAAGTTTTTAACACAGTGGCATACATTATCCAGAGTAAGTTGGATTTTGTGGTGACAGATATAATCTTTTGTTTTACTTGCTTAGCCTCAACTTTCTTCTTTTTTATTTTTAGGATGACATGAAATAGCAATACCTATTCTGTAATATAGATGTTTAACAAATTCTTGCTGACTTATAGTGTTAGCAAATTAAAAGTATAAATAGGCAAGTAAAAATAACATAGTCATATCAATTTCAATTTTTATATTCACTAAGGACATTCAAGTCCATTATAGACTTTTAAGTTCAGAGCATGTTTTCTATTCACATCTGGTTCTCTGAAGGAATGTTCATGTTGACAGTAAAATGCACACAGGCTAGTCAAGATCCAATATCTTTAAAGTGTACCATCAATATTTTAACAGGATTAAAAATCTGTTTGCTACATTTATAATGAATTAGCTTTCTCATGAATCACTTCTATTTTCTTTTTTTTTGGAAAGGTTTTTGCTATAGGGTGTGTGCTCTTGCCAGACAGACACAGAGAGACAGAGACAGAAAGTGAGAAATCACCCCCCGGGGGGATGGCCACACTGCAATCCCTTCTCCTCCATTCTCCTCTTGGAATCTTGGGTATGCATGCACATGTGCCTGGAGTGAGTTTTAAGCCACCGGGTCTGGGACTCAAACCGTGGTCAACTACATGGGAGTCCAACGACATAGCCATTACGCTAACTGCTGGTCCCGATCCCTTCTATTTTCTGAAACTTCGGTAGAACATCCCTTCTGAGGAACATAAAGGTCATTCCAATTTTAGAGATAGGGTAAATTGGGTTTAAAGAGAAATGCAATGACAGCTCAACATGTCTGATTAAATCAGACACAGATCCAGCAGATGGAATCATCACCTCTGTTAACTCACATTTGTTTTACTTTGCTCAACTGACTCAAAGACCTATATCCTGTTTACAAAATACTAAGGACATAGACAATATTTAATATGTAGCACTTAATAAATGAATAAAGAATTATTCAGAAAAACTGGCATTCAATAGGAAGATTCACCAAGAAGTATCCTATATTTAGGTCTAGAAATAATGCCACACTATAGAAAGCTTATTGTGTATCAATCCTCAATATAAATATTTAATTCATACATTCATACAACAAACACTGATGGATGATACTGTGGTGAAGTCCTTGTTCTAAATTTTAAAGAGACCTTTACCTTCTACCATAATGAGTATTCAAAAAAAGACTGAGTTGTCAGAGGGAGAATACAAGATTCTCTTGCTACTCAGAATTTTCCAGGTAAAAATGGCTAGGTTCTGTTAGAAGTTAAAATTCAGTTTCCCAAGGAACAATGTTAGAAACAGTAGACAGATTCCTATATTAATCCATATATGTTTATTTAACCATCTTTCAGTTAAAATACAGCACTATTTCAGCTTATTAAAGGTTATATAACTTTTGAAAACTAGCCTGGAAATCTGGTTACCATTTATAAAGTTGCTTTCATGGGAAACTGCTTTACCCCATTTGTAAAGTAGTGATTGCCTAACCAGTATGACATAAAATGGAATTAAAGGACAATATAACAATAATAATATAAAAGCACTATCTGCATAAGCCATTATCTTCAGGGTGTATTATATGTGCCTAAATAATCCAGATACTAAATAGGAAGGAGATGGCGAAGAAAAAGACAATAAACTACAGAATACAGTAAAATGGTAGAATGAAAAAGTATATCTTATAAATAAATATTTCATATTCCATACACTTTACAATGATTAGAAAAAAGAAGTGAGGCATGAATGATGTGAATGCTGGTATTTGGTCAGTTAGATAGTGAAGCTAGTAACGATCTTTTAGTTGGGTCATGGCTAATTGCAATGTATAAAATATAGTGTACTGTGTGATAAACGTGGCAGATAACATATATATTATACTGCGTAATAAATGTGGCAGAGTTACACTGAAAATAACTTTTCCAGGGCCAGCAGGTGGGGTGGTAGTTGAGGTGTTCAACTCCTACTTGACTGACTGTGGTTCGAGTCCCAGACCTGGGAGCTTTCTCTCTCTAGTGGGTGCACATACTCTATAGCAAATTAAAAAATAAATACATAAGTAAAAATTAAATAAATAATTAGAAATAGAAAATAAGTTTTCCTTTGTACTTTTAATATAATAATAACTATTCATAATAATAATAGTTAATATTTACTGAGTACTTATGCATATCAAGCACTGAACCAAGTAGCAATGAGCTGTTCAATTCTTAAGGAACCAAAAAGTATCCTGTAAAATGTGGTATCATTCACATACAGGAATATGAGGTACAGAGAAATTAATTTGTTTCAGGTTACAAAGCTAATAAGGGGAAAGTTTGGGTTTTAAATTCAGGGTTGGGATTCAAATCCAGTCCCAAACTCAAACTTATTTTTTTAAAGAATTATTTTATTTAACTTGCTTCCTTCCTTCCTTCCTTCTTTCAATTTGATCACAGAGGGACAGAGTGAGAGAGAGAGGGAAAGTGAGAAAGCAAGCCGCTAAATCTGAGACTTGAGCCACAGTTGGCCATGTAGGAGTCTAGCGCCCTTAACCACATCACATGCTGGCCACCCCAAACTCAAACTTTTAAACACTATCCTGAATTGATGTTCAGTTGGCCTACTTCAATTCTGTGAAAAACCAGTAAAATATCAGTAACTGTCAAAGCATGAACCTCTTCAGAATATGGTAAGTTGAATAAAAGTCTTGGCTTTTTCAGAAAAATAAAGAGGTTATTTACAAAAATTTCTCAAATAAAGACATGCGTTACACTTCTCCATCCTAAATTTACCTGGTAAACATAGGTTAGAAACTTTAGATATGAAAAGAAAAGATAATATGAAGAATTTCTAGAGAAGAAATTTTGTGACTTTAAATAACAAGTGACTTCAAGAATTACTATCCCGCACAAAGATGTATAAAATTTATATATGTAAATCAGAAATTATAATTAAGAAAAAAGAAGTACTGAGTTACATAAAAGACAAATTACTGTCTCAAATGTGGGAGAGAATTAAGCCCTAATGTACTTAACATTCATTTTATACAATGAATAAAACTTTTTATGAATCTAGAATGACACCATCTTTACAGAAACTGTAATAAGAAAATCACACAAATTCCTTCCTATGTTCTATGTTTTAGATAAAGAATCTGGTTGAGAAGGGAATGCCTTAAAAGGGGAAAAAAAGGTGACCAGGGAAAACTACTTGTTGAAGTTTAGGCTGTATATATCATGGTACTCAAGTGCATGTTTGTGTGAACAAGCAGTTTTGACATTACTTCTAGTTCAAAAGATACTCATCTGAATCTTTAAAAATCACACAAGAATTGGTGGTAAATAAAACCTGTATGTTAATTTATAGGTATGAACCATAGCAAGATATGACCATGAACTATGCAATATTCATTAAGCCTCTGTAATTTATGGGAAGTGGTACAAATGTGCATTAATACTACTTTCTACATAGAAAAGACAATAGGTTAATTAAAAGCAAAATTGAGAAATTTGGAGGCAAAATGCTGGCTTGTGGTGTATAATGACACAGGAAATGAAAGAATGATGAGTATCAGTCATTGAAAAATAAAAATCTCTTTGATACCAATTTCTCTCATAATTGGAAAGAGAACAATAAAAAAATGCCACTGGAAAATTGTGTGTTGATCTTTATTTTCACTTAAATTGCCTGCCAATACTCTCTTTGGGTTTTGATAGTAGATAAAGAAGCTTTAATCACAGGCTCAAATATAATTTATTAATAAATTACACTAAATTCTGACTTCAGCTTTTATTAAAAGGTAACTAGGAATATTTTCTTACTGGCTTGACAATAAATTTCAGCTTACTGTAACATAATTTTTTGCTTGTCTATCAATTCTGATTCTCACATGAATTCCCACAGGAAATTATGAAAGTATGGTTATTCATAATTGTGAAAGTATGGTTTTTCCAGTATTTTTTAAATAGGAAGGCAGGAAAACTGATTGAAATCACAAAGAATGAAACTATATGGTTCAGATAAACTTTGGGTTTAAATAATTGAGCTAGAAGGTCAATGCTACAGTGTGAAAGGTTCTTCCTTCTCATTACACTTAAAGCCAATAGGAATTAGAGTTGCAGAAACTAAAATAAATATTACTTAAACCCCCCTAAAAAAAATAAGGCAGGGTACTCCTCCAATTCATTTATCTATTTATTTTTTTAATAGACTATCACAGAATACTATAGAAATAGTTAAGTAGTAAAGAATTAAAATGCATTTTTTTTGAGAGGTTTTTGCCATAGGGTGTGTGCTCTCGCCAGACAGACAGAGAGAGACAGAGAGACACAAAGTAAGAAATCACCCCCCAGGGGGGATGGCCATGCCGCAATCCCTTCTCCTCCATTCTCCTCTCGGGATCTTGGGCATGCATGCACATGCGTCTGGCGTGAGTTTTAAGTCACCGGGTCCGGGACGCGAACCGTGGTTGACTGCATGGGAGTCCAGTGACATAGCCATTACGCTAACTGCTGGTCCCAAGAATTGAAATGCTTTTAAACCATTGACCAAGGTTCACATTTTCTTTAGGGAATTACAAAGATGCATAAAAATCTTAGGGACATTTGACACTACTATTTGAGTATTTGAGACTGGGTTCTTACATGATCCAGTCAATAAGTGCATATTAAATACTTACTATGTGCTGGAGGAAGGGAATAAACCCCAGAAGAAGTCAAGTCAATATCTTTAAAAAAAAAATTTTTTTTTGAGAGATTTTTGCTATAGGGCACGTGTGCTAGCCAGAAAGACAGAGAGACAGAAAATGAGAATCACCTCCCGGGAGGGATGGCCACGCCACAATCCCTTCTCCTCCATTCTCCTCTCGGGATCTTGGGCACTCACACACACGTGCCTGGCATGAGTTTAAGCCACCAAGTCCACGACTCGAACCGTGCTTGGCTACATGGGAGTCCAGCAACATAGCCATTACGCCAACTGCTGGTCCCTCAAGTCAATATCTTTACCCAACTAAATTTTCTAATCTAATGACAGGGTACAAACTATTATAAATATAATAATCAGTACATAATTAAATGTCATTCATTCAACTATTCACTCAACTCACACTTAATTTTAATACTCAGTGTTTGCCTTAACTGTACATTATACCTTTTTAAATTTCCTGCCTAACACAGATCTTAGTCTCAGTAGCTCAAAACATAGTAAAGAAAAACAGTCAGGTATACACACAATTCATCCAAATGCTATGATAGAAGCAGTATAAATGCTTATGGGGATATTTAAGAGATGCTCCAAATTCAGACTGTGGTGTGGGTTGAGATGAGATTATCAAGAAAGGCTTCTTGGAGCTTTATATGAGCAAATTTTAAAGAAACAATTAGTCAGTTGTCATAGTCACAGAAAAAGATAAATGTTAATTTATAGATATTAAGGATCCTGGCAACTGGGAAATTGTAAGAAACATGACTGAAGCTAATTTTAGCCCATGATAGGGAGCGGTAAGAAAAGAGGTTGATAAGTTAGGCAGAGGCCAATTCCTAAGGGTTATGGAGAGCCGTTGAAAGATTTTTAGTAGGGGAGTGGCATGGTTACATTAAAATTTTAACAAGTTCATTCTGATGAGTAGTGTGAAGCCGAATTAGAGATACTTATGGAATAAACAATGAGGAAAGGGGAATTAGTTTGGAAATTAATCTAGTTATCCAGGTGAGAAGCCCAATTACATCACTGAAGACAGTTTTGGAGAGAAAGGTATAGAGTTACAAGAGAGGCAGAATCTGTAGGATTCAGATTTTGAAAGGTCATGTTGGATATAAAGTAACTCTCAAGTTCCTAGTCTGAGTACAGGGTAATATCATGTATTGAGAAAATGGATGCAGGAACAGTTTGAGGGATGAGTTATGTTCAAAGTGTTTATAACTCTGCATTAGATTGGAGTTGATACCAAGGTAGTTACCATATAGCAATATGAGGGTCATTTATATGAAGCTCCTAGAACAATCCCTGATCAAAGTAAGTGCTATATAAGTAGAAATTATAGTAATATTTCTCTTGTAATGGATAGTAAGGATCATAATAATAACAGTGGTTGATTATGAGATTACCTCAGCACAATCCCATACAAGAGAACTTTCTGTGATGATGAAGTTGTCTTATATCTATTTATGATAAGGTAGCCACTAGCCACTTGTGGCTATGGAACATGTGAAGTACTACCATTACGACTGATAAACTAAATTTTAAATTTTATTTAATTTAAAATGTCGCATATGACTATTGGCGATCAGAAAGTGAAGAAACATAGCAAGAAATAAAACAGAAAATCTGGGATGTGAACTATGGTTGGTGTGCAGCTTCCAGTTCCACAGCCTGGTGTACTACCAACTGTACCACAGAGGTTGGGCCTATTGTAGCTTTCTCGATTACAGAACTGAAGGGGAATTAAAATAGTGTTTAGTAGTCTGGCATTAGAGAAAAAAAGGACTATACAAAGTGAACCCCATTATTTAGCTACTGCAGTAACCTAAAGGTAAGGTGTTAGGACTTAAGTAACTATGTTAAAGAAAAAGAAACATGTATTTTAATGCTTATAGGAACTATACTAGATTTTATATAAAAAAATCTATCAATTCTCTCTGAAACCCAGATGGGCACATTTTATAGACATCAGAAAAGTTTATTTATTTACTAGTTCATGCACTCACTCACCATTTCTCAAATATTTTTTGAGTGGCTACTATATGATACATCAAGTTCATTACTTGTCTTGCCAAAGCCAAGATTTAAAAGAAATTTGGCTATAAATTTCACTGTAAGTGTCAGAAATAAGAATTAAAAAGAGATAATTCAAAGTATTAAACTACAAAATATGAAAAAAATTTAATGATAACACTAGATATCAAAGGTGAAAAACAAGAGAAAGTAGATTTCTGGGCAGGGAAACTAAAACATGAGCTCTGACAGACAGGTGTTTGGAAAGCAGAGCTGGACATATATTGAGTTTGAGATCACAAAAAGGCATTCAAACAGCAGCTGGAAATGCTAAATATCAATGTGAACTATGCCAGTTTAGTGCAAAATACATTGCACCGTAATTTATGAACCTTCTAACTAATTAACCCGTTTTGTTTGTAAATGCTGTAGCATGAGAGAAACTTATGCTATCATCAAGATAACTACTCTGTATTTGTATAGAATTGGACTATTATGTAAACACTCTATGTGCTCTCTCCATTCCTGTTTCCATGAGGGAAAGGACATATATAGATAATTTTCTTTCTCCATCTCTCTCTCAAAGATGTACATACCTTATATCTTAGTTTTAAGATGCTTACTTCCAACACTTCTTGAACTTATTATCTTCACATTATTTCCTCATTTATCATATTTTATTTTCACCAATGATTTCTTTTGTATTTTAAATGATCACAGTACAAGGGACTTCAAAATGTTCATGAAAAAATAAAATTAAAGCATGAGTTTCTTTTGGTAGAAAAAATTTAAATCCAAGCTTTTTTTTTTTTTTTAAATACACATCTTCCATAACATTTTTGAAGGTCCCTGGTATATAAGGCAGTATATAGAAATGAGCAGAAATCTAATGTCAAGTACAATATTAGTTTTTTTCTTTTTTTTTTTTATTTTTCCTTTAGAGATTTTTGCTCTGGGGTGCATGCACTCGCTGGAGAGATAGAGGCAGAAAGTGAGAAATCACTACGCAGGAGGTATGGCTATGCTGCAATCCCTTCTTCTCCATCCTCCTTTCAGGATTTTGGGTATTTATGTACATGAGCCTGGTGTGAATTTTAAGCCGCTGGGTCCAGGTCTCAAAATGCGGTCGCCTATGTGGCACTTCAATGATGTAATCATTATGCCATCTCCTGGTCCCCAATATTAGTGTCCTTAAACAATATTTTTATTATGTTAATTTAAAAGTATGTGCCTAAGGGGCCAGGAGGTGGTGTGGTGATAAAGGTGCTGGACTCCCACATGGTTGAGTACGGTTTGAGTCCCGGATCTGGTGGCTTGAGAATCACAGCGCATGTGTGTGTGAGTGCCCAAAAACCAAGAGGAGAATGGAGAAGAAGGGCTCGCAGCATTGCCATCTCCACCCTGGGAGGTGATATCTCATGCTCCCTATGTCTTTCTCTCTTTTGTGAGAACATATACCCAATAGCAAAAACCTAAAAAAAAAAAAAAAGTATGTGCCCAAGTAGACAGAAATACCCATTATCTGGTTTGAACAATTATCAACCAGTTCTTTTCAGTTACTTTTTAAGAATGCTTTAATTAGGTACAGACCTAGTGGTGCAAATGGTGGGGTTTCACTGCATAAGCCTGGCATCATTTAAGAGGCCTGGACTCAGTTCCTGGTTCAACCAAAAAAAGTTGGATATGGTGAGAAGCATCTGGTCCTAACTAACTAGAAGGCTTAGGGGAGGATTGTGACATGGTAATACCCTGTCAAAAATACCAAAAATACCTATCTCTCTGTCTATCTTTCCGTCTTTCAAAAAAGAAAAAAAAAAAAAAAAGGGAAAGAAAGAAAGGTTTTAAATAGCTTTATCACATAACCCTTTCAAGGTCATGTTTCCTCATTATCTTTATGAATAAGTCAATTATACATATGTCAGAGAGAGGTATATATTTAATTTTCTTATTTATTATTAATTTGCTATAGTGTGCATGCACTTGCTGGAGAGACAGAGAGAGAGAAAGCACTACTACACCCCCCAAAGGGATGGCCACACCTCAACCCCTTCTTTTCCACACTCAATCCCTTCTTTTCCACTATCCTCTTGGAATTTTGGGCATGCATGCACATGTACCCTTGTCTGATCTGTTTTTTAAGGCACAGAATCTGGGACTCAACCACACAGATGACCATATGGAATCCAGCTGTCCCAACCATCATGCAGGACACTGGCTGGCCATAATGTGATTTCACACACTGTTTTCAGTTACCTAATTTATTGTAGATGGATGGCATGAGAGTAATACACACAAGTAAGAAAGAAGAGTGATGCATCATGGATAACTATACTGAAATAAAAAATGACATTATAAATGTATAATTAAAGAGTTTCTAAGTGAAATTTTATAAAAGAGAAAATCTTAGGGTGATTATCTCACAGTTTAGAATCTTTATTTTACAACAACAGTTTTTCAATTTAAACAGTTTATACTTCTGTGGTGTTCACAAAATGGCTCTATTTTCTTTTTCATATGTGGGAAATGCTATGGTGTTTAAAGTCCAACTGCTTCCTTCTTTTCCTTCCTTGAATATATAGATCTACTATCCTCAATTCATATGAAACACCCATATGTAAAGTCTCCAAAATGTTAATCAAGGTTCATTTAGATCAGGATTGGTATGCTAACAGAGTTTTAAAGAATTCAAAGGACAACTATTTAGCCTGTTACAACTTTAAAATACTACCCTTTGTTTAGGTAGCTGAAACTTAAGTACTAAATACATATGTAATTGAGTTTCTGTTATTACTCACTCAATAGGAAAAAAATAATTTTACCTCAATATTCCAAATTATTTAAATCAACATTACCACTGGGAAATCTAAACATTAAAGGCCAGCTTGGACCAATAAAAGCATGCCAACTTGAATATTTAATTTTTTAAAAATTTATATGCTGTGTTACAAATCATAATAGATTTGTATGTAGTATTTATTCCAGCATCTCAAATAAGTCAGAGAGAGTACTTTATTCACCAAAAAATAATACTAATATTGGCATTGGTTTAAACTAAGGAAATTTTGAAGCAATCTTTTCAAAAGATTTTTTAAAATAAACACTGCTGGAATGAAATTGAGTATCAGTTAGATATTCTTCCCTCTTTTTAGTTGACTTGAAGAAATAGAAAAAACAGTGTACAACCTGGGACAATGGTCTCATTACATTTATAATATTTTATGTATTCCAAATGTGAAGCCAATTCCAAGGGTTAAGAAATACTATAAGTATATTTTAAAAAAAAGCATAGTAAATGCTTGATAAAAATGTTTGAATGACTAGGGCCAGCAGGTTGCATAGTGGTTAGAGACTCCCATGTGGCTCAACAGGGTTGGAGTCCTGGACAGGCAGCATGTGTCTGTGCTCAAAATCCTGAGAGGAGAATGGAGCAGAAGGGATTGAGGCATTGCCATCCCCCCTGGGGGGTGATTCCTTGCTTTCTGTCTCTGTCTCTTTCTGTCTCTTTGGTGAGTACATGTACCTTATAATAAAAAATAAAAAAATTAATGACTAAGACAGAAATAACAGTAATAAATTGCATAAAGTGATATCTTTCTAATATTTCTTTGAATTAAAATTCTGTATCTAATAGATACACCTTTTATAACGTATAACCCAAAACTATATAATCAACCTGACAAGATAAGTACATACTGTGAAAATTCAAGACTACACTATATCAGTAACAAAGTTGATGACTTTTTACAAATCCTAAACAGGAGAAAACATGACATTTAAGAAAAAGCAAAAAACAATTTTCTGCTGCTCACTTACTAGCTTTAAGTGTTGGACAGAATATTTAGCCTCTCCTAGCCTCAGTCTTATCTTTAAAATGAGGATGACAATAATATCTTCTCAAAACAGAGCTGTTCTGAAAATTAATTGAGATAAGATATCTGACATGTTAAACACAGAGCTTGTCACATAGTAAGATAATTGTATTTCTCACAAAGGTACCTTTAACTAAGTGCAGTAATATTGCTAACTGGTAGCAGGTGAAGTTAGAAATTACCTTTTTTCTTGTACAACTCATGACTAAGTTCATTTTTGAGCAAGTCTTGTTATTATTATTATTTCATATTAGGAATGCTGCAAAAGAGAGTGATGTGTAATTGGTAAAACCAATGTGATATATTAGGAGTTGGAGGCTTTATTTCTTTAGTAGCACAGTAAGTGAATATGATCTAAATGTAAAGGAAAGAGATTGAGCCATGGAAGCTTTGGCTACTCCACAGTGATGCTATAGAACAAATATTGCATTTTATAAACACTCCTATGAAGAGGTTTCCATTTGAAAAATTGAAACAGAATATTTCTTAAATTTTAATTTTAAGGTTTATAGTGCAAATTTTGTGAAACAAATATTTACTAACAGAAGATTAAATAGAAAACATTATGGAAGGTTATATAGGTGTAGAGGATTACCATGAATAATAGATTCTTTTAAGAGTTCTTCATTTTGTTGATCTTTATAGCATTATAAACTAAACACAATTACTGCTTATGGAGACCACAGAGATGTGGAATTGAGTGAAGAAAGACCCTATCACAAATGACAAAAAGGGAAACACACTTCAACAAATAAAGAAATGTGTCACAATGAAAGAAACAAACTGAGATGAAGCCAGAGTTCATTTAAGAGCTGAGTGCCATGGAGCAATGCCACAGCATATACAATACCCCCAAGAAGGCAGTTCCACATTCCAACCTGAGAGCCCTCCTGCACACATGCTGTCAAAGAGAAAGTAATACCCTGATGGATGCTGTAGGCTGTGATTGGAGATGATGCCAATGGTAGACTTCTTACACACTCTCATGGGAAATGGAGAATTGCCTGGATGAAGTGGCAGAAAGAAATGGGTTATATATTTTTACACTAGAAGTCATAATCTTGGGGAATTAAATAGAAAAGACCTGTGGAAAATATGATGATAAGATGATATCAACCCTCTCTTTCAAAAAGTCTTTATTGATATCATAAGTGGTTCATTTGCCTTTCTTTACCGTGCTTCTTCCTACTGTTTACTATGTTTCAAGAAATTATCAGCAAAATCAGTTTTAAAAGAAAAAAAACTATGATATAATTTACAAAGTGAAAAGTTAAAGAAGATGATTGTAATTCTATTGACTCAATAAATTCAACTTTGTGAGACTATGGATTTTTCTTTCAAAGCTTTTCCTTAAAATTTAAAGTCTACAAAGGCATTCTAGTTTGTAAATGCTATCTGGTATTTCTAGATGGTATCATCTTTCTGTTTTCTTTAGTATGACATTCTGAGATAAAATTTCTGTAATTGGAATTAAGCTGACAATACTGGCCTGTATCTGGTGGCTACAGAAGTTGGCACAAAGAAAATACATGTGGACTACAAAAAAGTTCATGGAAAAATGGAATTAAAGTTTGAGTTTAATTTGGTGTAACAAAGTTTGAAACCCATGCATGGTTTTTTCATATTATGCATTTTTCATGAACTTTTTTAAGACTTCTTGTATGTATATAAATATGATATATTGTTAAAAAAATAACCTAAGATCTTAAAATTCACAGGCTATTAAGTCCTTTTATTTGCTAGTCAAAGGTACATGCACTTTTTCCCCTCTGCTATTCAACAGTGCCCCTGCTTTGGAAAGTAGACTAAACAGATATTAAAAGTCTGTTAATAATATTTAAATAAATCAGTTTTATAAAAACAAGAAAACTCATTTACGCTATGGTTTAACAAAATAAAAAATTAAACCCCTAAAAAATGCAAAAAGAACATAGGTAAAATTTCATGTAAGATAGTTTGGTTAAAAAAAAAACCCATGAATCTCACGACTGAGAAGCTTGTCTACATTTTAAGAACCCTATGAAAATACAAGTATCAAGAAAATTATTTAAGTAACCTCATCAGGTTTTTAAAAAGAAGAGATTTTTATTTTATATAAAATAGGAGAATTATATTTACTTTTAATTTAACAATAAATTTTGGATGCTTTCCTATGTCTTTGTTTAATGGGATGGATTTATCACTAATTTAATGCAAATATTAAGCTACTAGAGTCAGATACGCACAGTTGTACAAATTAGGATTTTTATCTTTAGCCAACATGAGTTTAATAATAAGTTACGTGACTCAAAGGAATTTTTAGCATTAAGGTGGTGGAGTAACAGTTGAATTGGCTACTTGGCCTTTAGCCATTTCAATGTGATACAGGGACTGTCAAAAAAGTTATTCTGACAACAATGCACCATAAAAATATAGAAATTTTCCCCTAAAACAGGTGAATTTTCCCTTTTGGTACCCTCATCCCTTTCAGCCAAGTGCAAAGTGCAAGGCAAAACAAATTAAGGCAAAGGAAAATAAAATAAGAGAAATGGTGAGGGCGAGCATGTTGTTGACCATGTAAGAAAACACGTGCAAAATATACCTCAGATACACTATAGGTAGATGAGCACGAGGGAAGCCGAGCCTGGTTTTGCAGTAGGGAAAAGAAAACACTGTTAAAGAGGAAATGATAGCATAGTAAGGGTCTCAGAAGGCTGAGATGGCTCCATCACCAACACATTTGCTGGATAATAAAACAGCCTTACTAGCAGATACTTCAATTTCTTCAAGGCTCAAGTTATTTGAAGAAGAACCTTGTGATTTAAAAAAAAAATACATTGCTAAAAAATAAAAATAATCCATGACAGAGATGATATCTTCTGGTCAGAATCTGGTATGAACTTCCTAAAAAGATGCTCATTTGACAGAGAAAGCAGAACACTGAACAGTTTTTCTTATATTACCATACTTATCTTCATTGGTAACACTAATAAACTGCATGTGAGGTTGTTTATGGGAACACTCTACTATACATCTTCATATTATTCTCTGAAGAGGGCACCAAAGACATTTTAGTATTATGATTTCCTGTTTTTATTATTGCATTTTCAGTGTTAATAACCTCCTCTTTCTCTTTCTCCTCTCTCTTGCTCTGTGTGTGTTTGTGTGTGTGTATACACACACAGTGAATGATAGTTATACACACATACACACATATATTCCCCAATAATATAATCATAAAAGATATAAAAACTTAAATACAAAATTCTCTACAGACTTAACTTTCATCAGAATGTTTCACTGATTTTTTGAACACATGTTTTATCATTAATTTAAAAAAACAGCTATTTTATACTTAAAACTATATTTAACATTTATGACATTGAATTGATAATTTTGTATTGATAATCAATAACTTGCCTACTATTATTTTGTATTTGTCACACTACCATGCTCAATTCTGGGGCCTCTTTTTTCATTAGGTTGCCACAATGCCAAATATGCATTTTCTAGTTTTAAACTGCATGAAGTTCTAAAATATAAAGTTAGATGGGGCAATGAAAGTATCAAAGAAGATGCCAAAGTGAAGGAATCAGATGCACTCTTATCATCAGCTTTTTTCTTAAATATTGCTATATTTCTGGCACATAGCACAGCATGAATAGTAAGTTCTCAATAAGTGTTTACTTAATGAATAAATATATGATCTTTCTTTTATCCTTGAAAAACTAATGAATAATATTCATGAGTTTTTAAGCTTACTATCACAAAGATTTGTGATAAAAAGTAGCACCACTGGGCCATTGGGTGGCATGGTGATTATGGTGTGGTGGTTGAAGCACTGGACTCTCACATGGCGGACCGCCCCGACCTGGTGGCTTGGGACTCACTCTGGATGCATGTGTGTGCATGTCCAGAATCCCAAAAGGAGAACAGAGTAGACGGGATTGCAGTGTGGTTGTCCCCCCTGGAGGGTGATTTCTCACTTTCCCTCTCACTGTCTCTCTCTCTCCAGCAAGTACATACGTCCTATGGCAAAAATCTAAAAAAGAAGTATTATGGGACCAGCAGTTAGCGTGATGGCTATGTCGCTGGACTCCCACGTAGTCGACTGCGGTTTGTGTCCCGGACCCGGTGGCTTAAACTCACGCCGGGCGCGTGTGCGTGCGTGCCCAAGATCCTGAGAGGAGAACGGAGGAGAAGGGATTGCGGCGTGGCCATCCCCCCTGGGGGGTGATTTCTCGCTTTCTATCTCTCTATCTCTCTCTGTCTGTCTGGCGAGCACATGTGCCCTATAGCAAAAACTTCTCCAAAAATAAATAAATAAATAAATAAAAGTATTACTATTGCTTTGATGTAGTTTCTAAAATATGGTAAAATCTATAACTATTTTAAAATTAAACTTTTTTTAAAAAGTAGACATGTATCTGACTTACCTTAGGAAAATGGTAGCTCTCAGAAAATCTTGATGTGCATATTTGTTCTGTTTTTTATAACTATACTCAAAAAACTGAAAAACTTTACCCTCCAAAACAGTTTGGGAGTCATGTCTTTTTTCCCCCAGTTCTCCATTTTCTATAAATAGGGGAATTTATTTGTCAAGATCTTTAATTATTAGTGTCTTATTTTTATATTAAAATCAATTCTGAGAGGGGCAAATCTACAGTGAACATTCAACTACTCACAGACATGTCATTTCCATTTCACATGATGTCTTATTCTACTGGAGGTGATTTTAGAAGTGTTAGATGAGAACATTTTTTGGTTTGAAGCATAGGATAAGACAGTTTTCTTATTTTTCAGACTGAAATTTCAGAACTGTTGAGTTGTTAGAAAAGTCACGAAGCATTTTTGCATAGAAAAACAATAATATGTTATGGCTTTTTCGACAACCCAATAGTTAGCTTTTTACAGTAAGAGAATTTTAGTAAAGTAAAAAGTAGTGAAATCAGCTGTTTTTTTTCAAAGGGATAATCCTAAAATGGATTTACTGTCACTTCATCATTATTAAAGTCTGGTCATATTTATAAGATAATATCTACCAAGGTATTCAGGATGTTACATAATTACTAAAAAAGAAATAGTAAATAAATCCATATAGGAGTCCCCCCTTTATACACAGGATATATTACAAGTCTCCAATGGATGACTGAAATTGCAGGTAGTACAAAACCCTATATATGCTATGCTTAGGCTTTTTCCTATACATACACACCTATAATAAAGTTTAATTTATAAATTAGGCATAATAAGAAATTAACAACTAATAACAAAATAGAACAGCTATAACAATATCCTGTAATAAACATTAGGCAAATATGGTCTCTTTTTCAAACTATCTTAATTATGTTATTGTACTGCACTCATCTATTTTTGAATCACGGTTTACTGAGGGCAACTGAAATTGCAGAAAGCAAAACTGTGAATAAAGGGGGTTACTGCATTATTAATATAAGTAAATGCTAAAACAACAACAAGGTAGATTAAGGAGCTCAAAAAAATGTTCTATATAGAAGCACCAAAAGACATTGAAATTTGCCTAAAGAAAGTACAGTCTACAAACAAACATGTTTACTCATCTAAAGGCTATTAATTGTTTACTCCTCTAAGAACTAATGTTTCAGTGTTCTTCCCAATAAAAGTTGGCTGGTTCAAGGCAGTTACCTTTTAGGTTCTTAAGTGTGGTCTATTAAGGTATGATGTATTACTTGAACATATTGGGGTGTTTTATCCAGTAGTATAAAATTTCCTTTAGAAAATATATGTAGTTGACATAATGGCGTCACTGGACTCCCATGTAGTCAACCGCGGTTTGAGTCCCAGACCTGGTGGCTTGAACTCATGCCGGGCGCATGTGTATGCCTGCCCAAGATCCCAAGGGGAGAATGGAGGAGAAGGGATTGCGGCGTGGCCATCCCCCCTAGGGGTGGTTTCTCGCTTTCTCTCTCTCTGTCTCTGTCTTTCTGGCGAGCACATGCGCCCTATAGCAAAAATCTCTTAAAAAAAAAAAAAAAGAAGATATATGATTTTAAGTGAAGTCAAACAGGAAATTTCTTGGGGGAAATAAAAGTTGCTCATGATCTGCTGGGGAAATATCTTTCTTAAGATGTAATGAGGTAATAAACAGAAAAGTGCAAAATATACAGCAAAAAATATTCTAAAATCTTTTAAAAAAGAGGGCAAAAATGGGACTTAGCTTTATACACTAAATCACCAAAGAATCTATACTCTCTCTATGTTAGTTCTATGTTTGAAGGCTTAAAGAGAATTCCATGTGAGTTTACTCTATGTGTATATGTGTATGGTATGGGAGATTGGTATGTGAGGAGAGAGTAGCTAGAGAAAGCAATGTAAAAAGTAAAAATAAAAGTGTAAAAGGTAAAAGAAGATAATTTTTTTAAAGACATTCTTCCATGCAGAATAATCTGAAGCCATCCTCAGAAAAGGGAGTAACTCTTTTCTCAAGCTCTAAAATAATTTCACAGGCTCTATTATAACCATTTCTGTGTCAATGTTATCTTGATATACTAAGTAGTTATAGCAGGGTATGGAAACTATAAAAGCCTAGAGAGTAAATATTTTTGGCTTTGTAGGTCCTACAATCTCTGCTTTAACCATGTAACTCTGTTGCAGCAAAGAACCAACTCTAGATTTTATGAAGACGAACAAAACTATTTGTGGACAGTGAAATTTTAATTTCATATAATTACCAAATGCCATGAAATGTTATTCTTTTAATGTTTTCCTCTCCCAATTACAAGTGGAAAAACCATTTTTAGCTTGTGGGAAAAAAAAAAAAAGATTTGGTTCACAGGCTGTATCTTGCTATTCCAATTTATAGCAGTCATTTAATAAATATGAATGTGCAAAATCCCAGAGTCACTAAATATGCATTGACTTATCAAAAACATAAGAAAGTTCAGAATTAAGGCTTGAATAAAATATTGATCTTAAAAGATCTAAAATAATCATAATCATCTAATTATTTTTAGTAATCCTATTTCATACTAATTATATTTTAGCATTAAGAAAATTAACTGCCAAACATTTAAGAATCACTCTTCCAGAGGCTGATTTGATGCAGATATTTTTTCTTAATATTTATTAAATATATATACATATATATGACTTGAGGTCAGCAGGTGGCATGGTGGTTAAGGCACTGGACTCCAGTCTGGCCAACCACAGTTTGAGATCTGGATCTGGCGGCTATCTTTCTCATTTTCTTTCTCATCTCTCTCTGGTAAGCACACATGCCCTATAGCAAATTAATTAGTGATGACTCCTCCCTTTTGATAGGTTTTTGCTATAGGGCGTGTGTGCTCGCCAGAAAGACAAAGAGAGAGGGATAGAAAGCGAGAAATCACTCCCCAGTGGGGATGGCCACACTGCAATCCCTTCTCTTCCATTCTCCTCTCAGGATCTTGGGCATGCATGCACACGCGCCTGGCATGAGGTTAAGCCACTGGGTCCAAGACTCGAACTGTGGTCGACTATGTGGGAGTCCAGCAACATAGCCATTAAACCAATTGCTGGTCCCGTCCCTTGACTTTTTCCCTCTTCAACTACCACCCTTTTATTTGTGTTAGCATAGTAAGTACTTACAATTGTTATATACCTTCTGTTTCTTCATACTCTTCATCTTACTTTCACATATGTGTTAATAATTTGTCTTTGTAATCACATTCCCTTTTATTGTTTGTCTGAATCTTTAAAAAATTAACATAATCAAGTAGCCAAAACCTATCTGTATGTATTTATAGCTCATTAGAACTTTACTGGCATTTATATAGACTGGGTACTTAGATGAAAGTTAAAAATTGTGGCTTATAAGTATTTTTACTCCTTTCCTTTCTTCCATCCTGTTTCTATTTCATAAACATGTATCTATTTTATTTTTTGAATATTTTAATATTCAGGTTATCCTTGGTCCCACTGCTCTTCCACTAATTAACTTTGTAAATTTACCTTGATTTATACTTTGTAACAAAGTATTAGTTTGCATTATCTTATCCTATGTTTTTCAATTATAAACACTGTCTATAGTGGTCTTCTCTCTTGTATATTGCTTTTAATATTCTTCTTAGTGGGTTTGCAAATTTGATTAAATGGAAAATTAATTTCTTCCTCTATATGGTTTCATTCTCAGTCATTATTTTCAACACATCATCAGTCTAATAATTAATAGCAATTTTTAAGTTATTAAATTAAGGATACTGCTTAGGTGCAAGATGATAATTTTATTATCACTAAAATTGCTAAAAACCCATTTAGAGTTCAGAATACTTTTGGCTTTGTACAATGTACAGAAAAGGTAATGCATTCTTAACTTAGAATCTAATACGTCCTGCTTTTTGCTATAAAGGAGTCAAAGTAGGAAAAAGAATATGCTTTCATATGAGAAATAAATAAAATTTAGTATTATTCCAAATATTGTATCTTAAAATATTCTACTTTATATTATTGATTACCTTTAATAAATAAGAATGCATGGCAATTTTTTTAGTAAAAAATTATATATTGTATATATCATTACAATTATATTAATGAGTTCATTAAATTCTTACCCCACACTTCTAAATGGCTCATCTTCTCTATTAAATAAAATATGTAATTGGCAACATTGTCTGAATCTTTCTGATTGAAATATTCAGTAATGTTTCAGTAAATTAAAAAGCACAGTATACTTGCACTTCTGGGGGCATCTACAATAAATTTTATCACTGCATGCCAGCGAGTTTACCTCACTTGAAAAACAAAATCTGGGGACCAGCAGTTAGCGTAATGGCTATGTCGCTGGGGACTCCCACGTAGTTGACCGCAGTTCGTGTCCCGGACCCGGTGGCTTGAAACTCACGCCGGGCGCGTGTGCGTGCGTGCCCAAGATCCCAAGAGGAGAATGGAGGAGAAGGGATTGCGGCGTGGCCATCCCCCCTGGGGGGTGATTTCTCGCTTTCTGTCTCTCTGTCTCTGTCTGTCTGGCGAGCGTACGCGCCCTATAGCAAAAACCTCTCAAAAAAAAAAAAGAAAAACAAAATCCATAAAATATAGTCTACAGTCCTGAGAGTAACCATATTTTGTTTTTAATATATAAGGCATATTTTTAAGGTACATGGGTAATAGGTATTAAACAGTAGGTAAGAAACTGAACATTTGGCTAAATATTCAATTGCATATTTTCTTAGCTGAACTCTCTAGAGAAGACACTATTTGTTTTCAGATAGTATTTTTGTTTGTTTCCTATATCTGATAGCTAATAGGTCCTTATAATGATACATGCCATATTTAATCTTTTTAGAAAAAAAGGTAATCAGAGAACAAAATATTTCTGAGTAAAATGAAACGAAAGATGAAAATGTTGAGATTAGTCATTCTATAATAATACAAGTGTTGAAAGAAAAAGAAATTAAAGAGTGACATGAGTTATCCCAACTTTTAAAGCACCAAACTTTTAATTTGCTCCTAATCTAACACTAACCTCCTCCTATGTACTTTTGAGCAAGTCTCAATTTTCTAGTTTAAATGAAGAAAACTGATTGAAAGAGAAAAATATCACTTCTCATGATTAGTTAGGGAAGAGCATGATAATAAAATATATACACTATTGCTATGGGTTTCTAGGATAATATCCAGATATATTGAGAATGGTTTAATCATAATATTCATATTAATCTTTTTCTTTTTAAGACAGTGTAATAGATTCTGTAGGGTGATTATGAATGCTCTGTCTTTCAAAATCTATAAGAATATGTATAGAAAAGAACTACCTCACAGAAAAAAAAGAGAAATGAGACACTTGTATTAATTTCCTTCTCTGCTAAGTGATCAGAATTTAATGACTGATATTAATAAAAACCACTGTGGACTTACAGTAATCAGAAATTTAATATAGAGATATATACAGCTTTACATGCCATTCAATTAAAAACAAGTTTAAAAACCAGAGAATTATCATATCCCTAATTTCTATGATACCTTTTTGACAAATGTATTATAACAATATGAATTTAATGAACGGCAATAATCACAGAAGTAAATCAGGAGCTGAGATTCATAGGAACACTTCTAGAAACTCCAAAAATAGGAGGTCAGAGTTAGGCCACAAATTATTTCCTATAACAAATTAAGTTTTCTGTTGCTATATTTATACCCTATATCATTGTAGAGATTTTACTTTCATTTTTTTCTTGAAAAGATATATTTAAAACAAGGACCAACCATTCTAAAAGTCTGAACTATCTGTCCCCCAAATATTATTGTTAGTACTTCATATATGATATATATATGGTATTGAGTGTTACTCTCCTTCAAAGGTTGTCTTGAGTATATTAGTCTTTAGCTCAAATATTTGTAGGATGTTACATGAAAGTATCCTGGTAAATATGTCTACTGCTAATTTTCTTATTTTAAAATGAGAAATAACATAATTTTTCCAAAAGAGTCTGAATTCAGAGAAGTATATTAACTCAGAACAAATGAGTTTACTTTCCAGATTACCTATAATGATACATTGATCACTTTCCTGGAGAATGGAAGTTAATTCATCAAAGATCTAACCCTCAGATCTAGTTCATAATTTTTAATCCTGCTGACATATCCAACAAGTGGCAGAAGACAGTCAATGAAAAAGCTCCAAATCATGTCTCCTGAAAAGATCCCCAGAAAACTACATAATTGTATAAGAAATACTAATTTTTAAAAGGGAGTTTTTTATTTTCACTGGGGCCAAAATGTTATTAAATCAACCACAATGTTATCTGTGGCTTGAGGGTCCTCTACTTTGCCAATTTAATCTTTATTTCATACATGTGAGCATGAAGCCACAGCTAGAAAAGAAAGGGGAGAAAAAGACATAAAGTAAAAAAGATGGAGATGAGAGGACAAACCAATCAGATTTGGAATTACCAGTCAGCAGAAGTTTAGGAAAAAAAAAAATCACCGAGTGAAATCGTACATTTACTCTGAGAGAGTATCCTTTCACATTGCCTTCTAGGTGATCTCTGAGCTCCTCCAGCTTTCGATGGAGCTACATGTAAACATCAGAAAATGAATTGAAAAAGCAACTTGTTCTCTTTTCAGTTTTCCTTTTCCTTTTAAAAATAAGATCATAGCATTATACATTTCTCACTGCCTTTGGCAAACATTTCAAAACATCAAAGATCTTTGTATGCTATAAAAATACATGCTCAACAGACCTGTGACTAGGAGCACAACATTTTATTTTGCTCAATTACAGCATCTTTTCTCCCCAAGGCATTAGAGAAAACAAATGCTATCACTATTCTTACAATCCTCTAAAGATTCTCTTTAAAATTTTCTATTTGGTAGAAATATGGAATAAAAAAATTTAAAGATTATGAAATTTGCCTTCTATCCCAAACATACTTTTGATTTAAGGCTGCATCCATATTAAAATCAACTAGTTTAACTGTTAAATATGTCATTTGTTCTCAAACTTATATGTGTATATACATTTGACCATAATGTATATACACTTAAAATAATAAGCCTACATTCAAGACTTGAAGTTTTATAGATCCAAAAGAACTTGAAGTAATTACACACACATGCACTCGCACACACAATCTAGTTAACAGTAGATGGTGCTGCGGTTATGGATGCCATTTTCAGGTATTTTTCACTGCCAGAAATCTACAGAAAGTTAGGTTGCACTGCACCTTCTCACTTGAATCTGATAATGAATTTGTCTTCCCTTAGAGACAAAGGCAAAATATGATACCTCACAGGTAGACAGTGAGGAATGCTATTGATATATCATCAGGATACACAAACTCACATTTTTCTCACTGAATAGTCTTATGTTACCCAGTTTTTGAAATAGGCATACAATCAATACTTCCCATTCCCTCTGATTATCCTTAGTGAAAAAACATTCTAGTAAAATAGCTACCCAGTTTAAAGCAGTGTTAGAGAACAGTGAGGATGGTTTTTCTGGAATAAAGGACACAAACATACAAACATACCTTCATCCATGTGCACTCACATGTGTGCACACACATACAATCACACAAATAAATAAACAACAACAAAAAAGTAAAACTAAGAAGGCAGAAGAGGCAAGGAGAGGAAAGAGTGCAAAATTTAGTGCTTCATAAGTTATTAAATAGAAATAAATTGGAGGTGTATAAAGTTTTGAAATGATTCAACATTAGGTCTCAAAGTAGTTACTGGATTTTGGGACATTCCAGTGCACTGAATTACCTGGCAGTTTGAATAATTTAACAGTTACTGCTATGAAAACATACGGGACTCAGATAAGAAAGCGGTTAAGTTTATGGGGAGATTCTTCTTCATGTTTTTAGAACTGGGCAAATTTTTTAACTGCATTTATGGTGGCAGCATTAAAAGTGATCAATGAATATGCCTGTGCTTCTTAGGGTGATAACTTGTTTATCTTTTCATTGTGACTAAATGTTAGAGTACTGCGTGCCCAAGATATATTGACAAAACGTATATTTAGCAAATAGTAAACAGGACCATCAAAATGGAAATCTTCAAGTTGTATATTAGCAGAATACATACACAAATGGGCAAAAATTTTATATATATATATATATATTTCTGTTGACTGTTATATCAACTTGTTAAATAAAAAAAAAATAAAATGAAGGGTAATAAGAGTGCTCAAACACTATTAGCTACATGTGGGCCATTATACTAGAGTATTATACAAAATTCCTTTTGTTTCTAATTCTTAATACTATATATATTAAATACGTGTTATTAACTTAACTCATAATAATTTTTTTCCAAAATGAACTACAAATGATAATGACACTAAGATAATATTTAATTTTTTTTTTACAAAAAAGTTAAAGGGGAGATATATTCTGAAAATAAATATTAGTTCTCTGTATAACAGGAACTTAACACACAGTCAGTGACATCAATCAGAGGAACGGTTTATTCTACAACCCCAAATTATAGGCACCTGTAATGAGCAGTTGCCCTTTCTCTTGTTTGTGGTGCCATTCAAAGCTAGTTATTTGGCAGCTTGCCTTCAGCTGGTTGCTCTATGTGTAGCTGAAACAAAAAAAAATAATATGACCCAACAGCCAATAAAAAGAGTAAAATAAAAAAAAAAAATGGGATGGTGAAAAATGGAAAAAGCCCCCTTCCTCCCGCCACCCTCCAAAAAGGAAGAAGTGTAGGCTATAGACGATATCTTGCCAAAAAATGTTAGAAACATATTTACTTTGAGGGATCCAACTCTACTAGCAACTCCTTTGCTTTCATCCGGCCGTCTAATTTGCTACAATGAGGGAAGATGGGTAAAAAAGACAGAATAAAGAAAAAGTGAACTTAAAAATTTTTCTATACATTAGTAATACATGCAAAAACATCAATTGACTCTGAGGTATTTCTTAGGAGGCCAAGGAGTTAACTCACCTAGAGGCTGTATGACATGCTCTGCAAATAGGCTAGAATTCAGTCTTTGTTATGGCACTATTCCTAAGATGAGGAAATTGGCACTTACTTTTTGTTATCTTGGGAACTTCTGATGAAGTAGTATCTGTAGTAGTGCTACATATGCATTTGTCTTATGAAAAACAAAGAATTACAAATATACCTATACACTTTTTCAGTGTTTTAGTGTATATTCCATTATGATATCAGAAACACATTAATGGTATTAGTAGAAACATGAGTGTTTTCTAAGTGGAAAGATCAGTTATGACAAGCATCATTCTTGATAGGTGACAGAGTGAAGCTCCTCTGCTTGCTGACCCAAGCACTGAGGTTGTTCAGCTGTCACTGAGATTCCCAATTAAACAATCGTGCTGCCCAAAGAGAAAATTTTAATGCCAGACCAATGTTAGATATATTCACTTAAAGCTTTCTGCTATTTCAGCTGAATTGTCCTCTTGGGTAAAATAGGAAAAAATGAAAAATAAAACTTCTATTTTAAAAACTTATTTCACATTACTATATAAATGAACAAAAGAAGATTCTCACCATAACATGTTTTATTAGAAGATGTATTTTTTAATAGAGTCCTAATAATAATTTTTGATTTTGTTAAAGAGAAAGGGAGGGAAAAAGAGGAAAGGGAGAGGGGAAGGAAGCAAGAGATTTTTACAGCATAGATTTCTAACTTGCAGAATTATAATCTTAAATCAGACCACCACAGGTCTAATTAGCTGTGATGCTCCTTCTTGTACTAGGAGATAGTAGAAGAAGCACTGTTGTGATACCAAGTTCTCAGTGATAAAGTCTTTAGGAAAAATAAGAATCTGACCATACTACAGAGTTTTATTTCCTGGAAGCAGGATATGGATTGTTTTACTCCTTTTAGGAAATCTGTAACAGCATATGGAGACCACTGAGAAATAATACTGAAAAAATTTTAATTTTGTTTTGAAAAAAAGCATCTTTGTCAGTGAGTACTGCATCAACTTTTGGCTCTACATAACAGTAGTAGTTTTTCCCAATTCTTCAGCACTAACTAAATGTTAAAGTCAAAAGATAATCATCAAATCTCACTTTTCATAGGTGAATAAAATTTTTGTTTTGTAAACAATGGAAATCACTTAGAAAGTTAACACATTAAGAGAGGGTTTCTCAATAGAGTCAGTTCAACCTACGTATTTTCTCCAAAAACATTTTTGTGTCAAAAGGTGTTTCTCATCTTAAATGGAGGCTCACGATATCTGAATTTTAAATATATTCTTGGGCGCCACCCCAATGCCTGGTGGTTAGGGGACCCAAATCCTGCATGGCTGATCACAAGTCCTAGACCTAGTGAATAAATAACAAGCTGGGTCATGTGCATGGGCACCCAAAATCCCCAAATGTGGGAGAAATGGAGAAGGGATGGTGGCATGTGACCATTCTCATATGCTTTCTCATTCTTCCTTCCTCTCTGTCTCTCTATAGTGAGCTCATACACCCTCTGGCAAATTAAAAAATGAATAAATGAATATAGATTTGGTAGTTTCCTATAGTCAAGTCATTGCCTTATGCTGCTTTCTGAAAACTTGAAAAAACTGAAGATTTTTCAGAACTATTTTACAGTTACAAGACACCATTTTATGCATTGTCTTTTATTTCTAGAAGGCTTAAAGTTTTATTAAATCCAGCAGTATGAGCTCATCTTCTTCAGAATAACATAGGATGTTAATGACAAATCTAAGAACAACATGTACATTTAAAGTTGTGCTCTCTTAATTGGTCTGGAAATTAATGGGCTTAAAAAAGTGATGCTTATTTGAGGATAGGTATATGTAATGTGTCTATCTCTCCATCCATGGAAGAAGTTTTATCTGTCACTATATTTATATATAGAAGAAAATTTTCTTATACTATTTCTGTTCTAATTGGATGTGCAATGTGTACAGAAACTTAAAGAATAAATTGTAAGAAGAAAAAAGTTGTGACTGAACTCTGAACATGAAAAATAGACTATAAGACTATTTAAAGAGCAACTTTGAGAACAGACAGTTTATCAATGGGTGATATCCATTTTCTGTACAGAAAACTGCCTTTGAAACTATCATAAGAGGAAGATTTTAGAAAACCAATGTGGTTTTCAAAGTCTATAGTATTTAAATTAGAGTTTCACATGAATTTTTGTGGTTGGTCCCTGAAACATCTAATAATAATACTGAAAAACTTCAAAAACATTGAAAAAAATGTCTCCATAAACAAAAATTTGAGAAATAGGAAAAAGTAAAACCAATAAATTTTACAACGTAATGTTTTCATTCCTTCTAGTCAACTCTTAATTATCAATTCTGATTGAGAAAAATAGATAAAAGAAATTCACAGCTAATTCAAATGCCTGATTATTACTTTTATAATAATTTAAAAGAAATCATAAAATATTAGATATTAAATCATAAAATATTTGGATAAAATGAATTAATCTACTCTTAATGAGCAACTTACTCTTCATTTACTCTTCACATTGTTAACTACTTTCATACTTTTTTTGGAGCTAAACATTCTCTATCAATGGCTGATAGGTTATACCATAAATGTTTATATCACACAGAGGATCACTACAATAAAAGTGAAGCATGAGAATTAAATGTGAAGAATTGTGAGGATTAGGAGTTAGATGAGATTATTTGTTTATATGTCCATATTAAAAATTAAAATAGTAGCAAACCAGAAATATTATTACTAATAGTTCTCTACCATGAAGAAATCTTTTTATAAATATTTCACCGAGATTATAAAAAATACTAGCCATACAATCATTAGAAATAGTCTGATAATATTGCATCATATCACTTCTTTTGTAATATTCTGGAAATCTTTCTTCAGAGATTAGTTACTATGGAAACTATCCTCAGAGATTAAGATTACCAGAATGTGGGTTATAAAAAAGTAAAATGACTCACCCATTGTATTCACCAGCTTTCTAAGAATTTGGATTCTAAAAATATGCAACAAAATTAATTGCCTGGATCCCAATACATAGTGTTGATTCCCTTTGATTTAGCCTACTTTTCTAAAACTGGGCTCACTGTAAAACCATTTTTACTGTTAACAAGATAGAAAATTATCTAGCTCTGCTCTCACCTCCCTTGCCAACAATAGGTAATTGAAATGTTATAGCTTTATTAAAACAAACATATTTGGAGTGGAAAGTCAACTTTATATTAATATTAAAAACAAAAAAAGAACTTCAAAGAAATTTTAGGTTTGTGGCCACCACACTAAAGTAGGCGCCCATGTTCTGGGTTTATGCATTCACACTTTTCTTTGGTTACAAGATATTTGGTGAAAATTTCTTAGAAAAGGCTTCTTTTCTTTCTTTCTTTTTTTAGGTTTCTGCCATAGGATGCAAGTGCTCACTTGAGAAGAGAGAGTCAGAGAGAGGGAGAGTGAGAAATCACTCTCCAGTGGGATGGCCAAGCAGCAATCACTTCTCCTCCATACTCTTCCTGGGACTTTTAAAATGTTAGTAGCAAAACAGAAACATTATCACTAATATTTCTCTACCATGAAGAAATCTTTTTATAAATATTTCACTGAGATTATAAAAGATACTAACCATACAATCACAAATATTTTAATCTTCCAGTCTCTCGGCTACAATATATTTAACAAAATTTCCATTAGAAATAGTCTGATAATATTGCATCATATCACTTTTTTTGTAATATTCTGGAAATATACATGCCTATGTAGTATGATTTTCAAGTCACCACGTCCAGGATTCAGACTGTGGTTGACCATGTGGGAATCCAGCCATCTGAACTACTGCCACTTGCTGGCCCCCAGAAAAGGTTTCTAAAAACCATTTGTATATGAGTTTGTTTTACTGATGAGGGAACTGAGGTCCAGAGAAGTGAAAAAAAAAAAAAACAAAAAAACAAAAACACACACTCATCCAGTCCATGGTCTTGTGATTAAGGGAGACATATCCCACAGAGCTGACTACACAGTTTGAATCTCAACATTGGCTTGAAAAACATCATAGGCATGTGTAAGTGCATACCCTAAATCCCGACAGAGAATTGAAGGAGAATCGAATGCACAGCGAACATTTCCCATTGGGGGGTGCTTTCTCTCTCTTCTTTGCTGTCTGTCAAACACACGTGTCCTCTAGCAAACAAACACACACACACACACACACAAAACAAAACACCCCCCAAAAACCCACACAGCTGGTGTTAAACTCTCTTGACTCTCAGGTTTTTTCATTAAATTTAGGCTCTGATCTATGGGATGACTAATTTATTGATAGGTATCATACCCTTCCTTCCATGGTATGTTTTCATGTTGATTATGATTGTATACACTAAACAAGCATTTCTCTTTGTTTGCCCTAAGGACAAAGACCATTTTATTTTTACAACTATTTATTTTCAATACTACCCTGAGAAACAAATTTTTTTTTAAAGAATGATTTATTTATTTATTTATTTATTTATTTATTTATTTATTTATTTATTATTTGACCAGAGAGAGACAGAGAGAGAAAGGGAAAGTGAGAAAGCAAGCCACCAGGTCTGAGACTCGAGCCGTGGTTGGCAATGTGGGAGTGTTCAGCACCTCAACCACCATGCCACCCATTGGTCCCAAGAGACAAATATTTTTAATCCTATCATATTATGCCACTGTTTTCTGCCCCCCCTTTTTTTGAGAAAAAAAAATAGTGTACATTAATGACACAAAACAAAACTGTTTTTCTTAGAGGTTGTTTATCTTTCAACCAATATCACTCAGTATATATTGGTACAGCTATAGATTATTTTTGGTATCTATGATTTGTAGGAATTTTATTTTCAAATACATATATATATATATATATATATATACACATATATATTTGCTGGAGGGCACGTGTGCTCATCAGAGAGAGAAAGCACCCCTTAAATAGGGTGTGGTCATGCCCCAATTTTTCTCTTCCATTTCTTCATTCTGTCAGGATTTTGGGTATGCATGCACATGTGTCCAGCATGTTTTCTTAAACTGCCAGGTCCAGGACTTGAACCACTCTGTTAGCCATGTGGGGTCTGACTCCATTAACCACCAGGACATGTGGCCAGCCTAGTAGGAGCAGGTTTGCAAAAAAAAAAGAAAAAAAGAAAAGTTGTGCTTAAGAGTTCAATATTGAAACAAACTCTGGTAAATAAAAAAATAATACTTTTGGAGATCATTAATATTTTACTATATTACTCATATTCCATTATTCAACCCTTTCAATAAAACTGGTACCTCATCATAAAATAATTGTGCTTCATTTGTGATTTATTAAGATAAAGTTAAAAAGAAGAAAGAAAGAAATGAAAATAGGAGAAATTATAATTATACAAGTGTGTCAAGAAAAAATAATTAATGTGTTTTGGGAGGAAAGGCAATATTATTATAAAACTAAACTAATAAAAGTATAAAAAAGATAAAGGAAAATTGAAAAAAGTAATGAATAAATGAGAAGTCAAAATTAGAATTTTGGTAACATATGCTTTTATCCCTTAGGAAATTTTTTAAAGACCTTTATTTCTCATGGTTTATTAACATTTGCAATTATTTATTTATATTTTATTATACATTTATAATTTTGATTCTTAAGTTCTATAATAGCTTTGATTATAAGATAATACAATCTTTACAAAATCAGATTTTTAAATTATTACCTACTTACTGGACAGAGAATAATTCAATTCATGTTCTTTTTATCAAGTTTCTTACCTAACTAAAAAGAAATGATGAAGCCCATCTTTTATAGTATAAAAGAATTATTAGGCACCTATAAGTAGATAACTTTTAAATATTACTGAAGAATATTTTATTGATTTTTGGCAACCATCAGATGGCGTAATTGTTATGTCACTGGACTCCCACATAGTTGAGTGCTATTTGAGTTTGAGTCCCGGACCCAGTAGCTTAAAACTGACGTTGGGCACGTGTGCGTGCATGTCCAAAATCCTGAGAGGAGAATGGAGGAGAAGGGTTTGGAGCATGGCTATCTCCCCAGGGGGTGACTTCTCACATTCTGTCTCTGTCTTTCTGGTGAGTGCATGTGCCATATAGCAAAGACCCCTCAACATTTTTTTGTAATTGATTTTTTTTGTGTGTATTAAACAGAAAAAAAATTACCTTTCAAATTCCATTGAAATATAATTTTCCATCCAGTGGAATTAAGAATATAATGGCTTAAATTAGGTGTAAAAGTGCTCTGGTATAAATACAATTAAATAATTCTAGTTGCCTTAACAAAGATTTGCTACAAATCTGAAAAGTACTCAGAAAGGGAACCATATTGTTCCCAGATTATATAAAACAAAACAAAAATAAAAACAAAAACAAAAACAAAGAAACTCCCAAATTTCTATTTTCCTGGTTTAAAAAATAATGTTGGGGTATTTCATTTTGTGTAACTTCTCTTTACAAGCTAAATGATGTATAGCGATTGAATGCATAAAAAATAAATAAATAACCAACCAAACAAATAAATAAATAAATAAAAATAATGTAGGGACCAGCAGGTGGTGTAGTGGTTAAAGCGCTGGACTCTCACATAGCCAACTGCAATTCAAATCTTGGACCTGGTGACTTGAAAAATCATGCTGTGTACATATGTGTGCCCAAAATCCACAGAGGAGACTTGAGGACAAGGGACTGTGGCATGGCCACCCTTCCTGGGGGCTAATTTCTCACTTTCCCTGTCTTTCTCTGGCACGCACACGTTTCCTATAGCAAAATCCTTTAAAAAAATGTAAATTGTAAAACAACTTGCAATTCTATACCTATGCATCTTTTTCAAATCCTTTTTTTAACTACATATTTTATTTTGAGCATATTCCCAGGTCATTAAGTACTCTTAAAGACATGATTTTTTAAAGTTATAGAATAATTCATATATGTATATACTGTAAGTTATACCATACACATTAAGGTTGTTTCTAAATTTTTGTTACTAATATAAGTACTTTTGTGTTCTTATACATAATTTGATGACCTCTCTAATAATTGTTTTAGGCAAATTTCTAGTATCAAGATCACTGGTTAAAACATAAAAAATCTTAAGGTTCTATCTCTCACTATGCTATATAATACCTATGTTTCAGAATATATATATATATATATATACATATATATATATATATATATATAAATTTATTTTTCTTTTTATTCTTTTTTTTTGTTGTTGTAGGGTGCATGCACTCTCAGAAAAAGGCAGAGAGAAGAAACGTGAGAAATCACCCCCCTGGTGGGATGGCTACACTGCAATCCCTTCTCCTTCATTCTCCTCTAGGGATTTTGGGCACACACGCACATGTGCCCAGTGTGATTTTCAAGCTACCAGATTCAGGACTCATACCAGGGTTGACCATGTGGTAGTCCAGCACCTTAACCACCATGCCATCTACTGGCCCCATTTCAGTATATACATTTTAAGCAAACAACAATCTATATATACATGTTGTTTGCTTGAAAAGTTATACAAATTTATATTTCTACTAGTATGGATAGAAATATTCATGTCAGTGCTCATTATGACATTGACAATTATAATTTAAAAACAGTTGATTAGTAATTTTGTATTGTTTTAGGAGATTACTTGTTAGAGGGTCCTTTTCACATATGTCTTTGCATATATATTTCTTTTATGAAATGCTGATGTTTTACCTTTGATTATCCTTATTTTTCTTTCTCCAAGATTAGAATAATTCTGGAGGTTATCAACTGTTTACCTGATAGATCTGTAGCAAATATTTTATTGTCCTGTCAGTCTCACTATAAGGTCCTTGAGGGAGGGTTAGTAAGTCTACCCATTGTTGTATCCCCAATATCTAGCTTGGTATTTGACACATAATATGTACCAAAAAGTATTAATTGAATAAATTTCTGAATTTTTCTGTGTTCTTACTTTAACAAAAAATGGAATGAGCAGAGAGAATATATAATTCTGAAATTTTGGGCCAGAAAATATCTAATTTTATAATAATCCATCTTTAAAATATGAAGATCTACAGAATAGTTTAGGAGGAACTGCTTATTAAAGTTTTGAATGGGGCATGGTTAGTTAATTATATACATTTAATAATTATATACATTTGAACCATACCCATATCTGATCAATTTTTATGCTCAAATAATGATGGTACAGGTTATTTTGTTGGGCTGCTTTTGCACAAAATATATCCCAAGCACTGAAAAAAATCTTATAGGAATCAAAGCTATGTAATTGCACTGAAAGTGAATTTTCTTAATTTCATTATTTTTTGTACTTCTACAGTTCATTTCCCTATCATCCTATTACTTGAATAAAGCTCAAATAGATATTTAGAGAAATTAGTATTCCATCTAATACTGAAAAGGTTGACCTGAATGAGAATGAAAAACCTTAGTGAAATTATTTTCAGTCGATAATCTCAAACTTCATGGACTAGCATGAAATTCAAAGACTTAAATAAATAAATATAAATTATTTTAAACTAGAGATTCAAATATCAGAGACACAGGACAAAAAGAATAATAAAATTTATTCAGTTGGTATAGAACTATATCAAAGAAATAGAATTACAGGTCTATAAGAGATTTCAGAGGCTATTTAAAAATACTTTTTGTTGGGGACTAGCAGATGGCATAATTGTTACTCCCACTTAGTTGATTGTTGTCCAGTCTGACCCAGTGGATTAAGCTCACACTGGCTGCATGTGTGTGCATGCCCAAAATTCCGAGGAGAATGGAGGCGGAGGGACTGTGGCATGGCCATTCCCCCTGGGGGGATGATTTCTTATTTTCTGTCTATCTGTCTCTCCGGTGAGTGCATGCACCCTATAGCAAAAATCTCTCTAAAAAAAAAAAAAAAAAAAAAAAAAAAAAAAACTTTGGGAACCAGCAGTTAGCGTAATGGCTATGTCGCTGGACTCCCACGTAGTCGACCGCGGTTCGTGTCCCGGACCCGGTGGCTTAAAACTCACGCCGGGCGCGTGTGCGTGCGTGCCCAAGATCCCGAGAGGAGAATGGAGGAGAAGGGATTGCAGCGTGACCATCCCCTCTGGGGGGTGATTTCTCGCTTTCTGTCTCTATGTCTCTCTCTGTCTGTCTGGCGAGCGCATGCGCCCTATAGCGAAAACCTCTCAAAAAAAAAAAAAAAAAAAAAAACTAAAAAAATAGGAAACATTTAAATATGTAAAAATAGGGGCTGGTAAAAAATTATGTTATATCCACCAGTTAGAATATGAATAATCAAAACAATGTGGTAGAATAAAATTTAAAACATGTAAAGATATTCATGACAAAGCAAGATATTCATATTACTAAGTAAATGAGATAGATGTTAAAATATTATAGACAATTTAACAATAATAGCTAACATTTAGTGAGTACTTACATTTCAAACACTGCTAAATGACTTCTATGCATTTTAAATTTAATAGTTAAAATTACCCTATGAGGCAAAAGTATTATTTTTTGTTTTACCGATGAGATAACTAAAGTTGTAAAGGTGAGGTAACTCTCTGAAAGCTACACATCTACTAAGTTATAAAGCTGAGATTCATCAGCAGGCCTGTCAGACTCCAGAACCAGAGTTCTTAATCACTGTCTACTTCTTATGATAAAATATTTAAATACACAGAAAAAAATAACAGAATGATATACAGCAAAATTTTAATGGTGGTTTTTTATGAAGGGAAATTGATAAGAACTTTCTTTTTCCTCTATGAATTTTCTAATTTTCCAAAATGAGTATGTATATTACTTTTTTAAAATAAAAAGATACCATGCCACTTGCAGTCTTGTTAACTATCAAACTATTAATCTTGTAGCTAATATTTTTATTTGCTGTATTTTCTCAGGTGTCATATTTTATTTTCAGATTCAGATTCAGAGAGGCAATTACACATTTCATAGTTAAGTTATAAACTTAGATTCAGTGATGACCGTAGTAGTATGAACACTAAATAAATAGAAAGATATGGGGGAAATAGCCTTTAAAATTAACATTACTTATAAAAGCAGAGGGGACACTTCGATGAATAAAGGAACAGAAACCCTGTTTCTGAATAGACAGAATTCATCCTGAATGAAGTAATATAAAATCCTGTAAACCTAGCAAGACATCAGAGAAAAAGATTGGAAATAATTTCTGAACTCAAAATTAATAAATGAAATACAATTATTATTATCTAATTTCTATTTTGTTAAAATATGGACTACTTTACCATCCTTGGAAATGCTTTTTTTCATTAGAAAAGGAAATAAGTCTCAGAATTCTGTTTTGCTGTCAAAATAGCAAGACAAGTATGTTTTTAAAGGATGAGAAACTAGACAATAATGAACTAGAGCAGAATTCAGTTATCTGAATGTTTACAGGACTCAGGCATTTAATGTAAATGAGTAAATAGTCTGGAGAATCTAAAGAATACCACATGAATATTAATACATATCAGTGCTAGTCTAGCAATGTTGATTTTATTTTCAAGAAAACACTAAAAAATTGTATTTTTATTTAATTTCTCAAATTTTAAATGTCACAAACTATTTTTTTAAGGTTTTTGACATAGGGTATGTGCTTACCAGAGAGAGAGAGAGAAGAAGAAGAGAAAGAGACAGTGAGAGGAAAAGTCATAAATCACCCCATGGGGGATGGCCACATATTCAATTCCTTCTCTTTCATTCTCCTGTCAGGATATTGGGCACAAGTGCACACATGCCAAGAGTGATTTTCAAGCCTCCAAGTCTGGAACTTGAACCGCAGTCAACCATGTGAAAGTCCGGTGCCTTAACCACCACACCACCTGCTGGCCTCACAAACTAGTCTTATAAAGAAATCACCTCCAATTATATCCCCAATAAAATTATCTGCCAACACCTGTTATTAGTTAAAAGAGGACTTTGTGTGTACCTATTAGCAGACAGGATATCTTGGGGATACATTAGTTGCTGTCCAAACACAGTAGTAGCATCACACTGAAAATAAGTAGAGTTAACTGGGAATTACAATTTCTGGTCTTATATCTTCAAAATATCAGTATTTCATCTGAAATATTTTCTTTGTTGAATCAAGGAAGAGTTGCCTGACCTATAATCAGTCTGGACAACAAAGTCAGGATGCATCATTTAAAATGCTTAAGAATGGGCCAGCCCAGAGCACAATGGTTAATTAAGCACTGTGAAGAGGAAGCCAGATCCCACACAGTCAACTGGGGTTTGAATCCCCACCCTGACTGCTGGGAACATGCACATGTATTCAGGATCTTAATGAAATGGAAAATTGAAGGAAGAAGGATTGTGGCATGACTAGACTCCACTGGGGGATGTTTTCCCTCTCTCTTTCTCTTGGTTTTGTGTACATGCATGCACTCTATTATAAATAAAGGAGAAAGAATTTAAATGCTTGAGCATGGTACTAGTAGTCATTTACATAAAGGATCAAATCTCTTGAACTGAGAATATCAGTGTAACATTGTCTCTATTGAAAACAGAGGAAAAAAAGATTTAACATGTATTATCTTTATATAGAACAGTTTACACACCATTTTGTTCATTTCATTATACCAGAGGTTCTTTAAGTGTGATTCACAAACCATGAAGGTTTGTGGTCTAAGACCCTTTCAGTGGTCTGCAAAGTGTAAATTATTTAAAAACAATATTACTTGCCTTTTTAACTTATGTTTTTATTGGCAATGATGGTACCCAGAAATGGTGGATTGATACCATAGCGCAAATCAAGACAGTACATCCCAAATGTATGTATAGTCAATTATTACTACCATGTACTAAAATTTTCTTAAAAGCTACTTTGGTAATATTGTCTTCAACATAATAGTAAATATTAATTTAATTAAATGAATTAAAATCTGGCCCTTGAGAGTGACAAAATAAAAATGCTTCTGCTGTATACCGAAGGATGCTAGTAGTCTCAAGAAAAGGCACTTAGATAATTGTTTGTTCTGTAAGCTTAACTAGTCAGTTGTAAACAGAACACCATTTTTACTGGAAAGAATGAAAAAACTGGTAAACTATGATTATTAGGACTTAGATGTTTGGCTAATCTTTTTTTTTTTTTTCTTAGCTTTTTGTTATAGGGCACAGGCCCTTGCTGGAGAGAAAGAGAAAGAGAGACAGCGAGAAATCACATCCCTGGGGGATGGCCATGTTGCAATTCCAACTCTTTTTGGTATTTTGGGCAAGCATGCACACATGCCTGGTGTAAATTTCAAGCTGCCGGGTCCAGGACTTGAACCACAGTCAACCACATGGGAGTCTAGTACCTTAACCACTACATCACCTGTTTGTCCCAGACAATTTTTTTTTTTTAAATAAACAAATTGAACCTATCAGTTCAAGGAAAGCTGACAGTATTTGTTGTTTTTTAGCTAACGATAACATTCTAGCTTCTAGGTAAAAATTAGAATTGTGGAGAACATATCTGCCACTATAAGCTTCACAGTTTCCAATACTTCTGAGACATTTTAAGATGAGCTTGATTGTTATATTAATGAAGATGATTTTAAAATATGTCAACATTTGGAAGAACTTAGACGTTCCTATGACCAAACTATGTATGGGCAAAACACCATTTCAAGGTGCAAAATAGACCAACGGATTTTAATGTACCAGAGTATGAAATGATCCTACTTAGGGCTTCAGATATCATTCACACTTCAAATAACTTTTAATAAACAACTGCAAAATTTTGATGTAGTATCAAAGAATATCTGTTTTTATTTATTTATTTTTACAAAAAATACAAGTAAAATAGTCCTTTATTTTCTAACTACATATCTTTATAATGCTGAATTTCTTCCTCCATAATTTATAATGAATCAACATACTATAATAGATTGAAAACAGGAGCAAATGAGACAATCCACCTATCTTATATTAAGCCAGACATAAACATGCAGATTTTTTTGATTTGGAAAATATACTTATTTTTTTATTAAGTATGATATATATATATATTTTTTGAGAGGTTTTTGCTATAGGGCGCGTACGCTCCCCAGAGAGACAGAGAGACAGAAAACGAGAAATCACCCCCTGGGGGGGATGGCCACACTGCAATCCCTTCTCCTCCATTCTCCTCTCAGGATCTTGGTCACATACGCAAACGCGCCCGGCGTGAGTTTAAGCCACTGGGTCTGGGACTGGAACCACGGTAGCTACATGGGAGTCCAGTGACATAGCCATTATGCTAACTGCTGGTCCCAAGTATGATATTTTTAATTTATGTTGCCATGAAAGAATTTATTTTTAAAGCAAATAAACAAATCCATAGTTTAAAATTTTTCACCTTTAATTTATAATACATTAAATACTGCTAGGTATAATCCACGTGAACAAGAGTCTATGTGGGATCCTTAATAATTTTTAAAAGCATGAAGAGATACTGAGACTACTAAGTTTGAGAATTGCTGGATTTGACCAACAATGATGACAATATTATTGCCCGACATCTGCTACATGGGGTGGTTAACTTGTACAAAAGTAAACTTATTTTTTGTTCAGAGAACATATTTTCAGTCTCTGTAATTTGACAATTTCGATTTTTTAGTTGTTTGTTCATGATACATGTAGAACTTATAAATTTCCATAATGTCATTAACAACTAAATAGATATTGATATGTCAATATTTATACAATTTCAGACAAAAGCAAAAATACCCTGGTGGTTAGTATAGCCTTAACAAATTTGTTTAGGAGCTTAAAAATCATAGGAAATAATTTGCAGGTACCAGTTAGTGCCTTGGTTTCAGCTAGAATTGTAGCAACTAAATGAGATTCTCCAAGAGACTTGAGAACCTCAGGTGAATGAATTAACTATATCAACAATTACCTTGGTGTTCACAAAGAAAAATGATGACATTATGGAATAATTTGTAAAAGCTAACATTTTAGTAGAAAATTCTCAGAGGAAATATTATGTTGCCATTGGATCAATAATGCTATTTCTATTGATGGAGGAAATCACATTGTCTTTTAGACTTACACATTAAAAGTCTGGAGTGAAAAAAATACTTTACAGTAATTTAAATTATTTTGCACAAAGGTAAAACATGGAAACCTATGAAGAACTCATAATTCTGCATTTTATTTGACTAAGAAATTAGATATTAGTGTATTAAAGGAACATGATCTTCATATAAATATACTTCAATACATATAATTTTTAATATAAGCTTTAGCTCAATAGCAATGTTTTATGAATTAGTCTTGGCACAAAATTCTCTAATTTTTAGGGAATTCTGTAATATGTGACTATGGTCATATAGTGTTTATTTATTTATTTTTTTGAAGAGTTGTTTTTTTTTTTTTTTCTATAGGGCACATGCGCTCGCCAGAAAGACAGAGAGACAGAAAGCGAGCAATCGCCCCCCCCCTCCCCCCAAGGTATGATGGCCACACTGCAATCTCCTCTCCTCCATTCTCCTCTTGGGATCTTGGGCATGTACGCACATGTGCCCGGCGTAAGTTTAAGCCACCGGATTCAGGACTCAAACTGTGGTTGACTACATAGGAGTCCAGCGACATAGTCATTATGCCAACTGCTGGTCCCAATGTTTATGTTTTAAAAGACAATCTTGGGGCCGGCAAGTGGCATGGTGGTTAAAGGCGCTGGACTCCCACATGGCCGACCACGGTTCAAGTCTCGGACCTGGTGGCTTGCTTTCTCACTTCCTCTCTCTCTCTCTGTGTCTCTGATCAAACTGGAAAATAATAATGATAATAATAATAAATAAAGTTAAATAAAATAATTCTTTAAAAAAAAAAGACAATCTTCAGGTGGTTAAGGAACAAAAGAGTAATTAAATCGGTTTTAAAAAGTAGTCTTTATTTTTGTAACACTTAAAGAGAATAGTGAATCAACTGAAAGTTTAGTTTTTTTTAATGTCTGTTCATATTTTCTATCTCAAGCCTCTTAGTTTGATATCTAAATACAAGAGATGTTGCTACCTTTCATAAGTGAAAGTTAGCATTCATGTAAGTCATGAAATCTCACTTTATCTGCTATAGAATTATTCTTTCAGCAAAATTTGGAAGACTATTACCACTTTAGAACTTGAGTCCTTCAGATATTACCTACACTTCTTTAAATACAATCTACATACTAAGATTTCTTTGGCTTAAGCACTATTTACTTAGGGCAATGAAAAACTAAAATCCCAATTTGCTCTTAAAAAAATACTTCACTGTGTAATAAAACAAAAGTTAAAATCATTCATAATTTCAGTAAGATTTCATTATGAAAAAATCTGATATGAAAGAAAAATTACTCTTTTCAGGAACCAGCAGTTAGCATAATGGCTATGTCGCTGGACTCCCACGTAGTTGACTGTGGTTCACGTCCCAGACCCGGTGGCTTAAAACTCACACCGGGCTTGTGTGCATGCATGCCCAAGATCCTGAGGAGAGAGTGGAGGAGAAGGGATTGTGGCGTGGCCATCCCCCCGGGGGGTGATTTCTCGCTTTCTGTCTCTATGTCTCTCTCTGTCTGTCTGGCGAGCACACACGCCCTATAGTGAAAATCTCTCCAAAAAAGAAAAAAAAATTACCTTTTTCCCAGCGACAATAAAATGTTATTCCAGCCAATAAATATTTGCTAAAGATAATACCATTCTATGAAGAACTGCTTAGAAAATATAATGCATGGTTATCTTCATTAGACTTTAATGAGTGTGCCAAGAAGAAAGAAAGAGAAAAGAAATAAAAATATGATACATTTTATAGCTCTTGCTCTCATTATAGCTTGAAATTTAAAGGATCAAAGCACAATGTAGAATATTATATGGCAGTACACATATAAAATGTGAACCAAAACAGTGTTTAATATTATAGTTTTTGAACTAGAGAAATGCATGCAAATGGATAGGAAGTCCTTCAGCTTTGATATTGCCCAGTGATAAAAGTTACAAAGGGAAATACCGGAATTGTTAAGTTTTGAATCATATTGGGTTTTCACAAAGACTTGGTTAGTGCTTCTCATGATTTTTCCTATAATGTTTGGTACTCTTGATGATAAATCATAAGATTTATTATACCTTATTATAATTTGTAGTAGTCAGTTTTATCATTTACAAAGGCAGTAATAATGCCTACATTTTACCATCACTTTCTTTCCATCAGGCAACGATATATCTAATAAACCTTGTTGGGGAGACAGAGATTGCCAGTCTCATACACAGTAAGTTCAGAAAAGTTAAGCAACTTGCTTAATGTAGTATGGTAATTAAGTAGAGAAGGAAGCATTTGAGACCAGGTCTTCTATTATTAAGTCAAATAAGTGCTCTTTCCAGTACTAGTCATTCTAGACTGTATTATATTTCTACTGTAAAGAAAATACATTTGTACATATATTTCAGCACATTACAAACTACACATACCTAATCTGAAATGCAGAGGGGTATTTCTATGGGATTGGGTGAACATTATCACTAAATTATAAACACCACAGTTAAGATGCAAGAACAATAATAATATCACACTCAAATTGTATTTCCAATTTTTTACTGAATAGCACTCCTTGGATGTCTCACGCCTACCTCAGATTGGACACTTTTTTTTTTTTGAGAGGTTTTCGCTATAGGGCGCATGCACTCGCCAGACAGAGAGAGACATAGAGACAGAAAGCGAGAAATCACCCCCCAGGGGGGATGGTCATGCTGCAATCACTTCTCCTCCATTCTCTCGGGATCTTGGGCACGCATGCACACGCGCCTGGCGTGAGTTTTAAGCCACCGGGTCCGGGACGTGAACCGCGGTCGACTACGTGGGAATCCAGCGACATAGCCATTACGCTAACTGCTGGTTCCCAGATTGGACACTTTCAAAATCAAAATGCATTATTCTTTTTCTTTTACCTTCAAAAGTTGCCATTTCTCTTTTATTTCCTAGCATAGTTAATAACATTATCATTTACCTCAGATAAGAAACCTGAAAATCATTTTTTACTTTTCTGCCCCAATTTTGATCCTGCAAAAATTAAAATAAATAATTCACCTATACTAGAGCTAAGTGATAAAAATTAATGGCCTTGGAATTTGACTCACTGGATAAGGGTAAAAAAGGAAATCATTTTTTTAAATAAAAAAGAACTGATATTTTATTAGATTTTTGAAATCACTGAATTAGGCTTTGAAAAGTTTCAGCCTGAGGGTCAAAACTGCCTTTAAAGTGTTCACTGCTGCTTAATACAATACTTAAGGCCGCCAAACCTACCACTAAAGCTTATGTTTGGTTTTTATTAATTTTTAATATCCTTAGTGAAATGTTACTCATTAGAGAAGCCTTCTCTGACTACCCTATCTAAATAAGGTTACCCTACCATTATTTTCTATCACTACAACTTTTTCATTTCTTATCATATATTTCAATTTATAATAGTTAAAATTATTTTATTTATTACTTGTTTTTACATACCTTCCACAAAACAGTAAACACCATAAAGACAGATTATAGCGCTCTATATGTCAGTAACATTAAAGCACTTGTAAGGGCATCTACTTTACATTCACTTAAGTAATCTTGCAATATATAAGACTTCTTTTTTTGAGAGGTCTTTGCTATCGGGTGCGTGCGCTTGCCAGAAAGACACAGAGAAAGAGAGAGAGAGAGAGAGAGAGAGAGAGAGAGAGAGAGACATCCCCTGGGGGGATGGCCAAACCACAATCCCTTCTCTTCCATTCTCCTCTTGGGATCTTGGGCATGCATGCACACGTACCTGACGTGTGTTTAGGTCACCGGGTCCAGCACTCAAACCACGGTCGACTGCATGAAGTCCAGTGACGTAGCCATTACGCCAACTGCTGGTCTCTCTATAAGACTTTTTATTAGGGCTTTCTTCATTCCTTAGTATACCAATACAAAACTAATTTCTTATATCAGTATTCTAATTCAGCATATAAAATTTAAAAAAATCAAAGCAATTATTTTACTTTTGAATATACATTCCAGTGCTAGTAAAGATTATCTAAAAGGAATACAATTTTATTCCTATATTAAAAATATGGTGGATTATTTGAATTCAATAGTTTGAACATTGAAGTGTTAACTAAGGAAAAAAATACCAAGACAAATCAGTTGCTCTCCTAAAGTTTTGTAATAAGCAAATTAATTTAAAAAATATTAACGTTTTTACTTTTAGGATTTATTTTGTGAATCTGGAAGTACCTAGGACTTTAAAAATTCTATTAATATACTCTTTGTAACTAAAATGTAATTAAAGGGACCAGCAGTTAGCGTAATGGCTATGTCGCTGGACTCCTAGACAGTCGATCGCGATTCGAGTCCCAGACCCGGTGGCTTAAACTCACGCCAGGCACGTGTGCATGTGTGCCCAAGATCCTGAGAGGAGAATGGAGGAGAAGGGATTGCATTGTGGCCTGCCCCCCGGGGGGTGATTTCTCTATTTCTGTCTCTCTGTCTCTCTCTGTTTTCCTGGCGAGCACACATGCCCTAGAGCAGAAGAAACCTATCCAAAAAAAAAAAAGTAATTAAAAAATTTTAAAAGCTCAGGAACTAGTATGCATAGGTAAATTTAGCCTAAAACATTTTCAAAAATATTTATGATCATATTATATCACTAAGAAGAAAATACTGTATCTTAGATAGTTCTGTATTCTTAACATTTTGGTCTTCATAACTGGTGAACTAAACCTCTTGTAGGGGACCTACTTTTAGTTTTATTTATTTACTAGACTTTCTAATACTGAGTCTAGCTTGTACAACTGGAATTTAATGCAATCAAACCGTAAGTTCTTTTTTTCAATATTCTGAAAAACATAGATGAGATTTTTCTATCCATTCAGGTTCTGAGAACTCTTTGTTTTCATGCAGTTGAAAATGTAGCTGACTAGCAACCAGAAGCCAACACACATTGTATGTCTAGAATGTTCTTACAGTTTTGCTTTATTGAAGATTTAGGATCTTAATTTTTAAAATGGTAAAATTACTATCAAGTTATTTATGACTCACTTACAAACAATGATATACAACAGTAACACCTTGAAGACTTTGCTGATAAGGTTGTACCATGTAATGTAAAACAAACTGCACTACCCACATCAAAAGCTATTTGAGATCACTTTTAGCCAAATGCAATTATAGCCTTCATAAACCTAATAGAAAAGTTGGAATTGAGGATGACAGCTATACAGGCCCTTAAATTTGATGACAGAGAAAAGCTACAGTTTGAAAAATTAACTGTCAGATCCTTAGAATAAATTTAGTGTGTAGCCTGATATCTAATATCATGTTTTATTAAGTAAGAAAAAACATTACTATTATTCTTTTGAACCCATTTCATAAATTATTTGAAAGCACAAATGACTACCTTAACCAGGGAAGGAACATTCCAGGAAAAAGCAGTCATAGTAATGATTAAGATTTTTAGTTAATTTATGATATACACAAAGATATGAGGCAGCAAATAAGTATATAATCTTCCACTTCCCACCTCATGATTCAGTGTTGATTATAAAACAATAAAGACTAAGAAACTCCCTCCTTACCCCAAAGGTTGGCATTAAAACTTTCTAATAAATTTAGAATTGTTTCCAAATATCAGGCAGCAACATTCCAAGTTGAAAATATTTGAAAAAATTTGGAATGATACTAGAGCAGGGAGCTACCCCAGCCTGGACAAGTTAAAAAAAAAAATCCCCTTTTTTGATAATATTTTGTTAATCTAGATGTTCACTGGCCCAAAATACATTAATCTTTGGCATAAACAAGTAACTTTACATCTATGTTGATGAGTATGCTCAAAAACAATAAGTCTACAACAAAGAAACAGGAGTTACAGAAAGCGATACCCTCAGCCATGATGTAGGAATAAACATTTTTCATGACATATCTATTATCCTACTATTGGCTTAATATGAAAATTTGTGAAACAGTGGGTGGTAACTATTTTATAATCATTTTTTTGTAGTGTTATCTTGCATGCAATCCAACCTTAACAAGCAGGGGGAAATATTAGTTAAGTTTCCCCAGAATTCCATAGTAGAGCAGGTATAGGTGCCAAGGAACTGCACTTACTTTTGGTGTTGGGCAGGAAGCTGTAGAGAGGCGAGATGTAGCCTGAGCACGAGGCGATTCTGAAGGAGTAGTGCTGAGAGAGGCTGTGTCTCGTGGGAGCACCTGAACACCACGAGAAATGATGGAGTCTGGAATCTAGACAAGAGTAAAAATTATGGTTTAATATCCTGAAAATGACAACAATAGGTAAAATCAATATACCTCTCTTTCTTCTGGTTGACATTCTTTGTTACTCAGCTCTCACATATTCGGTGTCATTTACTGTTCATTTAAATACATCCAGGGACCAGCAGTTAGCGTAATGGCTATGTTGCTGGACTCCCATGTAGTTGACTGCAGTTTGCATCCTGGACCGGTGGCTTAAAACTCACGCCCGGCACGAGTGCATTCATGCCCGAGATCCCGAGAGGAGAATGGAGGAGAAGGGATTACGGCGTGGCCACCCCCCCCACCCCCCCCACCCCCCCGGGGGGTTATTTCTCGCTTTCTGTTTCTCTGTCTCTCTCTGTCTATCTGGCGAGTGCACGCGCCCTATAGCAAAAACCTCTCCAAAAAAAAAAAAAAAAAAAAAAAAAAAAATCCAAAACTTTATGATAGAATAGAACTGTTCAGATTTAAAATATTTTCCCTGGCAAACAATATTTTACACCTTTTTTGGGGGGGTATAAGAAGCTGTATAGCATTGTGGTTAGGGGTATAATATTTGTCATTCATATACTAACTGCCATTTAAGATCTGGAAAACTTTAGCAATGTATTTGCTTTTCTTTTTTTTTTTTCAGATTTTAATCCCTATTTTTAAAATTATAATTTCTGGTTTACATATAATCAATGTCCAGATCTTTGTGGGCTACAGTATGGTTTGTTTTAAGGTGTGCAGTGTATAAGAATCAAATCAAAGATATACACACATTTGAGCAAGTTATTTATTTCTAGATATTTTCTATTTCAGATTCATTCTCCAGCCTTCACCCTCTCTGCTCCAAGCTGATGTTAGATAGCATCGATAAGCTATTTTGTACTTTTTGGCTTCCAGTTCGGTTCAGCCAGTGAGAGACATTGGCAGAAGACTGAGGGGTAATGGAGAGTAAGGTCTGGTATTTATTCCCTTGGCTTCTTCTGTACTAGGTCACCATAGTTTGGCTATGTCCCTTAAGTCAAGATTCCAACTCCTCTCAGACTGCCCTTATTTATACTACCCTCTGTATTCCAGTAGCACTCCTTCCTTTACCCCATTAAGACTAAGAATATTAATGGTTCCCACTTTTACTAATTCTAGAATATTCCATGATGTTTTGCTGTTTTCCCAAAATTCTTTGTTAATACTATAGGCCTTTAATAAACTTTATTCAGTTACCTGTTTAAGTGTGCTATCTCACTTTTGCTGGTGAATACATCTTTTTAAAAAGGCATATTCATTTATTTCTTCCATGAGGTAGAGGGAGAGGAGGACAGAAAAACAGAGACCCCAACACAGCCCCCACACCATGATCTATCCTCAAATCTAGTGGATGTGTAACAATGCATCATTGTAGTTTTACTTTCTCTTTCCCTGATTCTTAATGAGCGTATCTTTTCATATGATGATCAGACATTTAAATTTTCTCTTTTGGGAACCTTATTCAAATTTTTGACCAATATTTCACTTAATGTGGCTTTCAGCCTTGCAGGGACTTGCATTATGGCTGCAACACAGTAGCAGGGCTATATAATAATCTTTAAAAGCTTTATATTTTGGGGGTCAGCAAATAATGTGGTGGTTAAGGCAGCTGGATCCCACATAGCCTACAGTCATTTGAGTCCTGGACTTGGCAATTAGAAAAACACATATACTGGATGGCTGATAGGGATTTTGAAAAGTTCTCCTTAGTAGACTGATGTGGTGAATCTAACAGAATAGAATTTACTAAAAATTAACATGAGTACATGAACTTAGATTAAAATCATGATACAAAAACTATAAGAATTTATGATACATGTTTATGAAAAAAAAAGCCACACTTAATGATTTTGTCTACATGCTGAACATATGAGGTATGACTATAAGAGATACTGTATTTATTTATATATTGAGAGATTTTTGCTATAGGGTGCATGTGTTTGTCAGAGTGACAGAGACAGAAAGCAAGAAATCACTCCCCCGGGGAAATGGCCACACCACAATGATTTCTTCTCGATCCTTTTCTTGGGATTCTGGGCATGCATGAACCTGAGCCAGGTGTGAGTTTCAGGCCGCTGGGTCTGGAATTCAAACCGTGATCAACCACGTGGGGGTCCAGTGCCTTAACCACTCTTGGGATTTGGGGCACACATGTACAGGTGGCCAGTGTGTTTTTTAAGCTGCCAGCTCTAGGACTAGAACTGCAGTGGTTGGCCATGTGGGATCTGGTCTACACGCCTATCTTGTCTTTTTTTTTTTTTTTTAATGTCATCTTGAGAATTTAGTTAATAGACATCTATTCTTTATAGATGAATAATGCATCACATTTTTTTCATGGAATATATTTAACAAATATTTATACAGTGTATATTATGTGCCAAACTGTGCTGGAGGTTGGCTAGATATTATGAACAACTGAGATGTGATTCTAGTCCTCATGGATCAGTCTTTTATTACAGATAAATTAAACACCTGAATAAGTATATAACTGTGAATTAAGTAAGTGCTATAAAGGAAAACAATGAGATGCTATGAGAATCACTGGAGGCATAATGTAGACAGTGTGGGAGTATGGAGGAGAGAGTATGGATCAGAGGTCTTTCTGAGAGAAGGAGATAAAGTGATACAAAAAGAGTACCAAAGAGTTATCCAGACAAAGAGTGGGGTTAGGAAAATTTTAAGTAGTGGGGGTAGCGTGTTTTCTGAGGAAACAAAAAGCTAGACATAGCTGATAAGTTAGAGAAGGGCCTAGAAAAGTAGGTTAGAGTCAGATCATGTAGAATCTAGCAGAAAATGTCAATGAGTTTTCATTTAATTCTAAATGTAATAAAAATAAATTGAAGTTTGCAAGTAGAGAACTGGCATGACTTTATGTTTTAAAAGTTGACAGTGGCTATGAGGTGAAGAATGAATAAAAGGCACGTAGATAGAACTGATGAGACCAGTCAATAAAATAGGTAAAACATATTGGTGAATTAGATCAGGTTGTTTCCTGTAAATTTATTAAACTAACTGAATCCAAAAGAGCAACTGATAATTCTCAGAATATGTTCTCTCTCTTTTTTAAACAATCTCTCTTTTTTCAAGTTTAAAAAAAATATGATAGAGTATGTGTGCACACCCGTGAGAATGAGAGAAAGAGAGAACAAGGTCTTGTCACAATGAGTAAGTCCTCAAGGTCTGACGGGCTGGAAGATTGGACGAAGAATGTATTTTGTCTTATATCACATTGTGAGTTTCTTTAAGGCAGGACCCAAGTCATATATAATCATTTAAAAACTCACAGTGAGCCAGCTCCATAGTGCATTGGTTAAGCTCAGAGCATCAGAAACCAGATTCCATGTGGCCAACTGTGGTTAAATCCCAGTCCAGAGGCTTGAAAAATATGCCAGGTGAGTGTGTGTGTGTGTGTGTGTGTGTGTGTGTGCGTGTGTGTGAGTGTGTGCGTGTGTGTGAGTGTGTGCATGTGTGTGTGTGCCTGACATCCTTGTAGGCTGGAGGAGTGGAGGAAAAAGGATTGTGGTGTGATCACACCCCACTGGGGAGTGCTTTCTCTCTCCTGTTCTTTCTCTCTCTAGTGAGAGCACATGTCCCCTAGTAATTAATAATATTAATAAAAGAATCTCACAGCATCTAGCAAAATGATATATGAAAGGCTTTATGGAGGAGGCTGGACTTCAGCTGACACAGGAGTTCTTAATCTAAGGGATGTGCCTTGTAATTATAATCAATGCTTTTTTTGTATGTATATGCCTTTCTATATAGGCTAGAGTTTTATGACTTGTTTATAAATGTGCTCCAATTGTAAAAATTTGTCTTATGTATGTTTATGAAGTTTGCTTTCTGCTAAAATGCAAGTAAATCAGGAATTCTTAATTATTCATTCCCAAGTGTTCTCTGTGAAAGAGAAGTTACTCTCTTTAAAAGTTATGATTAATTTTATTAGCTGAGAGTATACCAGGAGCTGTAGAGACAGAAAAATAACAACTGAGCTTGAAGGTTTTTTGTTTTGTTTTGTTTTTTTAAAGGAAAAAAAAGTTTTGTCTTATATCAGTGGTATTCAAACATTTTGGCTTTTGGACTCTTTTACACATTTAAAACTTACAACTTCAAAATCTTATATTTATGTGAGTTATAACTATCAATATTTACTGAATGAGAAATCAAAACACAAAATCTTAAGATACTTATTTATTGATAAATTTGAAAAAAGCAATGATTAACACATTGCTTGGTTTTTTTCTTTTTAAAAATTATTTTATTTAACTTTACTTATCCATTTATTTATTTATTTATTTATTCTAACTTTACCAGAGAGGGATAGAGTGAGTGAGAGAAAGAGAGAAAGAGAGAGAGAGAGAGAGAGAGAGAACAAGCCACCAGGTCTGGGATTCGAACTGCAGTCGGCCACATGGGAGTCCAGCACCCTTAACCACCACTCCACCTGCCAGCCCAGGTTTTCTCAATTTAATTGATCCCTGGACAGAATCCCACCTCCAGTCTCCATGCCAGCCAGAATCCTGGGCATGCACAGGCACACCTTGTGTGTTCAGGTCATCCTGGATCCAAATCTGAACCTCCCATATGGCTCTTGCATCCATTACCAGAGGTGCCCTATGACCTGCACCGCCACAGCTGGGCTCCATCTCATACATTTAACTCTACAGGAAGTTAAGGAAGAACAAATTTTGCTAAACCTAGTAACACATTGCCTGTTAACATAAATGACATCATAATAATATTATGAAGACAATTTTCATCTTGTAAACTACCTGAGACAGCACTACAGTCCTAAAGTAATGTGTCATTTTGCTCGAGAGTATTTTAAAGAACATTATGAAGAATCAAAGTTGGGGGCTGGCCCTATATCTATAGTCTAGTAATTAAGGGAGAAGGGATCTATATGGCTGACTATGGTTCAAAATGCCAGACTCAATAGCTTTAAAACAGCAACAAAAACATGCCAGAAGTGCATCTATGCATGCTCAAAGTTGCAACAGGATGGAGAAATGGAGGAAAAAGGATTGTGGCCTGATTATGCTCTATTTGGGGATACTTTTTCCTTCTCTCTCTCTCTGTCTCTCTATCTCTCTATGGCAAGTGTATACACCTTTGGGCATATAAAAAAAGAAAGCACATTTTATTTTAGGTGATTTATAAAATCAGAGCCTGCAAATTTGTTTAAAAGGTGTTAAAATATCAATGAAGGTAATTTAATTATGATGGGATTTCTTCCTTGGTTTACTGATTAGTGACTTTATGACTTTACCTATATGAGCTATATAATTTGCCTATATAGTAGAGATGTATCTTATCAGAATAATTTTTTGTACTTGGTGTTCTGTACATTTGCTAGAGTATTAAAGGAAGAAAACAAAAACAAAAACAAAATCTGCTTCACTTATGAAAAAATTAATTCTTTTAAAAAACAGTTATTATTCATTTAGACAGTGAGCCAGAGAGAAAGAGAGAGCAAAAACAAGAGGTGGGAAGGAAGCATCCTGAAAAGGGTACTCATGTTATGATCTACCTCCAGTCTCAGCCAGCCAGGATTATGGCCACATGCACTGAGCATGCTCAGAGAGGCCCTGGGACTCCCACATGGGTCCAGTTGTGTTACCACTGTGCTGGCCATCTGGCTGGTAAAATAGCTAATTCTTAACAACTGTGTTTTCTGCTTTAAAAAAAGTTTCATTGTTATTTGATTAAATAGGCAACTAAAAATTAGTTCTCATGCATACATGATCATATCTTAATCAAGTGTCCAAATTTCCTCTGAAACTCAAATGTTGAACTTCAATATATAAAAACTTAAAAAAGAAATTCAGGATATCTAAAATTATTTTGACGCTCTCCCAGAAGTTCTCTTAGAAATCACAAAAATTTGTTCTTACAGCACAAAGAGTTGCCACATCAAAATAAAAGCTCATCCTTCTCTAGGTTATATTTATATAAGCAAAAATTTGTTAATATAAATATTCCAGAAATTGTATGTCTGTGTAGTACCTAAGGAATTGTTAATGTTCTCTCTGTTTATTCCCAATTTTTAATTATGGTAAAATACACACAAAATTTATTGTCTTAACTATTTATTGTCTTAACTATTTTTTTGAAGAATTATTTTATTGAGACCAGCAGTTAGCATAATGGGTATGTCGCTGAACTCCCATGTAGTTGACTGTGGTTCGAGTCCCGGACCTGGTGGCTTAAACCCATGCTGGGCACATGTGTGTGCGTGCCCAAGATCCTGAGAGGAAGATGGAGGAGAAGGGATTGCGGCTTGGCGATCCCCCCTGGGGGGTGATTTCTCGCTTTCTGTCCCTCTGTCTCAGTCTTTCTGGGGAGTGCACGCGTCCTATAGCAAAAAAACCTCTCAAAAAAAAAAAAAAGAATTATTTTATTTAACTTTATTTATTTATTTATTTAGAGGGACAGAGCTAAACAGAGAAAGGGGGGGGGAAGTGAGAAAGCATGTCACTAGGTCTGGGATTTGAACTGCGGTCAGCGATGTGGGAGTCCAGCACCCTTAGCCACCACGCCACCTGCTGGCCCCCCTGTCTTAACTATTTTAAGTGTACAATTCAGTGAATATTAAATATATTTATAATGCTGTAAAGCCATCATCACCATCTATATTCATATCTCTTCTTCCCTTATAAAACTGAAACATTTTATTTATTTATTTATTTTTTGGAGAGGTTTTTGCTATAGTGCGCATGTGCTCGCCAGAAAGACAGAGAGAGACAGAAAGACAGAAAGCAAGAAATCAACCCCCAGAAGGGATGGCCACGCTGCAGTCCCTTCTCCTCCTTTCTCCTCTCGGGATCTTGGGCACGCACGCACACGTGCCCGGCGTGAGTTAAAGTCACCAGGTCTGGGACTTGAACCGCGGTCAACTACATGGGAGTCCAGTGACATAGCTACTATGCTAACTGCTGGTCCCATAAAACTGAAACTTCATACCCAGTAATAAATAACCTCTCATTCCCTAATACTCCTAAGCCCTGATAATTGCCATTCTACCTTTTTTTTTTAAAAAAATAAGTTTACAAATAAAAATGTATATATTTATCATATATAACATGTTTTGAAATATGTATGTACAGTAGAATGGATTGAGCTAATTAACATATGTATTAATTACCTCACATTCTACTTTCTGTCTCTATGATTTTGACTATTTTAAGTACCTCATATAAGTGGAAACTTACAGTATTTTACTTTTTGTTCCTGGCTTAGTTCACTTACAAAAATGTCTTCAAGGTTTATATAGAATTATGGATATATATCACATTTTGTTTATCCACTCATCTGTTGATGGAAAAATGGGTTGCTTCCACATTTTAGCTATTGTGAATGATGCTGCTATGAACATGGTTGTAAAAATACCAAGAGAATTTGCTACTGAGTAGTTCTATAGTCTTAACCATTTTCATGGCCCTAAGAGACTATTTCCTCCTCTATATCTAGCAAGAAAGAGAGAATCTTCATCTGTAGTAGACAAGGAAGAGGTGAGACCCACTGGCTCTAAATGGCTTGGGTTATGTGCTCTTTGATGTAATAACTGTGACTAGGAAAAATGAGTATGCTGATTATATTAAGCCAGCCTACCCTGGGGGTTCAGTCAGTCCCATCCAAATGACATGACTAGGAAATCTAGTAGAGTGTGAAGAAGGAATGGGAAATGGCTGCTGAATCTAGAGGCAACTAACAATATCCCACTATAAGAAATATTTCTTAAGTTTCTTTATTTCTAGAAACAACAAAATATTCAGTTTGACAACAAATGGTAATCAGATCACTAATAACTAACTATTGAAAAATCATTGATCAGGTGTTACTTTCTTAATTAGAAGAAGTAGATAATTAAGTTAGGAAAATAAAAAAGTAATAAAAAGAGCAATTCTTTAGCTAGATTGTGAACTCTTTATGGGCTGAACAATCTATCTGTATTTGTATTCTGAGCAATAAATATAGTATTTAGCACAAGAATTCTGTAAATATTCTACTCCAACTTTATGAATTTACAAAATTCCTCCTATATATCACCTCATTTGCAACAAATAATCTCTTGTGGGATATTACACTTACATTTTAGAAATAAGAAATTAAAGCTTAAATCCTACATAATTTGTTTCAAATATTAAGAGATAAGAGTCAGGGCTTCTATCCATGCTTTCTGATTTTAAGTTACAGTATTTTTGCATTATTCTACATTACTTCACATGCTTCAGAATGAGACTAGCTGATTACCCTCTTTAATAGGTAATCTAATTATCCTTTTCAAAAATTAATTCTACATTGATAAAGTTTGTAAAAATCATCCAAATAGCACAAAGAAATAATCCAAATGACTATTCTCATGTAAAGATCTTCTGACATACTGACAACAAATCAGATCATTCAGAACCAATGGGGCTCATAAATTAAATTAGTGCCAGATAAGCATTAAAAGTTAATACAGCTTATTTAGCAGGACCAAAAATACTAAAGGCCTTCCTTTTCTTTATTTTCTCTTACCTATTTCTTTCTTTTCAATTTTCTTTATGGATGAGGTGCAGTCTTTGATGTAGGGCTCTGATTATCAGGTGTTAAAGGAAATTTTAAAATGTGAGTCTACTAATAAAACTGAACATCTATCAGAAGATCTAATACTTCTATTTACACAGGGTTATTAAATACCACTAATAAATGAGAGGTTGCTGGGTGGTGCCACATGATAACAGAACAGTTTAAAAGACATTCTCAGCCACTTCCTTCAGAGAATAAAGCCCTAATGTTTAAGGCATTCATCACATGTAATAACTCACTTTTCTGTTATGCAGTTAGAACTGTCCTAGCTATGTATACTACTGGAGAGAACTGAAGAAAAGAGTCACTGAAATAATTTTCAATGAACTGATTTGAAACTCAGAATATAACTTTGGAAAATTCATATATTTATTGTCAATTGAAATTCAGTAATAATTTTACTAATCAAGATTTAAATTTTCTGTTGGACCTTTGACTAACCCAGGTATATATCCAACTAGCATGTCTTATTGAACATAAGTGTTAACTTCTTTCTTTGGTAGTATATTCACTCAGATTATTGATGCTAAGTTTCTTTTACTTATTTATTTTTTTCTATCTTAATTCTGGGTGTTTTTTTCTCCCTAAGTATTTAAGACCAAATTTGACTTTATTACTCCTCCCACTTCATTTTATATCCATATAGATATTAAGATTGATTTTTTTACAGCCATGATCTAAATGATCACTCCTTAGATTTTTTTTTATATGCATGATCTATATGATCACTGCTCAGTGATTTATATTTATAAGTTTAATCTTTTCTAAACTGGCTATTTTTGCAAACTAGCTTTCAGCTAGTGACTTAAATGTAAATGGTTGTAATGAGAATATGGTGTAGAAAAAGAAAATAAGATGCAAAAGTATGGATGAATAAAAGCAAGGTTAATACAAATTAAATATTAGATTAACAAATCAATCTGGATTGTAAAATTCAAAGTGATTCTTCCCAAGGGGTTGTCTTAATTAAGCCAGGCAATTTCTTTAAAGATATCTGATGATACTGCTAAAAAAAAAGTAATTTTGGAGCCATGCATTTCTTGGAAGGCATGTGATGAATGTTCATTGCCACAGACTACAGAATCTCAATGACTGCAGAGTACTTTAGGTTGCGGAGAAACTCTATTAAATTCCTTGACGGAATATATTCAATGGCACTTACATTTTTATAAGAAAGCACTGCTGAAGATCCATCAGAGGAAACAACATATCTTCCCTGAAATGATATAGTCTACCTCCAAGTAGAGGAAGTAAGATGGATGTTTGCAAAATCAGTAATGCAAAACCTCTTGTCTTACCCGTTCATCTGCACTGCCTGTCGTATGATGGGAATAATTGATGAGACCAGGAATGAGCTGCTCACCGTGTGCCATGATAACAGCAGGACTGGTGTAGAATGGATACTTCTAATGCACAACACATAACAGTCATGAATAAAATGACAGGAAAACATGAAACTATACAAATAAAATGAATGAAAAGAAAAAAGTGAAAATGGAACAATGAAATGCTAACATTTTTTAAATGTAGAATGACAAAATCAGTTTAGATTTTAAATGCTATACATTTTTTTCCTTAAGACTAAAATTAATGGTACTTTTTTACTCTTTTAATTAAGAGTAAAAGATGGAAAACATACAATGATTTAAAATGTACCCATTTCACATACAAAAAAATAAATAAAAGGTCACACAAAACTTCACAACTTAAATACTTACTACTTTAAGTAAGGATTTAATAGATCAATGAATGGATCTGGAGATAGAATTATCCAGTCTTCAATGAGGGAATCATCTATTGGTTGCCTGGATAGATACTTCAAAAGGATTTCCCTATGAGCCTATGTGTTGTCAAAAAAAACTTAGTATGGGGACCAGCAGTTGGCATAATGGCTATGTCACTGGACTCCCATGCAGTCGACCGCGGTTCAAGTCCGGGACCTGGTGGCTTAAACTCATGCCGGGCATGTGTGTGTGCGTGCGTGCCCAAGATCCCAAGTGGAGAATGGAGGAGAAGGGATTGTAGCCTGGCCATCCCCCCTGGGGTGTGATTTCTCGCTTTCTGTCTCTCTGTCTCTCTGTCTTTCTGGATAGTGCACATGCCCTATAGCAAAAACCTCTTAAAAAAACCAGAAACTTAGTACGCTTATAGCCAAAATGTCAGGAGTATCCATAAAAACTATGAATTACTTCATATAGCACTTAAATTTTTGACCTTTATGCTCTCAATCAATAAACGATCATCATTCCTTGAAATGACATACTACTTTTTGAGAATATTAAAGCATGCTAGGTGAATTTTACTTGGTATGGATGGATGATATTGTTACTTTAAAATCACTCAGTTTACCAAAGTACCTCATGGTACTATATGTTCTGCCAGAATTGCCTCAAAAAGTTCTTAAATCACATTATTTATCATTGCAACTGTTACTTCAATAGGTAACAGCAGTATAACAGGACTTCAAAATGTTTGTGTGAAAATAAAATTAAAGAATGAATAGTTTGGGTACAAAAATATTTTGAAAACCATGAATAATTTTTAGATAATATTCATTTTCATGAACTTTTTGAAGACCCTCTCCCCATATTTTTAATGCCTCTAAGCTCAGAAGAAATTTTAATGCCTTCAAGGAATCTACATCAAGAAGGAAACGTTATGATGGAGTGTCATGGATATCCCAGTTCTTTTCTTATGATGCTCTGGAGAGGTATTAAACTTATGGAGAGACGGGATAAAATCAGTACATTTACCTGTGGGTTCTTTAAATCTCTAAGTCTCTGTCAGCAGACTCACCTTGGCAGCAATGGCTGCTGCAGTTATGTGTGATGAAGAACTATCTTCTGTTGAAGCAACACCACTATCTTTCTTCTCTTCTTCCTCTTCCTCACATTGAACCCCTTTGTCTTCTGTCTGTTTGTGGGGGCTGGTTGTGGGTGGAGGGGAAAGAGGAGGTGGCGGGGAAGGTAAATCTTCAAGTTCATCATGCACCTCCTTTACTTTTACAATGGCATCACGTAAAAGGTCAATGGCATGAGGTAGAGCTGGCAGTATGAACTGAAAGCATTCCTGTCCACAAAGGGGAGAAAAAAATGAAGATGAATCACTTTTATAGACATATAAAATGATGGTAATCAAACTGATTTGTGATCTGGGATCTTCATTTTCTTCTATCCATTCCAAGAATGAGTCATATTTAAAGCATTATCTTTGAAATATAAAAGATGTAGAATGGCATATATTATAGTATTCACCATAAGCTAAGAAACTATAATATAAGCACACACTATATTTTTTTGAAGAAAATCTCTACACAACTTTGGAGTTTAAAGGTTGCAATTTAAAAGCAGAAAAAGTTTTTGTATTTTTAATTAGAAAAAGGCACTACAACTAACAACACACAAAGACTACATTATTTTGTTTAGAATTTGCTAAAGTTCTGAATACCATCATAAGGTATAGTTAGGCAACATTGCACAATACGTAAACATAGAAATAAGTTAGTAAAGAACATTGCATAAAAATTCAATATAAGCTGCTCCCAGGAACCCACTATTACCTGTAATGTATCAATAAAAGCGATTAGGTGAGAACTTAAAAACAAGAACATAAGAGGAGATATGTTCAGGGAACAGACAGGGGTCTTTTTCACATTCAAAGATCTTAAGATCTAAGATAAAAAGAAATACCTTAAAAGTTTTTGAGGATGACTGGAATACCTGCAAGAATTCCTGATCTTTTGATGTTTCTTTGTATAGCTCAATCATTTTACTGTTAAAAGATGGTGTAGTAAAACATTTAATCTTGACCAAAGAGAGATCTGGCTTCTAGAATTGCTTTGAGAACTTGGAATGTTATGACTGTTAGGAATATCTTGGTTTGCTTGGAGACTTATGATACCAGATTCTCTAAAATGAGGACTTTGGGAAGCTTGGTATCAGTTTTGCCTCTAGAAGAAACTGGACATTAAAGGCATCAGCTTCACCTCTAGAAAGGGCTGACACTATAGTTCAGTCCCACAGCAAGTATGTGACTGAGTCACAATAAAAACTCTGGCCACTAAAGGCTCAGGTAAGTCACTTCTGCTGGCAATACAGTGTGTACTGCCATACACTGATGCCTGGAGGTAATACATCTATGATTCCAAAAGGACAGTACAATAAAATATCTCATGTCATAGGTCTCGTAGAGTCTTCTCTGCATACTTTTCCCTTAGCTGGTTTTAATCTGTTATTTTTCCCTGTAAGGAACAATAACTATAACAGCTTTTGGTGTGTTCTAGTGAATTCATTAAATCTGAGAGTGGTTTTAGGAATCTCCTGAATTTGAAATTAGTGTCAGAAACATGGGGGGGGGGTGTTATATAGAGTGTGTCAACCTTGTAGTTGGCTATTTTTGCAATTGACCAAAGCTTCTTACAGTTGGTGTCGGAAGTGGGATTCACTAGAAACATCCTGACTCACTGAAACACACGGCTTAGAAAAGGAAGGAAGAGAAAGTATAGGATGATGAAATTTTAATCTTTGGTTAAACAAGGTCACTCATAGTATGGAAATTGCAGCTGTGCTGATTAGCTACTGGAGAAAAAGTTAACAATGGAAATTTAGAAATGATAAGTTCAATTCTCAAGGTGATATTTCATCAGATACATAAAGAAATGCAAAAATAATGAGAAGCAAGATAAATGTCAATCCCTTGGTTATTGTAATCTGTACTAGCTAAAATGAAAGTGAAGTAGAATGTTGGAGTGGGTCAAAAAGTTGGGCTAAACTTGGACTCTGGATGGTCTGATAGATAGCTGCTGATCTCAAGGCCATTCTCAAAGGAAACTGTTATGTTAAAACAATAAATATCAAGTTAGATTGATTAGTAAGAGAATGGGGAAAGAAAAGGTTGCAATTTAAGAGACTTGTCCCAGCAAGGTAAAAGTATTTAAATGGTTTTTAAGAAATGAATGAATAAAGTGAACATTGATGGGGGCAAAATAGAAATCTTAACTGTAGCACTGGTGTAGGCTGGATAGAAGACAGGAGATACTACTTCCAACACTGAACACTGAGGATACAAAAGAAATCTATATTTACTCTAGTTTGGAAAAACTTAAAAAGCTAAAAGGAAGAAGACTAAGAAACCTGACTGTGTATTGTCTGGTGATTATCCCACAGTCTAATCAAGATAAGAACTGAAAAAAGATCTGGGTTTCTTGACCCAGTCCTGGGCTGGAACTCCAAAGCATAGGTACATGGATAGGTAAATGGTCAGATGGTACAGAAGAGATTTTTCTGGGACTCCTTGACATGGAGTCAACTGTTACTCTAAAACCTGTTGAAATCCCAACAGGAGATAGAATTAAATTAGAAGGAGGGACCAGAAGTTGGTGTAATGGATATGTTGCTGGACTCCCATGTAGTTGACTGCAGTTTGAGTCCCAGACCTGGTGGCTTAAATTCATGCCAGGCATGTGTGCATGTGTGCCCAAGATCCTGAGAGAAGAATGGAGGAGGAGGGATTATAGCATGGTCATCCCCCCGGGGAGTGATTTCTTGTTCTCTGTCTCTCTGTCTTTCTGGTGAGCGCACACACCCTATAGCAAAAACCTCTCAAAAAAATTAGAAGGAAATACTAATGCAAAAGTTGATGGAATTAATGTGGAAGTCTGGATGAAAATTAGAATATTTGGATTGCCAATTTTATGTGAAGTAGTTATGTCCCTTTTCCTTTAATGTTTTATGGGGGTGCATATTGTGTTTGACCTGGGAACATTTTCCCTACATAGCACTATAAAACCGGAGTCATGTAAATCATCCTTCTACCAATATTGATTGAACATGTTAAATAGGAACCAATAATATTGCCTGAGCCTACATATGTCATTTTGCTTGTGTGGAGTCCAGACTGAGGCTTATGGCAAAAACCTATGAGTGCTGTCCAGAAATAACTGCTTGGATTTTGGACCAGAAATTTTCCATTTGAGGGACAGTTACTAGCTTGCCATTAAACTATTGAAACTTTCCCTGTTATCGAACGACAGAAACTAATCTTGAAACCTTAAATAATATAATGTCTTAGGTAATATTAGAGAAATGCTCTAAGGGGAGGGAAGTACCCAGAGAGTTCCATAATAAAATGGAAATGGTGCTCAAAGGATCATGCCACTAAGGAAATGCAAGTAGGTATGCACAAGTAGAAAGCCTTTCCCTTGGGACCGAGTTCATAACTACCTGAGAAGCTGCCGGATTCCTGACTTAGGCCACTTAAGCGGTACCCTATAAACAAGTCTTTATTGAACAAGAAAGAGCTTCTTGGTTTATAGATGGCAGATTTAAAGTGAAGAGACAGTATCTGCTTGGAAGGCTTCTATTTTGACTGGAAGACAGCAAAAACAAATCATTATCATACGATCAACTAAACTATACTTGCCTTTATGTTTGTACTCTATAGAATTCAGTCTGTGAACTTAAAGGGGTAAATTAGGGTAGGCTATGTTGATATCCATCAGAGAAACTCCCTGCCAAGATTGGAAGCTGATTAGAACTGAGAGGTGGACATCCCAGTGTACTTGTTTGATATGGACACTGGGGTCCATGAGATGAGTAAAGACTGAGGGCTGCAGTAATGCAAAGATGGGATGAATAAAGATACATTCTTCTTGTTTCCTTTTAGGCACAAAATACTGACAAGAGCTATTCTGTTTGCCAATAAGAGTGAAAGAGACTGCAGAGGGCTATAGGTTAGCCTGCAAAGGTGTAAGATTCTTCACATAGCTAGCAAGTCAGACTGATACCAGAAGCTCTTTCAGGCTACAAATGGGTTCTCAGAGGGACAGAAACTCTGGATTAGGTTTTGCTAACCTGGTGGTAGATGCTAATACAATACTATGAAAGAACTATAAATAGAAAAAAAGATACTTAACCAATTTGGACCATTGAGTTGTATTTCTTATGACCGAGGAACACATTTTCTTCCATCAAATAATGATTTGATAGAATATAATATGGACAACTGAAACATTTGTTGTCTAAAATGGTGGAGGGGGATAAAAGCATGAAAGGCAGGCCTATGTGCCTTCATTAGTGTGTGATCACATTTCACACAGGGTAGGGGCAGGCAAAGGAAAATCCCTAGTAGATAAATACCTTCACTTTTTTTTTTTTTTTTTTTTTTTTTGAGAGGTTTTTGCTATAGGGCGCGTGCGCTCGCCAGACAGACAGAGAGAGACAGACAGAAAGTGAGAAATCATCCCCCCGGGGGGATGGCCACGCCGCAATCCCTTCTCCTCCTTTCTCCTCTCGGGATCTTGGGCATGCACGCACACGCGCCAGGCGTGAGTTTTAAGCCACCGGGTCCGGGATGCGAACCACAGTCGACTACGTGGGAGTCCAGTGACACAGCCATTACACTAACTGCTGTTTCCCAATACCTTCACTTTTCTGGGAAAGAGGAGGCTTAGAGAAGGATGCTGGTATGATTCTGTTTTGTTTTTTTTTTTTTCTTTATGATTATACTGTTTGTTTTCTCACCATATCACCTTCAAGTTTCTTTTTTTCTATCTGATGCAATAGTTTCAGGAGCAGGGCTGCAACTGTGGCCATCAGAGCATGGATGGCTGCTAAGCAGGAAACTGTAACTATATTTTTAAACTTTTACATCAGAATTCTTAGGGACCCGATGGGGGTAGATTTTTGCCTTCACCTCATCTGGCCAAATTAGCATTGACGGTGAATGCGCTTACATTGCCTAGTAGGTTAAGATACTCCACTAATTCTTTACCTTGTTAGCCCTATCCTATTTACTAATAAATAGGCATGGGCTGAGTAGGAGGCACTTGCTAAATTAGTGTTACTGATAGCAATCTGGAGCAGCGCAGTGGCTGAACCTAATGTCCTGGTCCAAGGTGGAGAAATTTGGGTAAAAATCGAGTGAAGAATGAATGGAAACCGAGGGTAAAGAAATGAATAAATAGACTGTGTAGTGAGAAAAATGCAATTATTTCAAAAGATGCTCATAACAAAAGATGATATTCTTTCTTAGCTAAACTATAACAGATGGTTGAAAGGGTGAAGTCATATGTTGCTGAGACTACTCCTCCTTTTGGAACCTGGTAAGCATGAAACCTGAGTGGCCTTGCTCTGGGAGATATTTTGCTTATATGATATGCTGATGGATGTTAACTGTTAATGTCTGGGAAGGATTATCATCATGTGCCAGTATCTTTTGATTCTTATTTTTTAGGTTATATCTATTTCCATTCTGTGATATACTGTAATAATGGCATTGTTTGCAGGATTATAGTACTAATATCAATGTTCAAATGTATTCGAAAATTGAGTTGAAGCCTACTTAGGATGTTATATGGTTTATAATTATGCACAAATGTATCATATCATATAAATAGACCAAGTTGGTAAATTAGTATAAAAATATGAAATATGTATGCAATGGTTTTAGAGGATGAAATATCTAAATCTATCTGCCTCTATATTACCACCTCCAAATCTCAGGTATAGTCACATTGATACTACTGCTGTGTCTATCAGATAAATGTTATAGCAAATGTAGATGTCCAGACAGGTATCGTTTTGCTATAAGAAAGTCTTGTCAGGAGGTAGCTTGTGTAGCAAAGAATTAGTATTACCCAAAGAAAGTCTAGCCTTTAAACCTCAGCTACTGGAAAGTGATTTCCAGGTCCTCAGAATGTAATGCCTGATAGTTTGTCTGAAGGCTTGGACCAGCAGATAGTCTAAAACTGTGATTTATAATGGGGGCTTTAGCCCCCATTTGCCTCTGAAAGGTATTAAAGAGTAAAAGTTTCAGTCCAACTTCTGGAAGGGGCTAATGTCTAGATGTCAGCCATGTGGGTGGTATATGATGAGCTCCAAAATGCCTTTAGACATCAAAAGCTGAGATAAGCTTCTCTGATTGGCAATACTTCAAGTGTGCTGTTATATATCAATGTCAGGAGAATACTGTATTCAAGATACAGGGGGAAAACAGGGGAGTTACACCTTTGTTACTTTTTCTAGACTTTACCTTATGTACTTCCTTCCCTTGATTGATTTCAATCTATATCCTTTCCCTACAATAAACTATAATCATGAGTATAATAGCTTTTAATGAATTTTGTGGGTCTTTAAGTGAATTATTGGACTTGAGTGTGAGTTTGAGAATCCCCTGAACTTGCATTGGTGTCAGAGGTGAGGGGAGTGTTGTGGAGTGCTCCAACTTTTTGGCTGGCTAGCTCTCACAGTTGGCCAAAAGCCCTTATACTAAACCACATACATGTCAAAGTTGCTTACCTGAGATCCTTTCTTGCTACCTGGCAGGTTAATTATGAGAGTTTTCCCTCTGATTCCACATACAGGCCTGAAAGGAAAGAGAAAGTAGATGAATGATAAATTGTAATGAATCCTTTGGGTTTAAATACATCCCACAACAAAGGGCAATCATTTTACTTTACATGTGAGCATGCATTCTTACTATAATAAAATTATTATAGTAAGAGATTCACCAATTTGCTATGTAAATTGGGCACTCTGGCTGAAGATTTTACAAGAATGGTTAGTATAATGGGTTGGGAAAATGTACTGAATGTGGAATCAGAATAAATTAAGTACTTTAAAACTATTTGACCATAGCTAAATTAACTTTTTTGTATAACTTCAACTTTTTCATATTACAGTTACAAGATTTCAGTGAGATGGTATATAAAAAATGCCTAGTGTAGCAATATTTATGCTTAAAAGTTTAACATATAAAGCACTCAAGAGTTGAGGGAGGCTTAGATTTGAGGCCTTGCTTCTCAGGAATTGTAGAAGTTTTAAAGTTAAAAAAAAAATTCACAAATGAATGACAGTAGAAAAGAAGTTGGCTGGTGAGCTTAATTGGTAAGAGACCTATTGCTAATCACAGGTATTTTAGCTGGAAAGATCTTCAGGGATCACTGTCAATTCTAGACCACATTTAAACCATTTGGTTAGATAAGAAGCCAACTAGTTAGATAAGAAACAGAAAACAGTGGAAAAGCACTAGAATTCTAGAGCCAAGAGTTGAAGGCTAGAATTTTCATGTGATAGCTGGAATAATGCTGCTATTAACTGGCCTTGCTACTTTGATGTGGTAACGTTATTTCATTTTCATCACCTGAAAACAAGAGACTGTGTTTTTAAAAAAATTTGTGGTTAGGATTTTTTAAGTCCTGTAAGAATATTTTTCCCAAAACTTTTTATGATTGAATTTATTCTTTAACCACTCTGAAATAACCTAAAACTATCTTATACCTTATTGCTTTTTCTTTTTGTCCTATTTATAATCTGAAAGAGAAGAGTTCATAGTTATTTATTTACAACTTTCCATATATCTGAAAATGACTATAGAGTCACACTTTGGCCTTCTTAATGGAATTACTATTCATGAATGCATTATAAAAATTTAAGGCTATTTTATAACCTTTAATCTTAGAGACATTTCTTCAAAATCTGATTTAGTTTTGGCAGTTAGACTGGTCAGAAAACTTTAATTGGGGGAACCAGCAGTTGGAGCAATGGCTATGTTCCTGGACTTCCATGTAGCCAACCACAGTTTGAGTTCTGGACTCGATGGCTTAAACTCAAGCCAGGTGCTTGTGCGTGCGTGCCCAAGATCCCAAGTGGAGAATGGAGAAGGGAGAGTGGCGTGGCCATCCCCCCTGGGGGGGTGATTTCTCGCTTTCTGTCTCTCTGTCTCTGTCTTTCTGCACACGCCCTATAGCAAAAAGCTCTCAAAAAAAAAAAAAAAAAAAAAAAAGAAAACTTTAATTGGGTCTAAATGGCACTGGGTAATTATTCTTATTATGTTTACTTAGGAATTTACTTACTAGAGTGATAAATCATAGTTTTTTTTTTTTTGTAGAGATTTTTTTTTTTTTTTTTTTTTTTTGCTTTAGTGCGCGTGTGCTTGCCAGACAGACAGAGAGAGAGAGAGACAGAAAGCAAGAAATCACCCCCCCAGGGGGGATGGCCACGCCACTCTCCCTTCTCCTCCGTTCTCCTCTCGGGATCTTGGGCACGCAAGCACACGCACCCAGCGTGAGTTTTTAAACCACCGGGTCCGGGACGCAAACCGTGGTCGACTACATGTGAGTCCAGTGACATAGCCATTACTCTAACTGCTGGTCCCCAATAAATTGCAGTTTTTTGTCAATTTGATAGCAAATTGATTATAGTATAACCAGCAATATGATTGGAATGTCATCAACTTTAAGTTTTCCTAATTTTATATGATAAATATGGCAATTTACTGAATAAGCTAGAATTTTAACTAACAGTACAAAATTTCCTAATAAAATATGGTATCAGCTACTTCAGGAAGCCTCTAGCACCTTTCCTTGAATGAATTAGAAATATTACCATAACTATTATTACATATTATGCTCCCAAAATTTTTGTAAATGAGAACAATACAGTTAACCACAAAATATGGAAAAAAACTTAAATTTTACATAGTAGGTTCATTCTATGTTAAGTATAATATCTATGAAGTCTATCTTTACTGACAATATTATTGTTTCTCTCTATATTTTCAAGTTATCAAGTATTCTGGAATCTATTTTCAGAGAAAATTGTAACTCTCTCCATCACAGGTTTAGTGACAAACAAAAATTAAGTCAATTCTTTTTATCCCAACTTTTTGTCAAGCCCAGACCTGTTGTGTCTTCAATAATACTTCATCTGCTCTTGGCTGATACCTTAGTGACAGTGCTAATATAACCCACAGTTATATTTAAATCACTATTTCTGTGTGTATGTATGCATAGGTGTGGATGTGAAACAATGATAGGTTTTACTATACAGCTAGGAGAGATTATATCTATCAATTCCCCTCAATCATTTTTTCTTTTTATCTTGCCAAAATAATTAGATCAGATTTTTTTTATTCTTTGTCAATTCTGGAATTTTTTTGAAGTGTTTACAAATAAATTTTGTGACACTTTTCATTACATCCATAGTTATTGCAAAAAGAAAGTAATTTACCTTTATGTAACACTTATAGCTAACAGTCTTTTTACAAACATTACTTCATTTGATAATTAAAAAAATAGAAGCACCACAGTCTTAGCATATTCATATGTATATGTGTGTATGTATATATGTACATACACACATATATATAGATGTATTATATATATAAAATAATAAAAGTAAAGAACTATATTAAGTATTCTAACATAAGTGCAACCTAAATCCTTAAGGAATTTACAAATCCAACACACAGTGTTAAAGCATATAAGCAAAAAACTATAACACAAGATAGTGAGTGATAATAGAAATTGGTACAAAGTATCATGAGTTCAAAGTGAAAGCAGTGTATTTTGAGGTAGGGCATGGGGTAAGATTTTATAGAAAAGTACCATTTGAATGGATTTATAGAGCAAAATATTTCAACAGGGAAGAAAGGGCAGAGGGAAGAGCAAGAAAAAAAGGGCCATTTAGGTGGAGGAGAAAAATTACACAAAACACAGAGGGGGAAAAAAGCACCAATTGCATTTTCAGTATATTAAGTCTTTCACCTGGCAAGAACATATTGTACTTATAGAGGAATAATGTGAGATAAAAAATGCCAGTGAAAAGATGTTAGTTTGATAAATCAGAAATTTTCAAAGTGTGGTTTCTGGACCAGCAACATATACATCATTCAGGAACTTATTAGAAATGCAAAATCTCCCACGTCGTTTCTACTTTCCTCCTCTCTGAGGCTGATCTACTGAGCAAGAAACTATGGGTGTATGATCTAGTACTCTGTATCTTTTTTTTTTTTTTTTGGAGAGGCTTTTGTTATAGGGCGTGTGCGCTCGCCAGACAGACAGAGAGAGACAGAGAGACAGAAAGCGAGAAATCACCCCCCAGGGGGGATGACCACGCTGCAATCCCTTCTCCTCCATTCTCCTCTTGGGATCTTGGGCACGCACGCACACGCGCCCAGCGTGAGTTTAAGCCGCTGGGTCCAGGACTCGAACCGCGGTCGACTACATGGGAGTCCAGTGACATAGCCATTACGCTAACTGCTGGTCCCTAGTACTCTGTATCTTTACAGGCTCTCTAGTGTATTCTGATCCAAAGTAAGGTTTGAGAGAACTGCTGTGATAGACTGCTTGAATTTTGGTACTGCTATTTACTAACAGTATACTCCTGGCTTCAGTATTGAACTTTTAAAAATCCTTAGTTTTCAAACTCTGAGTTGTTAAAAGTATTAACATAATCCTTGAAATATAATGTATATTACAATGCCTAGTACATAATATGCAGTGAGTAAATACTTGGCTCATTGTCCCTTAAAAAAGTACATTGGGATGAGACAGTGGAAGTAATGAATTTAATGTAAGGAGCTAGTATGTATGTAGGTATGATTACTATTATTTTACAAGAGGGTGCATGTTCTTGCCAGAGAGAGACAGAAAGGGAGAGGAGACTGCACCCACCACAGAGCATGATAATGCTGAAATCTTTTCTCCTCCATCCCTCTTACCTTTGAGGATTTTTGGGTGCACACGTGTAAACACCTAGTCTGTACTTCAAACTATGGGGTCAGCAAACTATGTGGGATCTTGCTACCTTGTCCACCAGGCCATGAAGCCAACACATCAAATATATCTTTTTTATTTAAATTTTAGGTTTTTGTCATAGGGTACATGCGCTCACCAGAGAGAGACAGAAAAACAACGCCACAGGGGGGATAGCCATGCTGCAGCCCTTTCTTCTTTTTCTCCTCTTGAAGTTTTGGGCATGCACACAAATGTGCCTGTCATGATTTTCAAGCCACCAGGTCCTGGGCTCAAACTGAGGCCAAGTGGGAATCCAAAGCCTTAACCACCATGCCACTTGCTGGCCCCATTTTTTGTTTGTTTGTTTAGTTTTTAATACATTGAATACATTCTTTTTTTTTTTTTTTTTGAGAGGTTTTCGCTATAGGGTGCGTGCACTCGCCAGACAGACAGAGAGAGACACAGAGACAGAAAGCGAGAAATCAACCCCCGGGGGGGATGGTCACACTACAATCCCTTCTCCTCCATTCTCCTCTCGGGATCTTGGGCACGCACGCACACGCGCCTGCGTGAGTTTTAAGACACCGGGTCTGGGACGCGAACCGTGGTTGACTACGTGGGAGTCCAACGACATAGCCATTACGCTAACTGCTGGTTCCCAATACATTGAATACATTCTTAATGCATTGCGGACCATTGATGGATTCTGCTCAATATTATCAAGAACTATTTTTTTAAAACATTTTTTATTTAAGACTTTTATTAACAGGTGCTTGCAGTTTGTTGACTTTTTTTTAAAAATAAAATTGTAAACTTTTATTACAAATTAAAAAGGAAGTTCTTAAAAATCTTAACTTGACCAGATATAAAACAATTTAAAAACCTTTAAAGGTGTATTGAGAAAAATCAGGCTTTTTTTAAAAAAACACCTTTGTCATTACCAAAAAGAGACATCTTTAGGTAAAAATAATAAAAACCCTATGCTGCATAGATAATGCACATAATTCTAATTCTGGTCAACGGGCACAAAGCAAGCACTTAAGGTCCTCAGCGCCAATCTTTTCTTCATTTCTTATTACTGGAATTTCATATTCACTTCTTGTTGGATGACTAAATAGGATGATGATAGAGAAGGTAAGCTGGGATTTACGCAGTCCTGCCCTCCTCAACCTGGGGGAGGACAAATTCTCAGCTGGTGGATTGGCTGCTTTTGTCTCTTTGCCATCTTGTGGTTTAGGGTTCTCTGGGCGTCTCCGTCGTAACTGAAGTTGTGGGTGAGTACGAACGTTGAGATGGCTGCTGACCTTGGGTCTCATCTCCTTGATTTTCCTTATCCTTTTCATTGTCGTCCTCTCTGGGCTATCTTTGTCGAGGAGGGCCCCTGTGAAATTGTGGTGTATAACCCTGATACATATTCTGCCTCACTGGTCTACCTTGTTCTCCTGCACTCTGGTTGTTAGCACCCTCCATCAGTTCTCCCTGCACAGGACAGTTGGAATACTGTGGTATGCCCAAAGGATCTTCACGCATAGTAAGGGGGGAACTTCGATTGCCATAGGGCGGGCATTGTTGGGCCTGGTCTTGGGGAGTGATCTCTGATCCTTTGTTCTTTTCTCCACTCTCACTATTCTGGTAATTTTGCTGGTCATTGCATGGAGATGTGAATAGTGTCTATAATAGTTACAGTCTGCTGAATATTTACTACCTTGAACTGGAACTCCATCAGGGCCTGTAACATTTGCTGCCTCTGCACCCTTTTCTCCTTCAACATCAAATTCAACAGTCTCTTCATCTCCTACACTGCGAAGGTACTTCCTGGGGTTATTCTTCTTTATGGCAGTCTGATGTACAAATACATCTGCCTTGGTGTCATTCCTGTTGATGAAACCATATCCATTTCTTACATTGAACCATTTTATTATTCCTAGAACCTTCGTGTGATGATAGTCTTGTCCCTGGCAGCAGGCGCAGCCGCTCCGTGCACAGCTGCCTTGGTTTCAGCAGCGCCAAGGGCGGGGGGCGATGGGCAGCTGCTGGGTCTCCGCCTTGGAGCTCATGGTTAAGGTGGTGGTAACTGAGGTCAGCTGCAGCAGCTGCTGCTCCTCCCAGGTGTGACAGTGGTGGTGAGGGTGGTGAGGCTGCTCAGGGCTCTCTGGCGTCCGCTCTCCGCTCTCGCTACCTACAGAACTCTCAAGCACTATTTTAGGAATAATAATCTAAGCTTAACTGAAAGGGATGACACAAGATGTAAAGAAAGGAAGGCCTACAACAGAAAACACTAAATATAAGCTAAATGATTTCTAGTCATGTTCTGTGATATACCTTATGTAGTACCTTGTTTTTCCTAGAGATAGCCTATTTCCTTTTTACTGTTTTTTTTTTTTTTCCTTCTTTTTGGGGTGGGTGGTATTGACTTTTTCTTTTGCGGTTAATGATATGGCAGTTAGATTGAGATGACATGTAAATAACTTAACATCTAACATTTAACTACTATTTGTTACTTTCCATGTCTATCATTGGTATTTTCATATTATACTCCCAATAACCCCAAGGGGTAGGTATTAGTACTCTCTCAGAACTCTTTATTCTATGTTTTCTTCTTTATGATGGTGTTTAAATAAAGGCATTCAGTTTTACTCCTTTCTAGTTAACTGAACTAAAAATGAAAAACAGTTGAGTTGTAACTTGCTGTTATTAACTAGAGACTGGTTATACTAGGAAAGTATTTGGTATATAATTTCAAATAAAACCAGACCTAGATCAACAATTAGATTTTTAAACACAATTTTTTTTGTGAAAGTTTCAGAAAAATAAAAATAAAATTACCTACAAATTCTAACCGTAACAGAAGTACTCATCATGTGTATTATTTCTAGCTTTTTTTCATATGTAAATACAAATCACCATTACCTTGGATGGACATTACTTGCCTGTAGTTCTAATTCTTAAATATTTTAATAGCTTGTATAGAAGATATAGCTTGTCAGCACTATAGTTAGAAGAGTAAATTATTACTCAATGAAAGGTTGAGGCATATTTCCCTGAATTTATACTTAAAAAAATGAATCTCAAGTTAAAGAGGAAATAAAAATAAGATAAATTTTGTGAATGTTCTTTGAAAGAGTTTTTTTTTCCTTTAAACATATCAAATCATAAGGAGATAAAAGCCAGATGTATTCAATATTAACTGGTAATGTAAAAGGAGATTTTTTTTTTCTTTTTAATAAATGTGTATGTGTTTAAATGGGTCAAGTAGGCTGGTGTACATGCCTACATAACAGGTTGAATTGTCATTAATTTTTACTGGAGATCTACCAAAGGCAAGAAACAAATAATCACAAAAATCTAAACCTATTTGCAGATTAACTACGGGATAAGTTATTTTTATTATTTAAAAACATTCTCCAAAATATATAAACTATCGTTAATAGAATGAATTCATTCATTCATTCATTTACCAAATATTAAATATTTCATGTGTGTTTGACAGTGTTATGATGAGGCTACAACAGTGAGTAAAACAGTCTTTCCCCTAGTGGAGTTTACATCTTTATAGAAAAATATCGCTAAGTGTGGACATAGTTAAATAAATACTATAGCTACATTAAGCAAAAATGCTATATGAACAATAAGAAAGGCATTTTAGTCTTAGTTGAGGGAGGGCAGGGGTGCTTAGAAAAAGTTTCTCAAAGGAAGGAAAACCTATGATGTTACTTGAGATGTTAGTCAGTAGGTATTACAGAGGTAAAGAAAGTAGAAGAAACATTCCAGGCATAAGAAACAGATTTATAAGCTAGCAAGATAACTTCATGGGTAATATAACAATATGTGTAGGTAGAAAATGCTACTAAAAAGACAATTAGCAGAGAAGCATTTTACAGGTCCTAGAAAGTATTTTTTAAAAAGTCAGTGTTTGGGGCCAGCAGGTGGTATGGTGGTTAAGGTGCTGGCTTCCCACATGGCCAACAGTTCAAGTCCCAGACCTGGAGGTTTGAAAATCATGCTGGCTGTGTGTGTGTGTGTGTGTGTGTGTGTGTGTGTGCCCAAAATTCAGAGAGGAGAATGGAGAAGGGATTGTGGTGTGGCCTTCCACCTGGGAGGTGATTTCTCACTTTCTCCCTCTCTATCTGTCTCTCTGGTAAGTGCATGCGCTCAATGGCAAAAACATTAAAAAAAAAAGAAGTCAGTCTTTATCAATTCTTTATTTTTTTTTTTGAGAGTTTATTTTTTTTATTTTTTTTATTACAGGGCACGTGCGCTCTCCAGAAAGACAGAGAGAGACAGAAAGACAGAAAGAAAGCAAGAAATCATCCACCAGGGGGGATGCCACAATCCCTTCTCCTCCATTCTCCTCTCAGGATCTTAGGCACGCACGCACATGCGCCTAGCGTGAGTTTAAGCCGCTGGGCTCGGGACGTGAACCGTGGTCGACTACATGGGAGTCCAGCAACATAGCCATTAAACTAACTGCTGGTCACTTTATCAATTCTTTATCCACAGTTGAAAATGAGATTCTACTTAAGTATTTTTAAGCAGAGGAATAACATACTTATATTTGTATTTTCAAAAGATAGTCTGTTTGCAATGTAGAAAACTAACTAGAGAGATATGAGACAGGAAGCAAGGAAATCGGTTAAGAGAAGGCTGAAATAAAGTGAAGGAAAGTGGAGAAGTTATACTGATAAAAATTTTGACCTATAGAGAATATAATGTAAGTTATATTTTTATTCTAAAAATTAAAAACATTTTAATATATAAATAATTTTTAAAATACGGAACATATTTGCAAGAAAACTCATCCTAATCTATATTTATACTAGATGTTCAATATTCCATGTTAAACTTGACACAACATGCATGGGTATAAGCAACATGAAAAATATTGCTTCTTTAAGAATTTTTCTGGGGGGCTGGCAGGTGGAATGTTGGTTAAGGGCACTAGACTCCCACATGGCCAACTGTAGTTCAAGTCCCTGATCTGGCAGCTTGCTTTCTCACTTTCTTCTTCTCTCTCTCTCTCTCTCGCTCCCCCTCTCTGATCAAATGAAAGGAAGAAAAGAAGGAAGGGAGGAAGGAAGGGAGGAAGGAAGAAAGAAAAAAGAGAGATAAAATAATTCTAAAGGAAAAAAATATATATATTTTTTCAGATAGGAGCAAGATGGCTAATGGAAGAATCCAGTTCTTTCCTTCTCCATAATGAAGGCATAAAACAACAATTAGGAGCATGTCAGTAAACTGGTGGTTGAGGTGGCTGGATATCACAAGGCTGACTATGTGGTTTGAGTCCTGGACCCAGCAGCTTGAAAATATACTGGGTGCATGTGTGTGTGTGCTCAAAATCCCCAAAGAATAAATGGAGAAGGGATTATGGTGCAACCATTCTCCTGGGTAGAATGTTTTCTTACTTTCCTTTTCCTTCTCTCTGGCAAGCTCATGTGGCTTTTAGCAAATTAAAACAACAAAGACGACTAGTCATACTTTGAGTGAAGTATCTAAGGAAGTACACTTAAACTCACCAAAGAAGATGTGAAGTTTTTTTGACACATTAAAACTAAAAGGAACTGCCTAGAAAGGGAAACAAAGTGCCTAGCTGGCTTAGATTTGCGGGCTAGAATCAGTAGAAACCACCCTCTCCTGGGAATGGGTTAAATAAGAGATCCTAACCTGCTAATACCACCACGGGCAATGTGGTGACTCCAGAGCCATGCAAGGCCCCAGGCCCAGTGAAGGGAAGTTCTTGGGACCTACAGGGCTACATGACTCTAAGGAAAGATCTTGCCCTGGATAATTCCACCTCCTGGGATCCAAGATGCTAAACCACTATGGGAACAAAGCAATTGCTAGGTAAAACTAGTCCAAAGACTGAAGACTCACATATCTTTACATCCCTGAGAATCTACTGATATCCCACCAAGCCCACATGTAGTGGCTAGAGGTACTACTCTAGCTAGATTGAGAAGTAGGGCCTAACCCCAGACCTGAGCCCATGCAGCATTATACCCTCCAGAATACAAACAGATCAGTTCAGTGGGTGAACACAAAAGTCTCACAACTGAGTCGAGGTCAAGCTGTGGCTCAAATGCATGGCTCCTGCCCCATGTGGGGACTCTCTAACCTCTGTATCTGTAGCCTCTGGTTTTTCCTAGACCTGACTCACTCCATAGGCAGAGCACACAGTCCCTCTGGTCTGCAAGTCTTCCAAACTTGGGATGGTCCCAAGAGATCTACTCAGGTGACAACTTTAATGCAAGGGCCCTTTACCCCTGCAGAAGCCTTGCAGGTACTGTGGACTGCTGCTAAGAGTCAGTTCACCAATCAGTTCTAGAGCAAGGGGCCCTACCTTGTGTGGGAGTCCTCTAGGCTTTGCAGGCCTCCAGTACTGACAGATGTTGAGACTTATACACCACAGTTCAAGCATGCAAGCTTTTCCCCATGGCTGGAACTCTATAGACATGGCTGGTCTCCACTCCTCAAAAGTGCTAAGCCCAGAACCTGTCACACTCACAATGTACAAATCCCCACCCGCATGAAGGGCCCTTCAGACACTGTGACTTGTGCTGTACCAGGTAACTTTGCTATACCAGGTAACTGCTCTCTTTCTCCTCTGCTGGGGTTTATAGGCACTGTAGAGATGGTTGGCCAGCACCCTCGTCCCCTACCACTGCTTATGGCTAAGTGGCTCACTAAAAGATTCCCACCCAACAAAACTGCACCACTAATACCAAAACACTTCAAGTCTACAACACTGAGGTACTCAAAGACAGAACTAAGAGTGAATATAATAAGAGAAATAATACAATAATACAATAAGAGAAATTCCATAGAGACTACACTACTATGCTCAGTCAAAATCAAAACACCTTATCTAATTGACAATAAAGAGGATATCTTCAAAAAAAACTTTTACACTAAAAATGCTACCCCTCAAAATTGAAAGAGATAACAATCCAAGCAGATACACAGACATCAACATAGGTATGCAATAAATAAAAAAGAAGGTAACATCACACCTCCAAAGGAACACAATAATTCTCCAGTAATATATCACAAAGAAAAGGAAATTCTTGAAATCCCTGAAAGTGAAGTCAAAATAATGATTCTAAATAAAAACAAAAACAATTCAGCAAGATGTGAGAAAATACCAACAGATAATATTATAACAAAATCAAGAAAATAATACAAGAACACAATGAGAAATTCAACAAAGATAAAGAAATCACAAAAGGGAAAAAACCCCAGAAATTCTCAAAATGAAACACTCAACAAATAAATTAAAAATATAATAGAGAACTTCAATAGCAGACTAGACTAAACAGAAGAAAGAATCTAGACATGGAAAATAATTTTTTTGACATTATCCAGTTAGGAAAAACAAAACACACCAAAACAAAGAATGAAGAAGAATGAAGATAGCTGATGGGATTTATGGGGTACCATCAATTGAACAAATATTTGCATAATGAGAGTACTAGAAGGAAAAGAGCCAGAGAAAGAAACAGAAAAATTATTCTATAGAGTAATAGCTCCAAGCACTGGAAGAAATACAGGTATTCAAATAGAAGAAAAGCTCAAAGATCTCCCAATAGATTCAAACCAAAGAGGTTCTTGGTAAAGTATATAATTAAAAAGTCAAAATTCAAAGAGGTAATTTTGAAAATAGGAAGTGAAGGCATCAAGTTATATATAATGTATTTTCCAACACACTAATAGAATATTTCTTAGCTGAAATTATATAGGCATGGAGAGAATGAGATGATATATTCAAAACACAAAAACAAACAAATAAAAAAACTCCAAAAAACAAACAAAAAACAAAAACCCTAAAGAATACCAAGAAAGTCTATCCTTCAGAATAGAAGGAAAGGTTCAGTGAAGCTATGCTCTAAACTCCATCTTCTAGGCTCCCTAAATATTCAGACAAGAAGCCAATTTAAAGCTGAGGTGTGTCCTAGCCTGTTCAGGGAAGCTATGTTCTAAACTCTATCTTCTTTTTTTTTTTTTAAAGAATTATTTTATTTAACTTTATTTTATTTGTTATTTATTGTAATTTGGCGATAGAGGAGAGAGAGAGAGAGAGAGAAAGTGAGAAAGCAAGCCACCAGGTCCAGGACTCGAACTGTGGTCGCCCATGTAGGAGTCCAGCATCCTTAACCACCATGTCACCTGCCAGCCCTTCTAAACTCTATCTTCTAGACTCCCAAAATATTCAGACAAATGGCAGAAAGATTTTGTCACAGAATGACCAGAAACCACGGAAGAGGCACAAAAAGCAATGAGAAACCAAGAAAATATCTCTCCCCTAAGGGAAAAGAACAATCCTTCATCATCCACAAATAGTACAATAGAATTTGTGGAAATGTCTGATAGAGAATTCAGAATATTCATAGTGACAAAACTAAATGAGATGCAACAGCTCAGAGATTATGAACTCCAGAAGATACAGGAAAAAAGAGACGAGTTCTAGGAGGTGTTGAAGTTCTTTCATGATCTGAAAGAGGAAATATACACCATAAAAAAGAATCAAATGGAGCTATTAGAGATGAAGGCTGCCATTCAGGAAATCAAAACCTCCCTCAAAATATTATAAGCAGATTAGTTCATGCTGGAAATCAAATCTCGGTTGTTGAAGGCAAAACTTCTGATCTAGAAAAAGCAACCAAAAAACCCAAAAATATAACCTAAAAAAATGAGAATACTATAGAAGAAATACTAGACAGCATTAAGTGCTCAAACATCCGGATAATCGGTTTCCCGAAGGTGAGGAAACTAATAAGGGCATTGATAATCTATTCCATGAAATCTTGGAAGAAAACTTTCCAAATCCAGAGAGGCATTCAAATACCCAGACCCAAGAAATACAAAGGACCCCTAAAGAATCAACCCAAGAAGATATTCTCTAAGGCACATCATAGCCAGACTGGCCAAATCTACAAAGACAAGATAATAAAATTGGCAATGAGAAACGTTAGGTTACTTATAAAGGTTATCCAATCAGGCTGTCCTCAGACCTCTCATCAGAAATAATGCAAGCAAGGAAAGAATGGGAAAATACATTCAAAATGTTAAGTGAAAAACAGTTTCAACCAAGAATACTATACCCGGCTAGATTAACTTTCATATGGAAAGAAAGAATAAAAACATTCTTAGATAAACAAGACCTGAAAAGAATTTGGCAACAGCAGATCCACTCTTCAAGAAGTTCTGAAAGGAGTGTTTTACCAAGAAGACTAAAGACATACAGAAATAAGAGAACAAAAGGCAACCAAGAAAATGACCAATTTAATGCTTGAGACAAGAAATATCAACAATAATGTTGAATGTTAACTTCCAGGATTTAAACGGAAAGATTGGACCACAGTAACACTGCATATTCAACAGAAGAGAGTTTGAACGTTAAGACTGAACTGGCGAAATAGGATTTTATGACTTTTCAGTAAAACATTACTGACTTTTTTTTTCCCTATGCTTTGTTTTCCCAATTTAATAAGCATTTTACTTTCTTTTGTGTTGTTGATAGGTTCAGCAATTTGTTAAAATATTTTTCTTGTTTGTTTCTTTTTCTTTTTTTTGGACAGGTTTTTGCTATAGGGCATTCGCCAGAAAGACAGAGAGAGACAGAGGGACAGAAAGTGAGAGAAATCATCCCCCCAGGGGGGATGGCCATGCCCAATCCCTTCTTTTCCTTTCTTCTCTCAGGATCTTGGGCATGCACGCATATGCGCCCGGAGTGAGTTTAAGCCACCGGGTCCAGGACTCAAACTGTGGTCGACTACATGGTAGTCCAGTGACATAGCCATTACTCTAACTGCTGGTCCCTCTTGTTTGTTTCTTTAAATGGAAGTATAAACTTTTCTTCCTTCCTAACCCCTCTGGAATTAAAAAAATATTTGGGAGTATTCTTATTTTGTGGCAAAAGGGTTATTTGTATAAGTTCAATAATGTTGCATTGAATCAGAAATTGGAAATACTCATTACTGGACAGGGCTTTGACTAGAATGTCATATCTGAAGATTAATCAGAAAACTACGGGACTAAAGTGGATCTCAAGTAAGCTAACAGAAACTGTTAGAAAGATGGCTTGGCACCGTAAATAGTTGTTCCTGGCAGAGAGGATTAGAGATGATATATAAAAGAATTCATAACATAAAATAACCTGGACTTTTCCAGCCCAGCATTATAATCAGTAGAGATTGCAAAAGAGCAACCACACTAGAGGATTATCTTGAGAGAGACTTTGAAGGAAGAAAAAGAGACTGATCTTTGCTAGCAGATGGTATATCACAGAATACTTCGTAGGCAGGGCTGAATTGAGAAGGTTTATGTGTGACTTGTGTGCTGGGCATTTGCTTTTCAACAATTTGAGTAGCTGACATGTAAATATTTTCTCAAATATTGATATGTAAAGTAAATGTTTGTGGAAAAATGTAAGAATAAATAAATATATATAAATAAATAAAAGATTAAAAAAAGAATAGAAGAAGAAATAGAGTCTTTCCTACTTAGGCAAAAACACAAGGAATTCATCATTACTTGACCTTATTTTATCCAACAAAGCACTGGGGGTCCTAGCTAGCGCAAGTAGGAAAGAGAAAGAAATAAAAGGGATTTCATTTGAAAGGAAGAATTCAAATTGTAGTTATAGACAATATAGTCTTTGAAAATCCTAAAGGTTCCACCACAAAACTCCTAGAACTGATAAATAAATTCAGTAAAATTGCAGGAAGCACAATCAATATATAAATTCAGCAGTATTTTTGTATACTAATAATGAAAGAGCTGAAAAAGATATTTAATAAATGAAATCCTATTTACAATAGCTACAGAGAAAAATAAGTTTACCTAGCTAAACATTTAACCAAAAAAGTAAGAAATATGTATAATGAAAACTTTAAACTATGGATATTATCCATGTTCATGGATTGAAAGAAGCAATACTGATAAAACATCTATACTACTGAACAATCTACAGATTCAGTGCAATACCTATCAAAATACCAATGACATTTTCCATAGAAATAGAAAAAAATAATAACATTTGTATGGAATCCAAAGATCCAAAATAGTCAAAGCAGTCCTCAGCAAAAAAGAGTGGATCTGGATGCATCATACTACCAGATTTCAAAGTAAATGATAAAGCAAAAGTAACAAAAACGGCATGGTAGTGGCAAAACATAACAAAAAAATAAAAACAGACACATAGACTAAGGGAACAGAAAAGAGAACCCAGAAATTAATCCATGTATATATAGCTAGATGATTTTTTTTTCCCTTTGGCTATAGGGTATGTGCACTTGCCAGAGTGACAGAGAGAGACAGAGAGAGACAGAAAGACAGAAAGTGAGAAATCCCCCCCCCCCCCCCCCCCCCCAGGGGAATGGCCACACCACAATCCCTTCTCCTCTATTCTCAGTCTTAGGGGCAGGCATGCACATGCACCCAGCATGTTTCAAGCCACTGGGTCCAGGACTCAAACTGTGGTTGACCATGTGGGAGTCCAGAGACATTACCACTATGCCACCTGTTGGCCCAATCTATGCTCTTTGGACATGCCCCATATATGTGTATTTTTTTTTTTTTTAAACTGTCAAGTTTGGGACTAGCAGTTAGCGTAATGGCTATGTCGCTGGACTCCCATGTAGTCGACCGTGGTTCAAGTCCTGGACCTGGCAGCTTAAACTCACACAGGGCACGTGTGTGTGCATGTCCAAGATCCCAAGAGGAGAATGGAGGAGAAGGGATTGCAGTGTGGCCATCCTCCCTGGGGGGTGATTTCTTGCTTTCTGTCTCTCTGTCTCTGTCTTTCTGGCGAGCGCAGGTGCCCTATAGCAAAAACCTCTCCCAAAAAAGAAAAAAAAAAAGAAAAAAACTGTCAAGTTTTCAAATGGTAGTTTTGTTCATGTCATATTAATCAAAGGCACAAAAGATGGAATGTTACAGGGAAAGGAAGAAGGTTCATCTGTACTTAAATGTATAAACTAGTATGGATCCTCATTTTTAATTTATTTTTTAAATTCTGCCAGAGGGCATGTGATGTGCTGGGTAGGATAGGTGAGAAAGAAAGAAAGTGAGGAAGAACTTCCCATGGGGCATGGCCATACTGCAATCTCTTCTTATCTTTCTCCCTTTGGGAATTTGGGCATGCATACAGATGTGCCCAAAATGCCTCAAACTACTATGTTTGGGAACTTGAACCACCCAGTCATCTGTGTGGGACCCAGCCACATCAATAAGTAGCCATAGGCTGGACCCTCAATGGGTATTTTTGTTGTTTGTTTTTGAGCACTTCCTTAGGTTAAAACACTTCAAAAATTCCAGGCTCACCTTGTATTATTTCCTGATCTGCTCCTAATCAGCCATTTCTCCAAGGAACCACAGTTAACTTTTACTGACAAATGCTATTAGAAACTAGGATTGGGCATTAGGTTTGTTTGTTAGTACTAGTCTTCTAACAGAGCAAAGGAATTTAAGTATGTATACTAACCTCATATATACACATAGCTACAAGCTTTCTTTCTCTCTCTCTCTCTCTCTCTTTCTTTCTCTCTTTCTCTCTTTCTCTTTCTTTTTTAGAGATTTTTCCCTTAGGGTGTGTGTGCTTGGGTGGGAGGAGAGAGAGAGACAGAGGCAGTGAGATGGAAGGGGAGAAATCACCCCCACCCCCAGTGGGGATGGCCATGCCACAATCCCTTCTCCTCCATTCTCCTCCCAGGATTTTGTGCATGCACGCGCCTAGCGTGAATTCAAAGCCACCAGGTCTGGGATTCAAACCATGGACAGCCATGTAGGAGCCCAGTAATGTAAGTGTTATGCCATCTGTTGGTCCCATCTACAAGCATTTCTATATGTTGCCATTTGTTTCTATTGGTCTTTAGAAAGATCATGATGTATTTTGCACAGAAAAACAAAAGGTATGTCATGACTTTTCCAACAACCCAATATATTAAACTAGACATGAGTTCACACTTATGTCTCTAACTCTAATCTATTACCACAGGAATCATTCTAGTCTCTTCTCCTTGCTTTTAGGTATGCAGTTTCCTACCAACGGTGAGAAACTTATCTCTTACTATCCACCATCCATTTACTTAATTGTTCAGTTCTAGTATACATATATAAGAGAATTGTTAACTGTACTGTCATAGAATACAGTATTATCAACTATAATGTTTACATGTAGTTGCTTTTGTCTTAAGACTTATGGACTACTCATATCTAAAGTTATTTAGGATAGTACCTTTCACCTATACTCCTAGGAAGCTTGTTCATCTCTTCTACCATGTTAGAATGTCAGGAGAGATGCATCTTTGAAGCAGAGAAAAAGCCCTCTTCAGATAAGAATCTGCTGCCACTTTGATCTTGGATTCTGTAGCCTTCAGAATTGTGAGTATTACATTTTTGTTATTTATTTATTACATAGTCCAAGGTATTTTTTAGCTCAGCTGACTAAACCAAGTAGGATGATGATTTTTTCTTTTCAGATTGTTCAGATATGTACCATTATTTTTTGCTCTCTTTCCCCTTTTGCATTCTGAACTCTCTGAGGTAATTTTTTATCTGCCATAAGTATATCTTTAAAATTCCTTATGTGAGATTTCTTTTGTAATAAGATCTGTCTATTTTAATTAGTAGAAAGAAGACATTTCATGCTTCCTCATTCTTGAATAACTTTGCTGTGTATAAAATTCTTGATTAGAAGTTTTCGTTCAGCACTTTGAAGATATTCCAGTATCCTCTGTTTCATTTATTGTTATTGAGAGGTTATGGATCAGAAAAATTGCTGAACATTTTGTGTTCTCTAATTTTTTAAGGATTTATTGTCATAAAACTAAAATGTACATTTTGTCAAAATATTATAGATAAAATTAAAAGGCACTTGACTAATTAGAAAGAACACTACTAGTGAAGTCTCAAATCTTAAGGGAAAAAAACTTAGGAAAATCAGTAAGGAAGCATGCCAATCTACAAACTCAAAAAACATGTGAATATTCAACTTACAAAAGAGGAAATAGAAATAATAAAAAATGTAAAATATTTACTCTTGCCATTAATAAAAGAAGTGCATATGTATATAATGACACACATTTATTACTTATTATTACTAGAAAATAATCAAAATTATAATATCAAGATACAGGGAATTATGCATTCACAACTTTATTTAAGTATAATTAACATACCATGCAGTTCATTTTCTGTTAATCTGTAAGATACCTTTTTCTGTATTTTATACTGTTACTATCATGTCAAGAGGTATAGATTTCTTTTTATTAATCCTGTTAGGGATTTGTTTAGATTCCTTAATCTAAAGATTGATGTTCTTCAAGAATGCTGAGATTTTATTTTTAAATCACTGTATCTTCAGACATTTCCTTTTCCACATTTGGTATTTTCTCCTTTTGAACTCATTTTATTATATTTCATATTTTCTCACTCTATCCTCCATGCTTCTTGACTTTTTTTTTTTTTTTTTTGTCTCTTTTATCAATCGAAGCTGAATTCTGGTTAATTTCTTCCAATAGTTTAATGTTAGGTTCCCAGTTCTCTCTTCGATGGTATATAATCTGTTGTCTAACCATTTATTAAGTTTTCCTTTAAGAGTTTTATAGTTTTAAATATTATGTAAACTCAGCGACATGGGAGTCCAGCAACTTAGCCATTTTGCCATCTGCTGGTCCTAACCAGAACTCTTAATAAATAACAGTATAACAATCATCATCTATTGACACTTATGACTTAACCATGGGGGCCAGCAGGTGGTGTGGTGGTTAAGGTGCTGGATTCCCATATGGTGGAGTCCTGGACCTAGTGGCTTGAAAATCACACTGGGCATGTCTGCATCCATGCCCAAAATCCCAGGAGGAGAATGGAGAAGGGACTGTTGTGTGGTCATCACTCCTGGGAAATGATTTTTCACTTTCCCTCTCACTGTGTCTTTGTCTCTCTCTCTTGTGGCGGGCACTGCATATGGGAGCCATCTTGAGCTATCCGCCATCTTGAGCTATCCACCATCTTGGAAACCATTAGGCTTCACTTCCTCACTGAGCAAACTGTTTCTCAGAAATCATGTGACCAACTGTTCTCCCCGGAAGTGGTTGGGTTTCTAGGCAACGAGAGAGATCCGCCCACATCAATGATTGGTTCATGCTGTTCTATCTCATTTGCATTTCGGGCAACCAATTGGTGCCCACCAGCTGTATATAACTCGCCATTTTTTCCTCAATAAACGGAAGTAGACGGAAGAAGATGACTTGATCAGCATCTCGTAGTGTGTGTGCGTGTGTTTGTCCCATCTCTCGCTCCCTCCCCCAGGGAACCTGTTCGACTGTCCTGCGGGCCGGGACACTCTCTCTCTGGTAAGTGCACATGCCCTGTGGCAAAAACCTTTAAAAAATTCCTGAAAAAAGGCAAAAAGGTAAGAGAAAGTAAACCACCCCATGGGGGTGCTTTCTCACTGTCTCTCTCTCTCTCTCTGGCAAGTACACACACCCCTTGGCAAATTAAGAAAAATAAAAATCTCTTCTGGATAAGTAACTGGGGATGGGAGTCCCTATAAGTTGGAGAAAGTGGGGGTGTTCTTGAAAACGATAAAGATAAAGATAGAAGGTGGATCCCCTAATTCTGTGTATGCAGTAACAAGTTACAGACTCATCCCTGACCTGTGACTATGTGGAACAGACTCAAAGCAATATAAGAAAGGCTTTTAAAACATATTTATAATATATACCACTGTTTGACAAGCTCTTGGTTGGGTCATGTGCTGGGCAGACCCTAACAGTACAGCAAAGGCTAGGCTACCACCCACAGAAAGTAAGACAGACTTTATAATCTGATCCCAATCAGATTTATTGCTAAAGTGAATGAACTAACTAACTGACTAACTAATTAGTTGACATTTTCTAGAGGATTTTAACAGGAGTTCAATATAATATTTTATTATATTATTTTATTTATAATATTATAAATGTCCAGATATAAAACAAAATTACTCAATAAAGAAAGAATCAGGAAAATCTGACTAGTTTTCAGGAAAAGAAATCTATAGATGTCAACCCTAAAGTGAGCCAGATATTGAAATTGTCAGAAGAATAATTTTAAGCTACTGTTACAACCATCCTCATGACATAAAGGTCAACACATCTGAAATAAATGTAGAGATAGAAATTCTTAGCAGAGAAATAGAAAACAGTCAAGTAGAAACTTTAGAACTGAAAAAAAATAATGTATTTGAAATGAAAACCACTCTATAGGCTTAAAGTAGAATGGAGATGAAAGAGGGAAAAAGTCAGTAAAACTGAAGCTAGATCATAGAAAAAACCTGAAAAACATAGAGGAATAAACAATCTTAAAAATAAACACAGCCTCAGGGACATTATCAAAATCATGAAATGGAATTCCCAGGAGAGGAAAATGAAACTAGTATAGAAAAAAATTGAAATACTAAAAACTAAAATCCCCTAAATTTGGCTAAAGATATACATATAGATTCAAAAAACTCAGTGAACTCAAAAGGATAATCTCAAAGAAAACCATACCTAGGCACATCACAATGGAACTGCTAAAACCAGAGGGGTTTTTTTCCCCTTTAGTTTTCTGCCATAGGCACATGTGCTCACCAGAGAAAGACAGAAAAAGAGAGAGAGAGAGAGTGAGAGAAAGTGAGAAATCACCCTAAAGGGGGATGGCGACACCACAATCCCTTCTCCTCCATTCTCCCATCTGGATTTTGGACATGCATGCACATGTACCCAGAGTGACCCTCAAGCTGACGAGGTCCAGGACTAGAACCATGGTCAGTCATGTGGAACTCCAGTGGCTTAACCACTACGCTACCTGCTGGCCCTAAAGCCAGAGATTTTATATGTGGTGTGTGCGTGTGCGTGTGTGTGTGTTTGTGTTTGTGTGTAGCATAGCCCTGTAGCATAGGGGTTAGGTGCTGTGTATTGGGAGCTGGATCCCACATGGCTGACCACGGTTGTTGGAATCCTGGCCTGAGAGGCTTGGAAAATACACTAAGCGTGTGTGTGCATGCCAACCCAAAATCCTAATGGGAAGGAGAAATGGAAAAGAGGGACTGAGATGTGACATTATTCCACTGAGGGTGGGGGGTGCTTTGTCTCTCTCTTTGCCTGAGTGTATGTGCCCTCTAACAATTAAATGGAAAAAACAACAACAACAACAAAAACAAACAAACAAAAAAAAACCCCAGAAAAATCACACCTTAGACATAACAGAAATTCATGTGACTGCGAATTTCTCCTTAGGAATGACGGGGCTAGAAAACAATGGAATAAGTTATTTCAAAAATGCTGAAGAAAAGAACTGTCAGCCTGGGATTCCATATCTAGGGAAAATATCCTACAGGAATAAAGGTTAGATAAAGACATTTTCAGGTGAAGAAACACTAAGAGAAGGTTTTTTCCAGCAGACCTACTCTGAAAACCAGAACTATTACTCAGTAACAGTACAACAATCATCAATCAACATGTAAGACTTACTATGGGGGCCAGAAAGTGGTGTGTGGTTAAGGTGCTGGACTCCCACATGGTAGACTGAAATTCAGTTCCGGACCTGGTAGCTAGAAAACACACTGAATGCATATGCGTGTGTGCCCCAAATCCCAGGTGAATAGAGGAGAAAGAATTGTGGCATGTCCATCCATCCTGGAGGTGATTTCTCGCTTTCCCTCTCAGTGTCTCTCTCTGTCTCTCTCCTCTCTGGTGAGCACACACACCCTATGGCAAAAACCTTTAAAAAAAATGGAAGACTTACTATGAATTAGTCTTGTTCTAAGTGCTTTTAATGGATTAACTCACTTGATCCAATAAATTGTATACTACTAGCATTCTCATTTTACAGATGAAAAAACAAACAAAAAAGATATTAAGTAGCTAGTAGGTGACTAAGCTAGAGAAGAACCGAAGGCTTCAGTAATAATGTTCTTATCTATTATCTTATCTTCTAACTCCCTTGTAGGAAAAAAATCTCGAGGACATTGAGTTATTCAAGTAGGTGAATAATTGGTTAAAATAGATGTAATGATTTTTAAAATTATTTTAATTTATTTAATGCTGCTCTTCAGAGATTAAAAAAAGGGAAGGTAAAGTACCAGTTTGATGCCTTATTTAACTTGGAAAAAAATGTTATTAGAAGTAAGATGAAACACTGATTTATCCACAGTAATCATAACAATAAACATTTTGTGAACACTTACTGTTTGTCAGAATTGTTTGGGGACTGAGGATGTAAAAATGAATAAGATAACACTTAAGGATTTTTAATAAAATGGATAATAAAGAAAAGTAAATAATTAAAATCTAGCATGACATTTCCTATAATAAAAACATGCCAAAGTATATACAAAATACAAAAGCCGTAGAAAGTAAGCACCGATCTAATCACAGCTATTACAAAAAGAATAATTTTTAAAAAGGGTTTGAAAAGCAAAGAAAAATACTGAATATTCAGGAGAATATTTCATAGTTCTATTTTCCATGACTAATGAAGACTACTATTTCTGTTCCAAAATTAGTAAATAAAGTCTCAGCTAAGTCAGCAATGAATAGAAAGAAGATCCAAAAGGTTTCCTTACTGTATATACATAGTAATTTTCAAGCCTTCAAGTTAAAAATAATAGATTTATTCCCAAGTACTTAGAATCAGCTCCTGTTAAATAATTCTCCACTCACTGATCAATAGAGTGTTCAGTAATTATCAGGATACAGAAAAAAAAAAAAGGAGGACTTAATCCAGAAAAAAATTTCAATAAGACAAAATGCAGCATTTCTATACTGGATCAAGAAAGCTATATTAAATTTTAAGAGTTACCTTAACAGTTACAAAGACTAATTTCTCCACTTAAACCATGGGATCCATGGTGAGGATCATGTCTTATTCTTCTTCTTCTTATTATTATTATTGTTTTTTTTTTTCTATCATTAGAATCCCTAGTGCCAATGAAGACATGCCAACAACTTCCCCATATGTAACTTGGCAGTAGAGCACCAATTTGTCTGATGGTGGTCACAGGTACAAAGGCCCATTTAAAAAACTGCCAATTTAAGATAAAAATACAAGATATTCAGAACTAAGTTTTGAGCACTCTTGTATCCCCAATGATAATATTAATAAATCAACAGCAAACTGCACCCACATTTCCCAGCTGTGAGGACATTGACTCAAATTGCTTAACTCAGTCCACACAGCCCTGAAAAGGCAAAATGTAACAAAACCCTGTCTAGATGGACAGTATGTAATTTCTGTGCAGGTCTCTGTTTAGTAAATACATCACTGTATACCAGTCAGGAATCTTAGTAAATACATCACTGTATACCAGTCAGGAATCTTGCTCCAATAAAGGAACATAAAGACTTAAAAAAAAAAAAAATCCCTAGTGCTTTATACAGAACCTGTAAAGACTGTTAGTGTATTTTTATGTTTATTGATTTATAATCTTATTATAAAAGAATTAATAAGAAATTTAATTTTTTCTTGACTATATTCCTTATATATGACACAGCATTACTTAATGTTCAAAACTACTACTTAACTTAACAGAAAAAAGAAAAAAACAAACCCCAGGTCTATTACAACCCTAGATCTCTTATGTGTAGGTAATATAAATAAATGTTAAGAAAGAGATTAATATAAAAGAATCAGTTTGAGTTTCTTAAAGAACAGCATGGAATTATACATTTAAAATCTCTATCATGAATGTAAATTGGTATATCCAGAAAACAATATTGAGGTTCCTCAAAAACCTACAAATAGAATTATCATATGACCTAGTAATCCTTCTCTTTGGTATTTACCAAAAGGACAGGAAAGCACTTGGTTGGAAGAACACTTGATCTTCCATGTTTACTACAGCATTATTCCCAATTGAAAAACATGGAATCAACCCAAGTGCTCAATATATGATGACTGGGAAGAAAAATTGTGTGACATATACACTACGGAGTATTCAGTCATAAGGAACAGTAAGACTGTCATTGGTCTCAAAGTGATTGAATATGGAAGACCAACTGCTAAGTGAAATAAACCAGACTTTGAAAGACAAACATTGTATATCCCCATTCAATATATAACTGACCATTAGAAATGGAAAGATTGAAAATATGAGAGTAGGAAAGATAAACATAGATACCAGAGTCTGTAAGGGAGGGGAGGGAGTAGATGGTAGAGGATGGGTGAGAGGAGCAAAGGGAGGAAATATTCACAAACCTGAAATGCAAAATTCTCTTTTTTGAAAATTACATACATGGTTATATTCTTGATTTCACTGTCAAAAATAAAATTTAAAAGCTCTATCATGATACTTTAATTTTATTTGCTTTTACTAAAATGAAAGCTTATAATATATTGGGTAGTTGGGAAAGTCATGATGAATTTTTGCATAAAAAAACACAGAACAAGACATCATGACTTTCCTGATGACCTCAGCATGTGTGACACTATAAAAGAGAAAATAATAAATAATTACTCATTCATATTCTTCTGTAGCTGTGCTTCAAGTGGCTGCTCTTGATGGGATATAAACTTTGTCTAAGTAGCAGAAGAAACTTTGTGATTCATATTCCATACATTAAATGGATACATTTACTTTTATAATCATATTGCACATGGGATACAAAAATGGCTATAAATTATTATGAAATCTTGAATTACAAAGTTGCTGTATGTTTTATGTTGTTCTGAGATCAATTGTCTATTAATCAATGTTCATGAAATCAACAGATTCTTTTTAAAATTGTCATAGGGGCATGCACTTGACAGAGAGAGAGAGAGAGAGAGAGAGAGAGAGAGAGAGAGAGAGAGAAAGAGAGAGAGAGACTGAGAAAGAAAGAGAGGGAGAGAGCACCTCCATCATGGGGAATGGTCACTCCACAATCCCTTCTCCTTCATTTCCTCTTCTTTTAGGGATTTTGCACTTGCATTCACAGGCAGTGGGCAGCTTATATTTCAAGTTACAGTATCTGTGGGACTCTAACTGTGCAGGTGGCCATGTGGGGTACAGCTTCCTTAACCATTAAGCCATGGAGTTTTTCCTTTCTTATTTTTTTTTTTTTTAATTGCTAAACGGCATGTGCATTTGCCAAAGAGAGAAGTAAAACACCTCCCAATAAAACATGGTCATACCACAATCATTTTTCCTACAATTCTCCATCATCAGGATAAAGGACATACACGTACTTGCACCTTCTAGTGTGTGTGTGTATGTGTATGTTTTCAAGCCATGGGGGATAGGGTTGGATCCAGCTCCGTATGATGTATAGCGCTTAACTTCTGCAGTACGAAGACTGCCCTAATCAACAGATTCGAAGTTGACACTTCTTTTTATTTATTTATTTTTTTTAAGGTTTTTACCATTGGGCATATGCACTCACCAGAGAGAGAACTACAGTAAGAGGGAAAGTGAGAAATCACCTCTTAGAAAGTATAGTCACACAGCAATCCCCTCTCCTCCACTCTCCTCCTGGAATTCTAGGCACGCGTGTACACTCATCACCCATGATTCTCAAACAGCCAGGTCTGTGACTTAAACCATGGTCTACCATGTAGGAATCCAGCACCACAATCACCACACCACCTGCTGGCCTCAACACTTCTATATTAAATTTAAGTGATGCATATTGTTCTCACATAGGGGATTTTAATCTAAGAATAGCTAAAGTAGTAACCATTAAACCATCAAATAGAGGATACTAACATTTTTCTCAATAAAACAAGAGATTTAAATATACTAATCTAATATTATAATAGTATTAATTTAATATAATATTAAATTTAATATACTATTATTGGTTTAGAAGAATTTAAGTATGCCAAGTTGCCAAGTGTTCAAAGGTTATCAATACAAATTGAGTGCCTTTTTTCATGATCGTATATCAACATGACTATTTACGAAGTGGAATAAGAGTTCCTAACTTGTGAGGACAATTATTTTTAAAAACACTGCTATTTAGTTTTATTAAATTATTATTCAGCTATAATTAATGAATATCAATTGATGATTACAAGTAATCACAAAAAGTAAGTTTATATATTAATAAATTGATCTGTTTTCTGGGGTAGAAGGAGTAACTTTCAGTAGTAATATAACATTCTCTAAAAGTCTAACATAATCAGCAAACAAACAAAAGAAACAGAAAACAAAACAAAACAAAACCTTGAAAATGTGGCCAAGATTTAGATAGATAGGGTACTAAGACTGTTCACTCTGTATAGAAAAGGGGAAAACTTAAGTGTTGTGACTGAAGTTTCTCAGGTTTATCAGTTTATTATACTGTTTAGTAGTATGGGATTAACTTTCTTTGCAACATATTGGTGACTTTCTTACCTAGAGAGCATGCCCAGAGGTGTAACATTAAGTGATCCCATCAGCATTGCCAGGGCCATCCCTGGCGCTTCCCGTTCTATTACTTCTTTTGTGGCCTGTAATTAAAGATTAAATAGCAGACTGAGTGAAATTAGCCAAAAAAGAAGGAAGATAGAGTAGTAAAATTTACTTAGAGATAATTATAAATTAGGTTTTCTATAAACCAAACTTTGTAGTTTCTCAAACATTTATCTTTTTTAAAGGCATCTAAACTCAGTTCTTTGGACAACTGAATAAAAGCTGAGGACTATGAAAATTCAGAGAACTTTTATATTAGCAGTCCTTTCTTTTCTACAGCTCAGAATTACTTGATAGAAACCTCATCTTGTCTAATAATCCATATTCCAAAAGTGAAGCCTCAGATTGCTCTAATAGCTCAACAGATTTTCATAGGGTAAGAAATCTGGGCATTTTTTTTCCCTATTACTCTTGAAGTAATTACCCCCTAAAAACCTGAGCTCATCATACATCCCTCCTAGGTCTATGATTTATAATATATTTAAAAGGAACTAAAAAGTCATCAATTCAATTTTCCCAAGTAATTAGCTAGGAAAAAAACTTCCACATTTATTATTTTCCGTATCTTCAATATAAATTATCTGATTTTTTTTTTAAAAAATAAGGATTAATGAAGTGATAGCTTTTAACTATATATATATAGTAGTTTTAGGATACACAATTCTTAAGACAAGCATAGTTAAACCTGGAATAAAGAAGGAGACAAAATTTTCATTTTCCAAGGTCAATCAAAATAGGCATATGTCCTCTTTAATGGTCAAATACATTTTAGGCTAAAAAATGGGAGTGAAATATATGACTTAATCCATTTCCAGTCCTCTGTTAATATATAAATGAAGCAAGTTACAATAATTGGGAGCAATACAAGAATAAAGCTTGCAAAATAAAGCATTCCAGTTAAAAACAAGAAGAGCAAAAAAACGAAAAGTAAATTATGGAGAAATATAGAGAAAGGTTGATATTGCAATATTTCACTAGGAGTAGAGTGACAGTCCTAAATGATAAGATTGTAGCTATGGCAGAATTTTTGCTCTGGGCAAAACTCAAAAACTTGGCAAAGCAGTAAAATGCATCAAATTGGTATTAAATGCTAACTGATGTTATACATAAACTTTTAGTATTCATATAAATTAGTCAGTTAATCTCTTATACTTACATATAGGACTACCCAAATTGATGCAATTTGTTGGTCTACTGAATCCCAGCATAATGCAATATTTATCATATATATTTATAGCAGAAATTTAAAAGGAAAACTAACAAGGACACACTGCTTCTCAGTAAAATCTACTTTCAATATAGAGGGACGGGTAAGTAGAAGAAAAGAATGTTACTAAATTCTTCTTTGAGAGCGAGTTCATAAGTAACATTTAAGTATGTAGCTAAAATATGTTAAGCTAGTATTATCTGAACTCTATCTCTTATTTTCCAAAGTCAAGCTGTCTGGTATGATTTTTACATTTTCTGAGAGGAAACACTATTTTGATGTTATAAATTACTTAACTGGGGTTTATAATTTATTCTTAGCAGCCCCTAAAAATCAATCGAGATGTTATTAAGAAAAAGAGTAAAGAAACTCTTTGGATAGAGTTAATACTTACACTACCTGACTGAAAAAGTCATATAAGTGGCGGTTGACACTTAATGAGTTTGAGTGTCCATAAAGGTGATTTTCTCCAAAGTAGAGTAGCATACTTTGTTTAATGACAAGGAGGAAACTATCAACAGATAGCTAAGAGGAGGTACTTCATTTAAAACAGACACTTCAAAGCACAACTTTTTAAAAAAAGATAATAAATATTTATTAAGCATCTACTATGTACTAGATAGTATTCTAGGCACTGATTTTATAGTATTGAATAAAATAGATTTCTGAGAGTGATAAGTGCTCTGTCATTCAGTACATGAAATTTTCAAAAATTCCTAAAAGAGATACAGTTTGTTAATTTTTCTAGAGCCTCTAAAATACAGCATTGGGTTTGGTCAAAACACTGAAGTAATCTACCAGGAATGTCTCATTCCACTTTTCATAGAATTCTTCTATGACTTTGCTTTTGTGGCATGCAATTAGATCCAATAAAACAGCTCAGTGGAAATTTATTTACATAGGAGAGTATTTAAGGTCATTTTAAATCATGTTGTACTGTCATTATCTTTAGGAAGACCTATAGAAGAAATTTCCTCTCAAGTGTCATAACTAAGGATGCATATCCTTTGTGTAATCTTTCTAAAAATTATTTTATTTCCTTTCATTTCATTTATTATCATCTTTATTATTTGTTTCTAATTTGATGAAAGAGAGAGAAAGAGAGAGAGAGAGAGAGAGAGAGAAAGCAAGCCTCCAGGACCAGGACTCAAACCATGGTCGGACATATGGGAGTCTAGTGCTTTTAACCATCATGCCACCTGCTGGCCCCAACAGCTTATTTTTAAATTATTATGTTTGTGAATCAAATTACCCTTAAGAACAGACTATTTTATGGATACCTTCCAGCAGGCTTACTAAACATAACCTAGTTTTATCTTATTTTTCCTTGCCCTGTTTTTCACATTTGTCTTCTAAAGCATTCTGTTGTTTTATGTATCCAGATAAGCCATCTTAAATATATTTTATGGTATAAAGAACTATATGGCCAAATGGATGAATGAATATATGTGTTACTTATACAGGGTTCTTCATTTTTCTATAAGTAATTCAGGAAGGACAGTTAATTATTTATAAAGGTCTTCTAGAGCATTTAGACCTATAGAAAAAAATCTTACATATTTAAAAATGTAAAAGAGACAATATGTATTGTGGTGATGGCACTGAAAGGCATTGACACTGACTGTGGTAAACTAGTCAGGGAGAAGGGAATGTCAGGCTCTCTATGGGTTTTATTTTCAATTAGATATTTCTAAATAACATACAAACATAGTCTTTCTCACATCTGTATCAAATATATCTTTTCCATAAAACATGAGAATCCTTCTGCTTTCTTTTACCCTTAAGCCATTTGATAGCAGAAAGGTCAACATCTGTGAAGTGAGACAATGAATGGCACAGATAATGTTTATGAGATTAGGGGTTGGATCTGTTGCAACACCTAAGACAGTGCCCACCATATGCAGTATGCACTAAACAAATAATTGCTGTATTAAGAAATGGATGATAAATCAGCCAATCTATATTTGAAATATGCCTTATTATTTAGTTGCTCTGTGAATTAGAAGAAAATATTTCAATTCTTTGAGCTTCAGTGTACTTATGAATAAAATAGAGAATAAACATATCTACATCTTATAGAATGGGCATGAGAACTAAAAGATAAATCACTAGCATAGAGTAAGTATTCAATACCTGCCAATTCCTTTTATGTTTATATTTTTCAATTCTCCTTACATATCTGAAGTTTGTATCATATCAGTTAGAGAACAGTAATAATACAAGACTCTAGAAACCATATAGAAACAGTAGGTGATTTCAGAACCAAATATAAATGAAAATAGGATGAAAAACAAGAACCCAAATGTAAGAGCAAAGGTAAGTACAGAATAGGAAACAGAATATTGAAATAATGGGATAAAAACTGAAGAGCAAGTAGGTGATGATTAGAATATGGAGAAGAGATCAAGAGCTAAATGCAAAGATCTTTAAGCCATAAATGTGGAGGCACAACTAGAAGGTGAAGAGAAAGATATTAAAATTATTTTCAAATAAAATAAGAGAAAGATATCTTTCTAAATTATTAGAAAATCTAAATAGAAGAATGGTTGTAAGAAGTACCTTTGTCACTTTCAGCCGCATATACTAGTACAATATAGATAAATAAAGGTTATTTGCATCTGTTAATGACTAGATAACAAGTATTCATCATCAATGGACTCTTCATTATCAATGTCAACATGATGCTATTTAAATTTGAAACCTTTTTTTCTTAATTTGCTTCAAGTTGTTTCCCATTTTCTTACACATTATTGATTATTGAGTTCTTTTTATTTTCCTTGCTTGAGAGATGATAGGAATTTCTATTCCTATTTCAGATCGGTATTTTTGAACTAGTAGGGTCTAAAATATAGAGGTTTAATTGGATATTCTATATTTTTAATTATTATTATTTTTTAAATTGCCAGAGGGTGTGTTGCTTGTCGGGGGGGGGGGAGAAAGAAAGAGAAAGAGAGAGAAAGAGAGAGAGCGAGAAAGAACCCCCCCCCCATGGGGCGTGGTCAAGCCACATCCTTTTTCCTTCATTTCTCCCTCTTATTAGGATTTTGGGCATGAATGCACATGCACCCACTGTGTTTTTCAAGCCCCTGGGACAGGATTCAAACTGTGGTAGCCCATGTGGCATCAAGCTCCTAAATCATGGGGCTTAACCACTGAGCTACAGGGAAAGTCCACTATTCTCTCTAAATACACACAATAATCTTTTTTCTTATCCTTGACTCTTTGAAGACAACATTGAAGTCAGAAAGATACTTCAAAGATTTGCTAGTTTTCAAAAACAGTGTCAATGATTCTTTAGCTCAGGAATGTTATTGATAAAAGTCAGGTCCATTTTTTCATTTCCTAGGGAAAACAACTTTAAAAAAAAATTCTTGCTAACTGGCAATAATGTTTAACTATGTATAGAGCATACAATAGCTAAATGTAAATGTGCAGAAATTGTTTGCATGTCGACTGTGAAAAAAACATTTAATGTAGTGATTTTACTTATTTTTATAGACATATATTAACAGAGTAGAAAACTTTGTGTATTAATACTCACATGCTTATTACTTGACTAGATATATTTAATAAAATGTTCTCCTAATAATTCCTGCAATACGCTCTACTGATTAAGTAACCTTAAATAACAAAGACCATATTTGAAACATCAGCTAATAGTCACTAATAATTGTTGAGCTTTCAAGGTGAGCAAGGTTAGAGCAGTGGTTTTCAAACTTCAGTGTGGCTTAGAATTTTCTAGAGGTCTATTAACACAGAATGCTGGGTCCAACTTTCAGAGATTCTGATTCAGAATGTCTACCTGAGGTATCAAAATATGCATTTTTAAAAAAGAATTATTTTATTTAACTTTATTTATTTATTGACTGATTTTACTTTGATGAGAAAGAGAGAGAAAGAGAAAGTGAGAAAGCAAGCCACCAGGTCCTGGACTCGAACCACGGTTGGTCATGTGAGAGTTCAGCACCCTTAACCATTATGGCACCTACTGGCCTCAAAATACGCATTTTTAACAAGTTTCCAGGTGATGCTTGTAATGCTGGTCAGAGGACCACACTTTGAAAACACACTGCAGAAGGAAAAATTAAGTTAGATTAATAATAATGTGTATCACGTAGCCTAATCTTCATGAACATTGATACTTAATTCTGTAGATTGACATAAATGTGAGAATACTTCATGAGAGCATAATACAGACATAGTGAAAAATGAAGTAAAAATACAGTTCAATGCCAAACAGTTACATTTTCCTGACTCCTACCCATTAAAGGTTTTAGAAAGTGCTACAGTAAACTAACAATTCTGAGGCTCTTAGAAGTATCATATGATATTGAGAGCTTATCTTTAAAATATTTTCTTTCCCTTGGAATACAAATGATGAATAAAATTTACATATATAATGAACTCTGAGGGATGTTCAAGGAGTGCCAGCTATAAATCTACTCCTTTCTCCTCACAGTCAAGAAACAAAGTAGAATGGAAGTAAGAGTGATATTATTTTAAGAGCTGTCTTGAATCTATTCTTAATAATTAAAGACACTTACTTGTATATGATGTTACTTTTATATTAATTACAGACATCTTTCAACCTATCCTAACCATCAACGCAGTATAACACTACTACTAAATGGTCGAAGACTACTGCTGCAAAGAAAGAAGATGCAACCAAGAAATTAAGGCAATTTTGGGACTGGCAGTTAGCGTAATGGCTATGTCACTGGACTCCGATGTAGTCGAGCGCGGTTCGTGTCCCGGACCCGGTGACTTAAAACTCACGCCGGGCGCGTCTGCGTGCGTGCCCAAGATCCCGAGAGGAGAATGGAGGAGAAGGGATTGCGGCGTGACCATCCCCCCTGGGGGGTGATTTCTTGCTTTCTGTCTCTATGTCTCTCTCTGTCTGTCTGGCGAGCGCACGTGCCCTATAGCAAAAATCTCTCCAAAAAAAAAAAAAAGATATAATATGTATGATACAATAATGTTACTAAAAGTTTATATACACACATATATATATATATATATATATATATATTTATATATATATATATAAAAACTTTTTTTTAAGAGATTTTTGCTATAGGGTGCGTGCGCTCGCCAGAAAGACAGAGAAAGACAGAGAAACAGAAAGCAAGAAATCACTCCCCCAGGGGGGATGGCCACGCTGCAATCCCTTCTCCTCCATTCTCCTCCCAGGATCTTGGGCACGCACGCACACGTGCCCGGTATGAGTTTAAGCCACCGGGTCCGGGACTCGAACCGCGGTTGACTACATAGGAGTCCAGCAACATAGTCATTACACTAACTGCTGGTCCCTATATATAAACTTTTGATGTTACAAAATGTTGGGACAATATGAAGAACATTTTCTTTAATCTTTCTGACTTGTCTTTGACTGTCAACCTCAATGACAACAAAACATCAAAGAGAAAAACTGTAGTTGTATAAACTTGTAAGGAATTGAATAAAAAAAAAAATAGAAACTGACATAGTAAGCATTTCTAGCATCTCAAAATAAGTTTGGCCTAAATCAATCACAGAAATATAGGTCTACTCGTTAAGTTATTTATAAAAATGAAGATAAAATCTGAGTTGTTCTTGTATCATTGAAAGAGATAGGTGAGGAAGCTCATAAACAGTAGTTAATGGCATTCTAAAACAGTCTGTTGAAAGCAGAAAAGATTATTTAAAGCAAGGGACAGAAGATATGGTTCATTATCCTAATTAAAAATAACCTCTAATTATTGTACTTAGTTACTATTGTAGAGTAAATAATATAAAAAACACTATAAGGTTTTGAGTCTAATATGACATATTCTGAGTATATACCTTCAGTATATAAAAGTATACTGCTTTTGATTTAACTATGAATAAATATAAAATTAGGCTCAAAAATTGCTTTCACAGATTTTTAAAAGTTTTTCAACAGCAATATTATTTTAAGTGAGAGGCAAAACTATTATATGTGAGGAGCAAATTTTTTATAATTAAAAAATCTTTAAAAAATTGTTAGAGGATGAGTGCTTTTGCAGAGATATGTGCTTTCTCAGAAAGAAAGCAAGAAAGCATACCCCAGCGGGCATGATCATGTTGCAATCCCTTCTCCTTCATTTCTCCTTCCTTTTAGGATCTAGCACACACGAATATGCACCCAATGTGTTTCTCTGGACCCTGGATCCAGGACTCAAACCTCGTGGTAGGCCATGTGAGATCCAGCTGTCTGATCCACCAGTTTGTGGGTTTGACCCAAATAAAATATACTATTTTTATTATGTGATAGAAGATTTTTAGAAAGTGCGCCCCAAGACATCAAAGTGAGAGTAGCAGAAGAAAAATTGATAGTAATGAAATACATTAGGAGGAGAAAATAGTAGACTATTTAAGAGCTATTTAATTTGGTTGAAATAGCATAATTATTTTGTTTAAGCAAAATAGAGCATGATTATGAGGTTTAAAATATCTACCTAAACTTTTCTCCTCTGTATTCAGATCAAATACTATCTTCAATAAAACATTTAAAAATCTTTAATAATTTACTATAAATCATGATGTAATGGATGCATAGCCTCCTAGGATTAGATATCACTGCAGTCCTGATCTAGTGAATATAGACTAAGTACTTTCTGTTCAAAATTTTAAAACAAATGTCTGTATTATACTGTAAACCTCAAAGCAGACATTTCACATATCTACATAATAAAATGAAAACCTGTACCATTTCCAATAAAATTGATGTACTTCACTCAGAAACATGATAAACTGCATTAAAAAAATTGCATTTTGGGGGTATAGCTAGCTCCTCTTTAGAAGTTAGTGATAAAGGGTGGGTTGAGCAGAACACTATGACTAATTATAGAGTATTCTATCACATAGAGTATTTTTTAAAATAGTCCTTTTTTTAACGATAGAAGAGTTTATTTGCTTTTCATTATCTCATTTTAAAATTTCTACTGGATTGGAATTTATGCACTCTCTTACTAGTCTTTTATTGATTTTTCTTGATACCACCATGTATTTAACTAGCAAAATGTAAAGTTAAACCAAATATGTCTCTCTTGATAATCATTGTAGATTAAATACTATTTCTGTCTAGCATATTTTTTATTTATTTATTTTACATTCACTCATTGTACATCATTACAGCATACAAAAATTAGAGTTTTCCCATCTAGAATACACTGTATACTGGCTCAATCAAGGATATTATCATACATGTTTTCATGTTTTCATCAATAATTAATTTTGCTTCTTACCCCCCCCCCTGGTCTAGGCATTTTAATTGTCCTTTTTGAATTTCTAAAAATTACACATTATTATTTCATACAGTCAATACTGTGTAGCTTTATATATGTGTTTACCACTTTGTTCATTGTTTTTCTAGCACCTGAGACTACACTTACGTAATAATTTTCCTGTATGAAATATACAGCTTCTTGAAGTCTTTAATAGTGAAAATTCTTGGTGGTATACGATTATACTTTGTAAATGATTTATTTCATCCCTATCCTTTTTTTTTTAAAGGTATTATCTGATTGATTGTTTTATTCTAATGTTGTTGAAAAGCCTGCTGTCATTCCTATGTAAGTGACTTGTCCACTGTGGCTACTTCCAAGATTTCTTTTTTTTTTTTTTGGTTCTGAAGTTTCGCTTTTACATGTCAGGGAATGGGTTTCTTTTATTTATTCATCTTGAGATAAACCATACCTCTAGTATTTCCAGATTTCTCTTCTTTCATTAGTTCTATAAATTTTATAGTCATTATGTCTTTAGCCATTGTGCTTCCTCTATTTTCTCTATTCTTTCCTTTTGGGGTTCTTTTGGGCTCTACTGCATTCTCTGTATCTTCTTTCATTTTTCTTTCACACCATCTTTCTGTGTAATTATTGCAGTGGAAGGTACTTGTTTTTCTTTCTTTCTTTCTTTCTTTTTTTTTTTTTTTTTGAGAGATTTTTGCTATAGAGCGGGTGTTCACCAGAGAGACAGAGGGAAAGAAAACGAGAAATCACTCCCAGGGGATAGGCCACAACCACAATCCCTTTTCCTTCATTCTCCTCTCAGGATCTTGGGCATGCACATGTGCCCGACATGAGTATTAAGCCGCTAGGTCCAGTACTCAAATCGCAGTTGACTATGTGGGAATCCAGTGATGTAACTATTTCACCATCTGCTGGTCTCCAGGGAGATATTTTTTTCAAATAAATATTTCAGTATGTTAAGTCTCTCTTCTCTTGGTCTGATCTGTTTCATCTATTCATGACTTTTTAAAACTTAACATATATTTTCACTTCTAAGAAGTACATTTCCCCTCAAATTTACTCTTCATAATTGATGTTCTTGTGTTACATCTTTATCTTTGTCAGTATGTCTTTGTTTCTGGACTTTTCATTCATGGGTAACCAAACATCCTGACTTGCCAGAAACAGTCTGAATATATTTTTGTTGTGTTCACATCCTGTCTAGTTTAGCATTTCTCCCAGACAAATGTTCCTCAGTCTGGACAATAAATGATAACGATCATCACATTCTTAGCTGTCCTATACTTTGCATTTGACAGTTCTAGCAATTGCCATCTTTTTCAATGTATCAACTGAATAATGGTTTTACTTACTCATGCTTTGTGAGTTTGGGTAGTACATTCATTGCTTGATATTCATAACCAGCTGACCTATATGGGTTAAAACTTCCTTTGGTAAAATTTCTGCCTCTACCTTTATCCAGACAACACAACTGACTGATCTGACTTGACCCCTTCCACTAACCCACACCCCCAAGGGTCTCGTTCTGAGGGAATCTCAGACTGAACTTTACACTGCTGATTGTCCAAGGCTAAGTATCTCACCAGCAGTGCTGGTACAGGCCTCAGTTACCAGAGCATCTCTTTCTCCCTCTCTCAAGTCCTTCTTCCTACTGTTTTGGCTCCTACTCCTTGCTGCTCGACCCCTTACTCAAAGTTATTTTTGGAAAGGAGTGGATCTGAAGACTCATAGTGTATGTTCTTTTGCAAGATACGCCTCATAAGGTATGTTCCTTTTTTGGGTCAAGTTTTTCTTCAGTGGAAAGTTTTTTCAAAGTACCAAATGAAAAATTATACCAAGTTACATATTATTTCCAAACTGCTTTCCCCTTTAAAAATAGATATTTTTACAGCAATACAATGAAATTTCAGACATGTATTGCATACTGCATTACAGAAAGATGATACAAATTTATACTCCAACAATGTGATTCTTTTCACTCGAATATTGCCAATTCCAAGCAATCTGTTTTAAATAATTACCTAACAGACATGTAAAAAATCATATTTCTTACCATTTATAATGAATACATATTACAATCAACTTGCATTTTCCCCTTGCACATTGCCTGCTTATATCCCTTGCCTGTTATTATATTTGGTGGCCATATTCTTCCTATTGAAATGTTAGCAAATTATCTATCTATCTATCTATCTATCTATCTATCTATCTATCTATAGAAGAGAGAGAGAGAGAGAGAGAGAGGCCTAGCCTCAATGGTACACTAGGCAGTGTACTGATCTGCAGTACTGGAAGACACGCATGGTTGACTGAGGGTTCAGATCCTGAGTCAACCTGAAATATGCTGGGTGTATGCGCATCCAAGATTCTGACTAACTGGAGGGCTAAGGGGAGAGAATCAGGGCATGACTGTATCCTGTTGGGGGTAACTGTCTTTCACACTCTCGCTCTTTTTGTCTCTTGCTCTCCTTCATGAAAGAAAGAAAACAAACTTAAAAAGAAAAATAAATTTCAAATACTGAAAACGTGTAACTTTTGGCAGTTAAATATATTACAATACTGATTTTAAGTTTGATATCTGCAACAATTCTTGCTTAGTTGTTATTTTCCTTAAGAAGTTTTACATGGACTTCACGTCTCACCTAGAAAAATTTCTCTCACTTGGATATGATAAAAATAATCTCTTAATTTTTTTATTCAGAAACTTACATTTTTTAATATTTAAATAACTAATCTATCTGTAATTTAATTCTGTGTTGTATAATCAACAATTCCCACCAAAATGGATAGCAAATTTTCTAAACATCTTTTATTAAATGGTTCCTTCTTTCCTTCAATGATTTGAAATGCAAGATTTAAACTATGTTAAATTCTGATTTTACACATACATGTATTAAATTCTGATTTTACACATACACATGTTAACAAAATATCATTTGGTTGCATTATTTCCTACTTCATTTTCCTGTAATTTGTCAGATGTTTTAATCACTATGTCTAATAGTACATTTTCACTTTGAAAAAGAGTAAAGCTCTTTTCTTTTTTATCTTTATAGGAGGTGGGATATTTTCTTCATTCTGTATCAAAATGTAGTTACAAAAAAGAGGAATAAGACAGGAATTACTTGTTCTTTAAAGTTTTGACTGAACTCACTCATACCACTCCACGTTTCCTTCTTTCCAATCTCCCATTATTCCTTCTTTCACTTCTTAAAATTCTTTAATTGCTAGCTTAGCAATGAACAGAGGCTGGGAATCAAGGTACTTCTCTATTGAAACATGCTTTCACTTTACTAAAACAATTTATAAGCCTAATCAATAATTTTAGGCTATAATATTAGCATAAGCATCTCCAAAAACATTATAAAATTTATTTTGATTTAAAGTTATGAATAGTTTGAATTAGTGCAGAGTTGAGATGAGGCTCAATGTATATATAGAACAGCAAAATTGAAACCATGTTCCATTGCTTTTAACCGGTGACCCCTCAAAACATGTTTAAATTGAACCCTTTGAGTGACTCTTGTATATTATATTGCAGTCTCTTTATTTTATTTTTATCAAATTGTATTGTTTGATAAAGGCCCATTAGACTAAAAGAGCTCTTCATCAATGCTAGTGTTATTTGGTTATAGAAGATACCTGTAAAAAATTATTAATAAACAATTGAACCAGCCTTGTGACCTAGCGGTTAAGGGAGCTGAATCTCATGTGACTGGCTGTGGTTCAGATCCTGGCTCCAGTGGCTTGAAAAACACATCAGGCACATATGTTTGTGTGTTCCATATCCCAACAGATGGAAAAATGAGAAGTGCTTATGATTCAACTATGCCATCAAAGGGTGTTTTCTCCCTCTATGTCTCTGATGAGTGCGGGTGCTCTGTGGCAATTAATTAAAAGAATAAACAGATAAGAGGCCTGGCAGGTGGCCTGGCGGTTAAGGGGCTGGAATCCCACATGGCCAGCTATGGTTTGAGTCCTGGACATGGTGGCTTGCTTTCTCACTATCATTCTCTCTCTGGTCAAGTTAAAATAATAATAAATAAATAAATAAATAAATAAATAAAATGCAGTATCATATATGATTACGTTTTATAAGGATATAATTGCAGGATGAAAGAAAATAACAAATGTGCTAATGTTACACAAATGGGTATCTGAGGTTTGATATAACACTTCAGTAATAACTTCAAATAGAAAAATTTAATGTTATGTCTTTATAGGAAATAAGGATGAACACTTATTTCATGCCATACACAAAAATTAACTCAAAATGGCTCAAAGACCTACATGTAAGAGCTAAAACCATAACAGTCTGAAATAGATTGATTTCTTAAAATATGAAACAAAATTTCTATGTGATCCAGCACTTCCACACTTAGGTATATAACCAAAGGAACTGAAAGCAAGTTGAGTACATCCTTATATGCCAATATTAATTGCAACATTATTTCTAATAAACAAAAGATGAAAACTATCCAAGTGTCCATAAACAGATGAATGGATAAAAAAACTGTGGTATATCCATTTGGAATTTTCAGTCATAAAATGAAGTTCTGTTATATGCTACAAAATGGGTGAATTAAGACATTATGTTAAATGAAATAAATAGGACACAAAAGGCCAAATATTAAATGATTCTACTTACATAAAATATTTATAATAGGTAAATTTATGGAGACTAAAAAGTAGATTGGAGGTTACCAGGGGCAAGGGGGAGGAGAAAGGAGGCGTGATTGCTTAATGGTTACAGAGTTTCTATTTGGGATGTTGAAAAAAATTTGAAAATAGATAATGGTGATGATTTAAAAAAATTGTGAATTTAATTAATGCCAGTAAATTATATATTTCAAAATGGCTAAAATCTCAAGTTTTTTCATATGTATGTTTTAGACTATAAGTAGAATGGATTAATAAATATTAATATATTTATTCAGTGGATTACCATAGTGATGAGAATAAACAACTACATGAAACAAAATGAAAAAAAATTCACAGAAACAATGTTGAACAAAAAATATGGATATAAAAGATTACATATTATATAACTTCATTTATATAAATCTTGGTAAGAAATTGGGGCCACAGTTCAAATCCTTGCCTGGCGGCTTAAAATACATGTTGAGTGCATATGCGTGTGAACCCAACATCCTGAAGAGAAGAAAATGTAGGAAAGTGACTTTAGCGTGACCACCCCAACTGGGAGGATGCTTTATTTCTCTTTGGGGAGTACATGGTGCTTCTAACAATTTGAAAAAGAAAGAAAAAACAATCCTGGTAAAAAGCAAAAGCAATCTATACTGTTAAAATTCAGAATCATAGCTATTCTTGAGAATTGGGCTATGATGGTAAGGGGCCCTAAAGAGGCTTCCTGGAATGCTAATAATATTGTTTTCTTAATTTGGATACCAGTTATAAGAGTATGTTCAGTTTTTTAAAATTCATTTAGCTGTAGCTACATTATTATTTCTTAAAAATGTTATAAAAGGTAAATGATAACAACAAAAACACTTCAAGTGTCACTGCTTTGAAAGCTTCCCCAAACTAAGTCCTTCATGTGAATTCCAATTTTGCTTGTAATGTATGACATACATACCACTATTATGTCAGTTACCATATTATATTTTATGTTTACAATGCTTTCTGTTTTCTAATAATTAATTTTTCTAAATGTTGAGATCATAACTTTTTTTTTTTGAGAGGTTTTCACTATAAGGCGCGTGCGCTCGCCAGACAGACAGAGAGAGACATAGAGACAGAAAGCGAGAAATCACCCCCCAGGGGGGATGGTCACACCGCAGTCCCTTCTCCTCCATTCTCCTCTTGGGATCTTGGGCACGCACGCACACGCGCCCGGCGTGAGTTTTAAGCCACCGGGTCCCGGACGCGAACCGCGGTCGACTACGTGGGAGTCCAGCGACATAGCCATTACACTAACTGCTGGTTCCCAAGATCATAACTTTCTAACCATGTAACTTCAAGTTCCTAGCACAGTCTGTGGGTGCTCAATATATTATGTAAATAAAGGTTTCCCAATCTCTGGAATTATTAACAGTTTGGGCAAATAATTCTTTGTTGTTGGGGTTATCCTCTGCATTATAGGATGTTTTAGCAGCATGCCTAGCTTTTGCCCACTTGATCTTAGAAGTTGCCTTCTAATTGTGACAACCAAAAATGTCATAGGTATTGTGAAATACTCTGTGGTAACCAAAATTAATGCTGGTTGAGAACCACTTATAATATTCATGTTTCTATGAAAAAATGCAATCCCATTATCAATTCACTTACCAAAAAGTTTTGAGTTCTGAAATGGTTTGCATGTTAGGGATGACTAAAGAAAGGTTCTTTTGAATACTGGAAGGGAAATCAAGGTCTAAATGTCAGAAAAGTTTATAAAATGATTTACGTGTTTAGATAAACAAACACAATTCACATTAATTTTATGCTTGAAAAATCCCTTTGGAATTCCTATGCAGAGCAACTGAGTTGGCCAACCAAACTAACTGTGTAAATACAATTATGTGTTTGGTATTTTAAAGAATTAATGCTAAGAATAGTTATGTGTATTTAATATCCTAATTATAAATTATTTTCCAAGGTTTGTAGCTTATCAATAGGTTTTAATTTTGTATCGCTGAAGTTCAATTAATTCTATCTATAAAATGCTTAACAGCAAGTATTCTATAAGAAAAAAATTATTAGACATAAACTTTCATGTATCAGCTTTGGGAAAAACCCTCATAAAGAGCAAAACTAGGTTATTAGGAAAAAATATGTTTGCATTTAATTATACTTCTGTGGAATATTTTCTTTAAGAATCTTTGCTTAAAATCTCTACAAGGAGATTATTACCTCTGATTGCAAATTAAATACACATATGCTATGGCTATAAACAAACAAAAAAATTGATTTCTGAACATCTGAGAAATCAAATCAGAGCAGTTTTTATGCTGCTGATAAAAACAAAATATATTCAATTTTTCATAAGTACTAAATATTACAGGAAGCCTAAAAGGCATTCTAAGACAAATACAACACATTTGGTGATGGTGTGAAGTTTACAAACATTCAGGTATCTACCTGGTGTACTCTCCAAGTATGATTTTGATGTTCATGAAATTAAAGACTGTTAAATATAAATAAACTTTGTACCAAGGAGTTTCTCTGTTTAAGGCAATTAATTTGCTTTCCCTTAATGATCTCATTCTCATCCACCTGACCTCTTGTGACACAGAGATGAGTTTTGTCATCAGCACTGAAATATTTGATAGCAATGAGCAAAAGGGAGGAAAAGGAATCAGGGGTTAGAAGGGATATAAAGTACTGGTTATTAGTATCTGCTATTGTCACTGTCTATATTCAAAACCAAAAGAGTAGAAACTACCTCTACAAATTGTTCAGGTAAGGAAGCTACATCTTTAACCACATCCTTTGCAAGCACCTAAATATGTTCCACTGTCATTCACTAGAGAAGAGTTTTTAAAAGAAGAAGAAAAAATAGATAATGATAGGTTTGTCAAAGAACAGTTGCCCCCAAAAATATCCATATTGCAAGGAAATATAGAATTCTTTTGTTACTAGGTATACAAAAGGACTAAAAGCCTAATAAGTGTGAGAGAGATATTGCCTTCTCAGATTAACTTTAATACAAAGGAGACACATTATAGAATTCTATTTTCAATTTAGTTGTCCTGGATATAAAAATAGGACTTCAGAGATCTCAAGAAAAAATATTTATTATTAAAATGAGTTTAATGAACTGATCTTACTCTTATCTTGTATTTTATTCTATCCCAGATCTTTAAAATATCTGCATAAGTTTCATTTTAAAACTGCTTTAAAGAATGACAAGTGAGGCAAGATCTTAAGATTTTTCATTATTGTTAAGAAAACAAGCTAAATCTGAATGTGGTCTCTATTTTACTGCTTTACTCTTTTTTTTTTTGGAGAGGTTTTTGCTATAGGGCACGTGTGCTCGCCAGACAGACAGAGAGAGACGGAGAGATAGAAGGCAGGAAATCACCCCACAGGGGGGATGGCCACGCCGCAATCCCTTCTCCTCCATTCTCCTCTCGGGATCTTGGGCACGCACGCACACGCGCCCGGCGTGCGTTTTAAGCCACTGGGTCCGGGACTCGAACCACGGTCGACTACGTGGGAGTCCAGCGACATAGCCATTGCGCTAACTGCTGGTCCCTATTTTACTGCTTTACTCTCGATGTGAGAACCTTGATCTTCCTATAACAGTGCTTTTAAAATAAATAACTTTAGTAGAACATCAGAAGAAGGGAGGAAAAAAATAGGTTACTAAAATTTATCCTAAGTGCAGCTTTAAAAGGAATCAGTGTGAAGTAGTGAGCAATAAAAACAAAAGCTAACTGCTCTCAATCTTGAAGGCACACATGTCAGTATAGGGAGAACAACTAAATTCCTAGTTCAGATGACTAATCAAAGAACTAATTAATATGACTGAATCTTTTGACACCAGGAATTTGAGTAAGTTTTAGTTGACAGTGAGGATAAATTAAATTCCTGAACATTTTCAAGGCTGGCATATGACTTGTACCTCAGGGGATAAAATCCTTCACTGAGCTTGTGATCACATTCAGCAACAACCACACTCAGCCATTCTATATTCTTCCACTATATAACTGATCAGCAACCAATGAAATCACTAATTTGCTACTGAGTGCTCTAGGTTTTCTAATAGCAGAAATTCCTACTGGCATTTAAATTATTGCCACCATACTTTAGCTATAATGAGGATTTGATACTAACTGAAGACATTCTTATTCCTGAATCAATGATACTTAAAAGAGGTAAAAGAATATCCTTACTTATAATCACTCTGATTTTGAATATTTCCTCAAATAATTAAAGAAAAGAACGAAATTCTGTGGACAATATCAGAAATTTATTAAATGTCTTTTTACCTCTTCTGAAACATAAGCCCCTTGAAAACAAGGCCTTGTGTCTTTGTGTCACACACTTCCAGCAGACTACATAGTATAGAGCAGTCTGCCATTCTTAGCAGGTTCTGAGAGAATTATACGTAGTGAGTTAACGTCTCTCCTATGCATACAGAATTATACTAGTTTGTGTACTACTACTGGGAGAACTGAGAAGATAGTTACTCAAATAATTTTCTGAGATTGATAGTTTAGATAAGAAACCACAGTTGAGAAAGATTATGCATAAATCGTCCCCTAAACTGTTGAATTAACTCGACAAAACATATCACCTAATGTATTTAAAGTCTTCTTTCCTAAGTCCATTACTATTTTAATTACCAGTTTTAAAATTGTTAAAGACAAAGACTAATTATTTTTAACTTTTTTTTTTTTTAAGAGATTTTTGCTATAGGACACATGCATTTGCTGGAAGGACACAGAGAGATAGAGAGACAGAAACTGAGACAGAAAGGGGGGAAGTTAGTAACGCTACAATACCTTCTCCTCTAATTTCCTCTCAGGATATTGGGCACTCACGCACATGTGCCTGGTATGAGTTTCAAGCCCTTGGGTTCGGGACTTGAACTGCGCTCAGTCATGAGGGAGTCCAGCAACGTAACCATTATGCCACCTGCTGGTCTCAATTCTTTCTAACATTTACAATTCCTATAAGGTCTATAACACTATGGTACAGAGTTCAATGAATTAACATACACATACACATACCCTAAACCATATCCTCCTCAACCTAATGAATCAGAATGTCTGGGGGTTGGGCCTAGGAATCTCTTAGAAAATTCTCTGTAAGTAGAAGGCTGGGGGCCAGAAGGTGATGTGGCGGTTAAAGCGCTGGACTCCCACATGGCTGACTACAGTTCGAGTCCAAACCTGGTGGCTTGAAACTCATGCCAAGCATGTGCGTATGTGTGCCCATAGTCCTGAGAGGAAAGTGGAGGAAAAGGGATTGTAGCACATGTATTCACCGAGGGGGATTTCCTTCTCTCTTTCTCTTCAGTAAATGCATGCACCCTATGATGAAAAATCTAAAAAAGAAAGAAAAAAAAAGAAGGCTAGGTTTTCAGGGTGAAGAGCCACTGAATTAAAATGAATTCCTGTTCCCATTGCTGATTGTTCTAAACACAACTAGATTCCCTCACCTCAAACATCTTTATTTAAACCTTTCCTTTAACATGTCTTTTTTTTTTTAGAGAGAGATTTTTGCTACAGGGCGCATGTGCTCCCCAGAGAGACAGAAAGTGAGAAATCACCCCACGGGGAATGGCCACGCTGCAATCCCTTCTCCTCCACTCTCCTTCTGGGATTTGGGGCACACATGCATATGCGCCTGGCATGAGTTTTAAGATGCAGGATCCAGGACTCAAACTATGTGGGAGTCCAGCAACATAACCATTACATCATCTACTGGTCCTTTAAATGTCTTTAAAACTCTTTTCCTCTTCAAAAGTCCAAATTATTCCATTTCATAGGCATGTCATGATTCTTTCCAAAAGTTGGCAATACAAAAATAAACAAACCAACAAACAAACAACAAAAAAACAGAAACAATTTAGGGCCAGCCCTCTAGCCTTGTGGTTAATGGAGTCAGATCTCTCATTGCTGATCATTGTTCTAATCCCAACCCAATGACTGAGAAAACACACCAGACACTTGTGTGTGCATGCACAAGATCACAATAGACTTGATAAATAAGAAGGGATTGTGATGTGACCAAGCCCTATTGTGAGGTGCTCTCCTCGACCCCTGCCATCTAATTTTGGTGAGTGCAGGTGCTCTCTGGCAAAACAAAAGCACTTCTTCAGAACCACTTTTGCTGTTTCACAATCATCCAAGATCTGTGTTATTTTAACTTCATTCTCTGTTTTATTATTAGAATATGAGGTTGTTCAAATCATTTTTTTTCTTTTTTTTTTAGAGATTTTTGCTATAGGGCGAATGCACTCACCAGAGAGACAGAGAGAGACAGAAAGCAAGAAATCACCTGCTGAGGGGATGGTCTCGCCACAATACCATTTCTATTCTCTTGAGATTTTGGGCATCCATACATATACATCCAGTGTGAGTTTCAAGCTGCCAGGTCCAGGACTCAAATTACAATTGACTATGTGGGAGTCCAGTGCCTTAATCACTATGCCACCTGCTGGCCCCATACTAGTTGACTTTGTATAGCCTTTCTAAAAGTTTATACTTTCTTCTACTTCTAGTACAATATCCTGAACTTATCCTTTTTCATGTTAATTATATAGTTTCTGTGAACTCTTTGCTACTAATTAAGTTTTCTCTTAAGTAGATGAAAGTGTTAAGAGCTACTAAATCTACTTCAATCTACTTCAAGTTATATAACTAAAGATTGGAAAGAGAAACAAACAGATATGTGCACACCAGTGTTCAAACAGTAGTATTCATAATAGCCCAAAGGTGCATCTACCAACAGATGATTTGACAAATGAATATATATGTGTGTGTGTGTGTGTGTGTGTGTGTGTATGTACATATATGTAATATATATAATGAATATATTTTATAATATTAGTCTTATAAAGGAATGATATTATGATATATGCTATAACATGAATAAACCTTAAAAACATTGTGCTAACAGAAATTAGACACAAAAAGAAAAAAAATTGTATGATCCCCCTTATATAAGGTACCTAGACTAAGCAAATTCCTAGAAATAGAAAGAAGGTGTACAGAGTTTACCAGGAGTTGGGAGAGGGAAAAGTTGGGAATTTTTGTTTAATAAGTATAAAGTTTCTGTTTGGGATGATGAAGAAGTTCTGGAAATAAAAAATGGTGATGGCTGCACAAAATTGTGAATGTACTACTGCCACTCAATATACACTCAGCATGCTTGAAATGATAAATTTTATGTTGTGTACATTTCACTACAATAAAACACTTCACTAATTGTTTTATTGATCTTCCTAGAGTAGCCCCTTTTTAAATATTGATTAATCTTACCTCTACTGAAATAAAAATTAAAAAACAACAAACAAAAACCCCTGTTGATACTCCCCCTATATTTCCTAAGTTAATCATTCCATCTTTAGGTTTTTCCTTTTGTTTTTCATAAAAATAAAAAAAATTGATACAGATATTCAGCATTTTTGACATTCAATCACAACGATTCTGTGGATACATACACGCATAAGACACTTCAAATCTATACATACACAAGTGCATGCACTCATACACACTCCAATTTACATCTCCTCCTTCCTAGACTTGCAAATTTCACAATTTTTTTCTGTTTATGTTTGATCTTTCATTTAAATATAAGTAAGACTACAAACTTTACAGTACAGATAAACTTATATTGCAAGTTATTTTTAGATGCCAAATACTTTGCAAACAAAGAGAAAATAAAAGTTTCAAAGTTTCCCCACACACAAAAAAACATAATTTAAAAGGTGGGAAAGATAAAAACATCAAAAGGATCTCTAGACAACTGTTTAAACTATGGGAAGGCTGAGAAATAATATTCTCAAAGAAAAAAATGGAACAGAGCAGAACATTGCTTTAATCTGAACTACAAAGAACTATAACTAAATTTATTATTTTTAGAGAAGATACTTTTAAAGTTCCAAAAAATTTCTTATGGTCTTACTAAAAAGGATAAAATTGATAGGATAATTTATCCTCATGAAACTCTGGAAATTAGGGAAAATAAATTAAGAAATAAATTTACTACATGGAGAGTTATTGAAAGATCCCATACACAAGGAATAAAAGTACATAATATATGATGCAAAAAGATAATTGAAGCAAAGATGATGAATGATTTAGAGAAAAATATATTCCTAAATAAAGAGAAGAATGTGGAGTTGTATAAAAAAGCAGAAAGGATGGGTGGTAGTAAGTTTTAAAAGTCAGTTTAGAGTAAACTGGACTGGGCTGTTAAATAGCAAAGCATTTTCCTATTACTAAGATATAGTTGGACAATATGTAGGCAAAACTTTTCTTGGAAATAAAATCTGATCAGGGTTACAAGACAACAGAGGAACAACGCCAGTGATTTATTAGATGCACGGAACTCTAAAGGAAGCAATATGAGCCAATCAGCAAGTTGCAAGTACACAGATGAATGCAATGTCTCAAGTAAATTAATGGAGCAGCCATGGGCAGCAAATAGGGAGAAAAGGCAATAGTCAAGCAAACTGAGTCAACAGTTCAGCTCAGTGGCACAAGCCAAGTAGAGACAGAAGTGCTAAACAATCTGCAGCTACTTACAATATTACAGGCAAAGACTGAGCAGGACAAGAGCAGGCAAGCAGATAGCATAGCACTTGATAAGCCCATAGTATAGGAGAATGGTATAGTATAGGAGAGCTGATAGATAATGCAAGGCAGTCTAAAATGCTAAAATAGCAGATGGATATGGCAGGACCACTTGTTTCCTGATGAACAAAACACCAGTGAGTGAAGAAATCAAATCATTCAGCAGAAAGTGAGGCAAAAGTAGAGACAAAAAACAAAGGCAATGAAGCAATAAGACAGAATAGTAGAGAAGCAATGACAGATCATCAGAAGCAGTTGGGTAGCGTAGTGATAAGCTGTCAGCAAGGGAACAAAACACCATTCAGGAAAAGATGAAACTGAGAGTGAAGCAGTCCCTTCAATTGGGTGCCTTCCATCTAGGAAACCATAATTGATAAACTGCATATGAGAATCCACAAGAGAACAGCACACAAATGGAAACAGCAGATGGGTCTGAACTCTATTGCCCAGGGATACAAAATGACCCTAGAACATATATACATAACAATCCACAAGGAAATTAAAAGATGGGAAAAATGGGTCCAAGCATTTTTTATGATGATAAAAGAAACCAAAACACTAAAAATTATTAATCTGGAAATGATTGGCTGGGATTGAAGTCTTCGCTTACCCCTTTCTGGAGCCCACAAAATGGGAATGTTGGGAATTTCTGCAGCAGAAAAACAGAAGAGAAAAGGGATTTCTGACTCCCAGTTTGAGGAAAGCAGGTCAAACTTAGGGCTATATGAACTGATTCAGGAAATAAGAACCAGCCTGAACCTTCTCCCTTCCTCAGAATCAAACCATTTCTGAGGTTTGAGAAGGTTTAGGAAGCCCTCACCCCATCATCTCCCACAACCTCCCCTTTCACTTACCTCCAGTGCAAACAGTTTCCAGCAAGGAGGTACTTGGGAAAATTCTCTCCCATGTTTACATCATGGCAATTTGAGGCTGGCCAACTAATAGTACTTCCTGTGTAGGTCAGGTTTCTGATTCAGTGGGATTCCTTCTACTCTTTGTGAGTGAGCAGAAGGGATAGATTATTAGAAACTACCTACCTCTTTGAAAGTGGATGAGAAAGGAGTTAGGGGCAGTAATACCAAGAAATAGTAATACCAGAAAATATCTTCATGTCTCATCAACTGCCATAGATTTTAATTCCATTTATATGTTAATGACTAAAACATAAAATTTCTAGCCCATATTTTTCCCCTGAACTCCAGATGCATATAAGTAACTGCAATTCAACATCTCCTCTTGGATAACAAAAAGGTAGTTCAAGTTTCCATGACCTGAGTAAAACTGATCTTTTCTCTCAAACCTGCTCTTTCCAAAGTCTTCTCCATTACAGTAAATGGCAACTCCATCCTTTCAAGTGAAATCCTGGGTCTTTTATTTGATTTCCCTATTTCTTTTATTCCATCTGTTACCTTTACTTTCAAAATATATCAATAATTTACTTCTCACTATTTCTACCTCTACCATTGACCTAAGTCAATATCATTTTTCACCTGAATTGTTTTAATAGTCTTCAAACTGGTTTTCCTATTAAAATATGTCAAGTTATGATATGCCTCTGCTCCATTACACTATGGGAGGCATAAAGATTTTTCACAGATCATGGTTTCCTCCTTTCTTCTCCTTTAGGTCTTTGCTCAAATGTCACCTTACTTGGGTAAATGGCCCTATTTAACATTATAACTTTTCCTGCCAGGACTACTTATCCTTATTCCCTAGTTTATTTTACCCAAAAAACTTACCATCTGCAATCCTACATATTTTCACTGTTTTTTTCCCTTATGTTTGTGTGATCCCACTAAATTTCTATAAAGAGACTTTTGACTTCTTGTTCACTGCTGTATCCTCAACATTTGAACAGTGCCTGGCATGAATATAGAAGGATTTTAGTATACATTTGAGTTCATAAAGCATAAATATGTCGTCGGGAATTCTCTTTTCTTGACCTCGAATTTTCAAAACAATCTTTCAAAAGCTCACATACTATGAGCTTTTGGATTAATTGAGTAGATGGGAGTGTACTACAGGACAGGAATGTTCTAAAGTAGTTGTTGGAAAATAATAGTCCATGGGTCAAACACATGACTCACTGACTGCTTTATGAATGGCTTCTAATCAAGGAATGTTTCTTTACATTTTTGGGGGGGGAGGGGGAGAAGTTTTTTTTGCTATAGGGCCTGTGTGCTCACAAGAAAGACAGAGAGAGACAGAGAGACAGAAAGCAAGAAATCACCCCCCACCCAGGGGGCATGGCCATGCTGCAATCCCGTCTCCTCCATTCTCCTCTTGGGATCTTGGGTACGCATGCACATATGCCCAGCGTGAGTTCAAGCCACCAGATCTGGGACTCAAACCTCAGTCGACTACATGGGAGTCCAGCGACATAGCCATTACTCCAACTGGTGATCACTCTTTACATTTTTAAATGATTTAGAAAAAAAATCAAAAGAAAAACTGTATTTCATAACATGTGAAAACTATATGAAATATAATTTTAGTGGACACAATAAAGCTTTGTTGGGATAAAGCCAGGCTCATTCCTTCATATCACCTATGGCTGCTTTGGTACTACAGGGCTTAGTCGGGTAGTTGTGACAAACTACAGAACTCCAAAACCCTAAAATATTTACCATTTGACCTTAAAAAAAAAAGTTTGCTGGCCCCTGTCCTAAGATATTTTATATTTATAAGGCAAAGAGTAAAAACTAAAGTTTAAGCAAAGACAGACTATAGGTTGTTGCTAATTTTGTTGCTTCTGTTGGCTATGATGGCAACATCAAGGGAAGATGCACTGATACTAGGATTTCCTTTTGATGTTATATAAAAGCAGCTTTTTCATTTCTTTAGATTTTATTTATTACTGATGGTAATATCCATTCATCTATCCACTGCATAGAACAGCCCCATCTTAAAGGACAGGGTACAGTTTTGATACATCTTAAAAATGGCTAAAAGGTAGGGAATGAAAGAAGTAACTATAATCTACAAATAGAACTCATAAAAAAGTATCACATAAATAATCAAACTTCTAAATACATTATTTGACAACAGAGGAAAATTAGCATGATGTGAATCTTTTTTAAACCTCATCAGTGGGGTTATTACTAAGGTAATCTCATTATAATGGGGTTGCCTATATAATATAGTCCTGAATGACAGCAAACTAAGCACATTGTAATGAGACTCCACTACGCTTACACAAAATTGAACAATAACAATTATTTTCTAATTGGTGTAAATAGCTACATTGTGTAAGAAAGTATTTAAAAAATTTGTAAAACTCTATTCAAAATCACCTCCTAATCAAAACTAACTTATGTTTTCCTAAAGTCTCACCCTCACGAATGTTACAGGAAAAGATGTATTATTTGCTGTAGTCAAACCTACAGAAAAGGGTGAAGAAGCTGAGGGTGGGACCAGCAGTTAGCGTAATGGCTGTGTCGCTGGACTCCCATGTAGTCGACCGTGGTTCGCGTCCCGGACCCGGTGGCTTAAAACTCACGCCAGGCGCATGTGTGTGCGTGCCCAAGATCCCAGAGGAGAATGGAGGAGAAGGGATTTCTTGCTTTCTGTCTCTCTTGCCCTATAGCAAAAACCTCTAAAAAAAAAAAAAAAAGCTGAGGGATACACACTTAAATGATCCCAATAGCATCCATCACTATAATACTATCTTCATTCTCCAAAGTAATATAATTTATTTCCTTCTATATGAACTAGTCTTTTCAACACACTCAATGGCTTCTTCTATAATGTTGCCTTTGATCTTTTTTTTTCCTCTGCTCAATGAAATGGACAATAATTCATTATCAAACTCTGTATTTCCAAGAGATTTACTGCTCTTTTCCTCTTAGCATCTTTTGAAGAAACTTAGATCCTTTCTACAAATTCTTAGTCATCACTGATTATCTGAAACGATTACTGTCTTCATCGGACATTTGTCTCCTATTCTTTAATATCAGTCATGCTCTTTCCAAGTTCCAATATAAGGAAATAATACTAGTGAAATTACTAAAATATTTCGAATTGTTTATTTTGTCATCTGAATCTACTGTCTGAGTCCCTACCGGTTTCCTTTTATGGGAGGCCGAGAATATAAAGTTACAAATATTCTGTCCTTCTAATACAGTGATATTATTCTGAGAAGTTCACAGTACTTGACAGTATAAATCTATCTGCTACCATCTTACTACATTTTGTGCAAAAAGCAATATTGAATCCTCTTTATAGTGGATAGCCAATACAGAGATGATTTCACATTCTTGATTTTAGATAGTCATAAAGAAAGAAATATCCTGAAATCTTTACTCCTCAGACAACATCTCTAGATAAATCTACTTTCATTATTTATAATTTCAAAAATATTTATAGATATTTTATGGTCTTAGCACATATTTTGCAAAACCAAAGTATTCTGTTATGTCAGGCTCTGTTAATTTTAGGAGAGCAGGCTTGTAAAGATGAGCTGGAAAGGTGATTTCAAGATTTTATCACTGATAAGTTTAAGGAAAATAAGCATTTAGCATGTCTTCTCTAATATTTCCTTTTTCTTTTTCACAACTTTATTATTGGATACTTTAGGTCCTATCCTGCTTAATATTTTTTTCCTAGAAAAAAATTCTTTCAATATTTGTTCAAACATTATCTACTTATTTTCAGAGCTAAAGCTCTCCCATTTATATCATGGATAATAACAGCAAATATTTATGTAGGAAACAATTTTTTTTTAGTGCCTTTCTTACATTAACTCACATAATATAACTACCCTATGAGGGAAGTACTCTTACTACCGTCCTTTACACAAAGAAAGTTAAGTTGTGTAAGGTTACTCACTGTTACGGGATGAATCTGAGATTCAAACTCAAATAGTCTCTCTCTTAATCACTATGTTAGTCTGTTTCATAAATGGCTATATGGGCAACACTCTTCTTCTAGTTAGAATGCTAATTAGAAATAAAACTTAACATAATGTGTATCTATAGTGAACTTGTATATATATTTTCCAAAGTACTATTAACCCCTTTTTTATAAGTGCCCCATAAATACTGAGAACACATTCTAATACAGAGCATGCACATAATGAGGACATATATTTAAGTAAATATGAAGACATAATTCTTTTTCTTTTAAGATTTTTGCCATAAGTTGTGTGCACTAACCAGAAAGATAGAGAAAAAGAGAGAAATCACCCTTCATGGGGGATGACCATGCCACAATCCCTTTTCCTCGATTCGTCTCTCAGGATTTTGGGCACATGCCACTATGTGATCGTTTTTAAAGTCGGCGGGTCTGGTACTTGAACTGTGGACTTAATTTTTCCTGTGGGTTCTTCATATACAAAATTTGAGGGATTGGGCCCATAACCTAGTAGGTAAGGATGCCAGATCTCACATGGGTGACTAGCCCAACAACTTGAAAAACACACCAGGAGTATATGAGTGCAACCTTCAAATCATGACAGGATAAAGAAATGGAGAAAAAGGAATTGTGATGTGGCCATGCCCTAGAAAGGGTTATTTCTCCTTCTCCCTCCCTGGCTAGCCCACATGCCTTCTGGCAATTAAACAGAAAAAAGAAAAAAAATTGGATTTTGTCTATTTTCAAAACTCTAGGATTCTAACCCTCTTTAATGTTGTGATGTGGAGTAAGAGCCTTTCAACTTAATAGTTTTAAATGCAAAATTACTTACTGTCCAAAATGGTTTAATTTTGTACCTGTAATTTTTCACTGGTACCATTATACTATGAGGCTTTTTTTCTTGATGTATAACTAAAATACATAGAAGGTGTGTATTTTGGGAAAGGTTGTGACAGATGGAAAAAAAGAATGCAAAAATAATAGAAGAGTAAGAAGACTTAAGGTGAAAATGCAATAGTTCTCTTTAAGTATCAGAACTGTTATGTTAAAGAAGAATTAGCCTGCTTTTTTTTTTTTTTTTTTTTTTTTTTTTTGTGGATTGGTAAGGGCAAAATAAGGACCAGTGGGTGATAGATTTCAGTTTGATTTATTTGAACTTTTAAGCAATTACAGTTGTCCAAGCAATGAACTCTCAGATAAAAGAAGTAGCAATTCAGATGTTCAGGCAAAAGCTGGGAATGGTGTAAAAAGGCTATGGTCTTTGTTTTCCTCAAACTCTGAGATATTATGTTTTTTTATTATTATTGTAAAGTTTGTAAATTTATCTAAATGCTAAGCAAACTAGTTATAGGGCACTGACAAAATCTATGATAAAATATTCCTTGACTGTCTTGATTTTAAGAAGTACTGAGTAAAAGGATTTTCAAATAACACATCAGCAAAATTAGAACTTGGTGCCTCTCGGCAGTTTAAATTTTATATTTTATATACAAGTAATGGTGTAGACAGTCACTAGTTTTCCAAATTAAATCAGGACTTTTTTTTTCTCTCTCTCTCTCAAACCAAGGCATAAAAATGATCTTTAAAAAAAAAATGAAGCTAATTCTGCTGGAGAATGTGCTGATATGCATTTGACTAAATGTTGATTATTAAGAGGTCTATTTTTTAAAAAACTTAACTTTATTTATTTTAATTTGACCAGAGAGAGAAGAGAGAGAGAGAAACTGAGAAAGCAAGCAGCCAGGCTCAGGACTCAAAACCTGGTTGGCCATGTGGGGTCCAGCACCTTTAACCACCACGCCATCTGCTGGCCCCAAAAGAGGTCTATTTTTAAGAGACTCCTGATAGCATGTTTTTATTGTCTACATTGGCTTATGGTACACTTATGAGTTATGGTTTCCAAGAATTCTCTGAATAGTAACAGTTATTGTTTCTTATCTTTATATGATACTACTCTAGCTCTTCTAAGAATGAAATAAAAAAATAGGTCTAGTTTATCCATGTTTCTCTGTAAAGTGAATTCTTAACTCTAGACAGGAAGTACCTTGCTCATACATTTTCCCTTCTTTTCTCCCATCAGTAATGTTATCCACTCTTAACCTCAGGCCTATTCCTCACTTTCAATTTTGTCTTAAATTCATGTCTTTAAATAATTACTTATTTTAATTTATTATTATAATTATTTTTAAAATTTGCTATAGGGTACATGTACTCATAGGGGTGGGAGGAGTGAGAAAGCAAGCAGCCAGGCCATGTGGGAGTCCAGTGCCTTAACCTCCTTGCCACCTGCTGGCCCCTTTAGCTTAAATTTTATTTTCATAAAAAATGTCAATGATTACTCTGGTTCTTCTCTTTTTCTGTTTTTGTTTGTTACACATGGCCTCATTATATTACAATTCTCCTTCCTCAGCCTCTTCAGTTGTTGGGGCTACAGGTGTGTGCCACTGTACCCAGTTTTTTAGCTGGGCCAGGAATCAGCCAGCTCTCTTAATCTTTTCCTTTAAAGAAATCTTTTTGCATGATATGGCTGAAGCTGTCTTAATCTTTTCCTTCAAAAAAAATCTTTTGGCAATGATATGGCTGAAAATTTCTGATACTAGGTTTATACTGTCTTGATTCATCATATGACTATTTTAAGAGTGTATGTAATTTGGGACGAGCAGATAGCATAGTGGTTATGTTGCTGGACTCCCACATAACCAGCTGTGATTTGGGTCCTGGATCTGGCAGCTTCAAAATCACATTGGGCACATGTGCGTGTGTGCTCAAGATCCTGGAAGGAAAATGGAGAAGGGATTGCAGCATGGCAGCTCTCCTGGTGAGGAAGGGTAATTTCTCACTTTCCCTCTCACTGTATCTCTCTCTCTCTCTCTCTCTCTCTCCCGTGAGCATGTGTGCCTTAAGGCAAAAACCTCTAAAAAAATTTTAAAAAGAGTATATGTAATTTAACACTGAGCTCAATAAAACCTAACATGCTTCATAAATGTTTGTTAAATTGAACAGACAATGAATGGTTTTCTTAGAAAACTGGAAAGTCCTCAAGTATGCCTATGCTCTGAAATACATACTGCTTTCCAGTGGGTAATGCCAAAATAATTACATGTCCCAGAAAGAAAATGAGCTATTACTAAAAAACTATCCTATCAAGTACCTGAGCTGTTTCATGCCAAATTGCAAGAACTCCAAAGGAATCAGAGATCTAAAACACAATTAATAGGTTCAGCTATGATGAATATGTTCCTAATTAACTTTGCATCCAGAAACTTTTAGAAGCAAACTATCAGGAACTACGTAATTCAAGAACAATAATAATCTACATTATTTATATGATATAGAAATATTATTATTATTTCTTTGTCCCATGTCTTAAAATAATAGTGGAAAAATGTTGACTTACATCCTTAGTTTTTAATTTTTTAGGTATATCTATCAGGTCTGCTTGTACTTAATAATAACTACCAGAAGTACAGTGATTAGTAGCAGTTTTAGAGGCTAAAATATTTAATTAGCAATAATAGGAAGTATTAGTTAAATAAGGAAGAAAAAGATAAAAATGTACATTTGCTGACCATCTACATACAAAGATGACAGACAATATGGTAGGTCCTTTCGCATGCATTATTATGACTTACTATTGTTAGCTTGGATAATCTTGGACAAGTCAACTAATCTGTGTCTCAGTTTTTCCATCTATAAGGTAGTTATAATAACAACAGGTGCCTCATATGGTTGTTTTGAACACCAAATGAGTTAAAGTAGATCCTGACACATAATAAATGCTATATGTGTAAGTATTTATTAATGGCTATTTTAATCTTAATTATTAGAAACAATACTTTGAGAGGCAAACTAATTTTAACTAATTTAGCAAAAGAAAAAACAAGTTTGAATAGATTAATTTGCTTTTACATTTCATAGCTAAAAAATGGTTCAAATTAGGTTTGCCTGATTCTTTGTGTAAGCTTTTTCCACTATACTATATTTCATCCCAACATGTTTGGACAGAAAGGTAACAGAAGAACATATTTCCCATGTCTAGAATTATTCCATAAAAATTATAGTAAGAACTCTTAAAAATGGCATCAAATGTGACCATCAAATCTAATCATAAAGTCTAGGTTTAAATATTTTAAATATAATGATTTCAGTTATTTTGCTTTGTAATGAATTTCACATTGACATATTATTCTATTTACAAAGATACTGAAATTCCTAATTTAATATAGTTATTTTGAGCTTTACCATGTATAAAAAGTATATTATTTTATTTAAAACAAACCTAAAACTCTAAAAGAAATATTCATAGAGTATATTTTAATATAAATATTATAGAGAACTGCTATATAAAATTTTTCCCATGAGATAATCAATGCTTTGTAGGGAATCTGATGAGTAGTTAAAAAAGAACTATACAATTTTAAAAAACCTATGTTAGTGATCAGATTTGCTTTCCAAAACAAATGATACAGTGTTTTTTTGCTATGCTTCTGTTATAATGTAAGATAATTTTTGTAATTGTTAAAAGGTCCAATGTTAATTTTTTATGTGAAGTTGTTAAGTGTAAATTCTCATTTACTTTCACAAAAGTAACAAATTGAGACTCATTAACATGTATTAGTAGTAGTAACTCAGGTCAATTTTGTCTTCTTACTAGTACTTACAAAGTATTCTTGATTTTGAAGCATTCTAATGTAAGAATAAAAATGACTACTGAATAAAACACCTGACTTATAGTACACACACTCCTAAAATTATGAAATACATGAATTTCACTAAGTTGATTATATAACAATCTTATAAACTTACTATTGCTTTTATTTATATAAGAAAGTTGATGTTCTTATTAAAATAATTCCTAATAACCTAAGTTAGGCCCAGCTGTGGTGACACAGTGGTAGGTAGCACAACAGTCTGCTATGTTGGAAGTCATATGGAAGACTGGGTTGACCTGTACACCCTGGGTACATGTGTGCTCATGATCTTGACTGGTTGAGAAAAGCTTGGAAAGGGATTATGGTGTGAGACCCTGTTGAGGGTACTTATCTTTCTCTACCTTTCTCTCCTGAAAGAAAGAAAGAAACTTAAATATATTTAAATACACACACACACACACACACGCACGCACACAAGCAAGTATATATTTTCAGAAAAGCTTAGGTGGTAATCTCAAAGAAATCTAAAGTAAGTTATATTCAGAATATACCTTCCAGAATTCATAGTGTTTTCCTAGAAATTCAACTTTCCATTGTACCAGGTTTTGAATATTCACCCCCTTTCAGCATTGGTCATTTTTTCAGATGCCTCTTCATTTCCATAATGAATCAGTGATGAAAACCATTTTAAATGAATAATTTTAATATCAAATTTATAGTCTCCTAAAATTATAGATATTCCTTCTTTGATTTTTCATCATGACCAATTATATCAGAATGTTTCTGTTAGGAGGCATTTTTAAAAATATCAGTTTAAAGATTTAAATAGAAATGTTTAAATTGTAATTTCTTGTTTATGTATAATCTGGTACATCTTTGTGTGGTACAATATGGTTTTATAAAGCACGTAATAATCAAATCAAGGATATAAACTTATTCATCATCCTTAAAATTTAACATTACATTATGTTGCATATATTAAATATTTGTTATATGAGGTTTTGTGGGAGGAGCTGAAGTACATATAGAATTATAAACAACACTTTTTACTCTGCTGGAATACACTTTTCTATAATCTATTCCATTTGGCATAAGAACTTTTGAATTTACCACAAGGCATGTGCACTTGTCATAGAGAAACAGAGAAATGGAGAGAGAGAAAACAATCCCAATGGGGCATGGTCATGATGAAATCCCTTCTCCATTTGTGATCCTGTCAAGATTTTGGGCATGCATACCTGGTGTGTTTTTCAAGCTGCTAGGGCCAGGATATGAACTGTGTGGCTAGTCATGTGAGATCTGGCTCCCTTAACTACTAGGCCGTGGGCTGATCTGACATAAAATTTTTTTTTTTTTTTTTTTTTTTTGGTATATGCTGTGAGAGCCTGCAAGAGACACAGAGAAAAAGAAAGTGAGAAATCATCCTATAGTGGGGATGGCCACATTGCAATCCTTATTCCTCCATTCTCCTCCTGGGATTCTTGGCTCACCCACACATGTGCATGGTGTGTTTATCAAACTTCCAGGTCCAGGACTTGAGCTGGGCAGCTGGCTATATGAAATCTAGCACTCTAGCCTCCATGCCACCTGCTGGACCAACATTAGAACTTTTTTTTTAAAGAATCATTTAATTTTATTTATTATTATCATTATTTTTCCAACTTGCTATAGGGCAGGCATGCTCACCAGAGAAAGAGAGAGAGAGAGTGAGAGAAAGTGAGAAAGTGAGCCATCAGGTCCAAGACTCGAACTGCAGTTGGCCATATGGGAGTATAGAGCCTTAACCACCATGCCACTTGCTGGCTATCACATCAGAACTTTTTAATAGTGAAATTTTACTTATTGTACAGCCAATTAATTTAATCAATTTTGAAGGTTCAAAATTTTATATGCTATTTAGAATAGGGATTATTTTTGTTATGTTATATTGTCTATTGCAGTAAAGGGACATTATGTTTAAACATGATAGAGAAGTGTTTCTTTCTTTGCTCCACTTAAAATTAAAAATTTAAGAAAGGAAACCTAATATTATTTCAGATTACTAGAGAACAAAAAGTGGAAGTCAGAAATAGGAAATGTGAATAAGGATGATTTATTGCCATCCAGTGGACCAGGAGTCAGCAAACTTTTGTTTTCCAAGGCTCAGATAATAAATATTTTAGGCTTTACAGTCTAAGCGGTCATGATAGTAACTACTCCACTCTGTTGTTGTAGCAATAGTCAATATATAAGTAAACGAGTATAGCTGTATTCTAATAAAACTTCATTGGTGTATACTAAAATTTAAAGTTCAAAAAATTTTCACGTTACAAAGTATTATTCTCCTTTTGATTTGTTTTTCAGCCATATACAAATACTAAATCCAGGGCCAGCCTTGTACTCTACTGGTTAAGGAAGCCAGAGGCTACATGGCCAAATGCAGTTGAATTCCCAGCCCTCAGGCTTGAAAAACACATCAGCTGTGCACACATGCCCACACATACTGACAGGATAGAGATATGGAAGAGAAGAGATTGCAATCTGACCATGCTCTAGTGTATGTTTGGAGTGCTTTTTCCTTCTCTTTCTGTTTCTCCCCCTATGGTGAATGTATGTGCTTTCGGGCAATTTAAAAAAATATAGTAAAAATGCAAAATCTATTCTTAGCTCACAGGCCATGCAAAAAAGGGTGACAGGCTGTATTAGGCCTATGTGACAGTTTGCTAACTCCTATGACAGATTATGAGTTTTTTGAGTAGAGGGACCATGTCTTACTCATTTAAAAACCTTACCTAACATGACAATGTATACAAATTGAGAGTAAAAAAGCTTGATGAATGAATGAGTGGATGAGACTCATATGTAAGGCTTTTATTTATCCTTTTAATTAATAATCAAAACAAGGGACCAGCACCTAGCATATCGGTAAGGCGCTAGACTCCCACATGGCTGACTGCAGTTCAAGTTCTGACCTGAAACTCATGCTGACCATGTGTACATGTGTGCCCAAAATCCCTAGAGTAGAATGAAAGAGAAGGGCATGGCTATGTGGCATGGCTATGTCCCGTGGGGGTGAGGAGTTGATTTCTGTCTCTCTGTCTGTCTGGCAAGTGCACGTACCCTACAGCAAAAATCTCTCTCTCTCAAAAAATTAAAACAAGGACCAGCAGTTAGCGTAATGGCTATATCGCTGAACTCCCATGTAGTCGACTGCGGTTCAAGTCCCAGATCGGGTGGCTTAAATTCATGCCGGGCTCGTGTGCATGCGTGCCCAAGATCCCGAGAGGAGAATGGAAGAGAAGGGATTGCAGCATGGCCATCCTTCCTGGGAGGTGATTTCTCGCTTTCTATCTCTCTGTCTGTCTCTGTCTCTCTGGCGAACGCACGAGCCCTATAGCAAAAAAAAAAAAATTAAAACAATATATTAGTATATAACTCTTCATTCTGGCATAGCTTAGTATGCTGGAAGTTGTTTTTTACCTTCTAAATATTAAAGCATTTAATATTTTCTATTATAGTTTAGTATAACATATTATCAAACATTTTTATAGTTATATAAATAAGTTTTTTAATGATTCTTTTAAATTTAGTTTTATCAATTATTATTATTTTTCAATATGCTATAGGGCACATGAGCTCACCAGAGAGAGAAAGAGAGAGAGAGAAAACAAGCCTCCAGGTCTGAGACTCAAACTGTGACAGGCCATGTGAAAGTCCAGAGCCTCAACCACCATGCCATCTGCTGACCCCTTTTTAATGATTCTTAATCTTTTCATCTCTTCTAGAAGTTTTATTTCTAAAGGATTTTTACTTCATCTCACCTCTATAGTTCTAATTAACCTTTTACTTTTTAAGAAAAATAAAAGATTCTTTATGCAATAATACCTTTGGGGACACAAGCCACCTTTTCTGTTTTAGATCAGTCTTGCTATGTTATAATCCTCCTGGCCTTACCCTCTCATGCTGCTGGGACTAAAAGGTGTCCTCATCATGCCTTTTTTTTTTTTTTAAAAGAGAGATTTTTGCTATACGGTGTGTGTGCTTGCCAGAGAGACAGAGAAAAGGCAAAAAATCAACCCCCCAAGGGTGATGGTCATGCTGCAATCCCTTCTCCCTTTGGGATTTTGTGCACGCATGCACATGTGCCTGGCATGAGTTTCAAGTCTCTGGGTCTGGGACTTGAACTTCAGTCAGACATGTGGGGAGTTTAGTGAAGTAACCATTACACCATCTGCTGGTCCACATGCCTGGTTTTTAAAGTGGGCTGAAATTGAACCTGGGCCTCCCACATGGCCTCTGCCTATTGAGTAGTAGTGTCAATCAGCACATGCTACCATGGTTGGGTGATGTACATCACTTTTAAGTGATAATGGGACATAGAGAGATACTACTTTGTAAAGCAATGAGCTCTTATGATCTATAAAATTGCATAACTACTAACATTTTTACCAGTGCCAAAAAATCATCCGATCTTTATCATATCAGAGAAAACACAATCTATTATTAAAAAAGTAAAATCTTTCATATCAAAACAAAATTCTAAAAAGCTGAGGAGTATGGATTATTATACTGTTATATATTTACTAAACATATCCCATTCTCTCTCTCATTTTTTAGTTTGCTATAGGATATTTGTACCTGCCAGAGACACAGAGAGAGAAACAGAGAAAAAGAAAAAGTGAGATATCACCCTCCAGAGAAGATGGCCATGCCACAATCCCTTCTCCTTCATTCACCTCTCAGGAGTTTGGGCACACACGTATTCATGCCTGTGGCATGATTTTCAAGCTGCTGGGTTCAGGACTTGAACTACTCAATTGGCCATGTGGGATCCAGTCACCTTGACCTCTGTACCATCTGCTGTGACTCATTCTCTCTTTTAAAGTTAATTAATTTTCTTTCTTAAGAGAGAAAGTCAGACACCTCGAACAGGGTCTCATAATACTGCAATTCCCTTTCCCTAGCCCTCCAGCTAGTCAGAATGTTGAGAGTGTGTGCCTGGTGTGTTTCAGGTTGGTCATGTGGATTCCAGCACTGAAAATCAGTATGCTACCATATGAAGCAGCTGGACCCATTCTCCTTTTTAACAGACATGAGAGAAAAAATAAAAGTTAATTAAACTTCACAATTTTCTCAAGAGTTCATACACCCCCCCCCCCTTATTTTTTTTGAGAGGTTTTTGCTATAGGGCGCATGCACTCGTCAGAAAGACAGAGAGAGACAGAAAGCGAGAAATCACCCCCCAGGGGGGATGGCCACACAGCAATCCCTTCTCGTCCATTCTCCTCTCAGGGTCTTGGGCACACACGCACACGCGCCCGGCATGAGTTTAAGCCACCGGGTCTGGGACTCGAACCATGATCAACTACATGGAGTCCAGCGATAGAGCCATTATGCTAACTGCTGGTCCCAAGAGTTCATACCCTTTTGACAATAACTTTAGATGCCTTATTTCATTCATATTATTTATTGTTTTCATCCTTTATTTTTTCCTTACAAATGCAACAAGTAATTATCCTCTGTGTTTTTAGGTCAAACTAATCATTGACTATTAAATATTAGTGCCTTAAGGGAGAAATTTTACTTTATTTTATCTTTATCAAATTAATATGTTTTGTTTTCTATCAGTAACTTCTGACAATATTTAAAAATATTTACAATCCTAAACTGAACATACTTCAATGTGCCTAGAAGTAGTTTCTTTTCTTTTAGGCACAACTTTCTGTGAAATTTAGACAAATAACTACATAATGTAAGTCCAGAATAGTATTTCTAAATTTTTATCTGACACGACAGTATACTATTTTAGATATAAAAGTTACATCCTCTTAAAAGTGTAAAGGAAATAGAACATTAGTAGATTTATTTATTTATTTAAAGTTTTTTTCCCATAGGGCAGGTGAGCTCACTGGAGAAAGACAGAGACAGTGAGAGGGAAAGCAAGAAATCACCACATCCCCACCTCACCCCTAGAGGAGATGGCCATGCTGCGGTCCCATTTCCTTCATTGTCCTTCTGAAATTTTGGGCATGCACCCACATGTGCCTGGATTGATTTTCAAGCCTCCTGGTCTGGAACTTGCACTAAGGTTGGCCATGTGGCAGTCCAGTGCTTTAACCACTATGCCACTAGCTCGCCTCAGTAGAATTATTTTTTAATGGTTCTATAATGTTTTTATGTTTACTTATTTTGTAAAGGCTTCATAGTTCTATAGACTTTTGTCATCAATAGTGATATCATATGTATTTATATATAAACATATTAATAACATAAATACATACATATAAAATAAAATAAGCCAGCTCAAGATCAAGTTATTTACAATCAGGTAAATTGCCTCTTTTTAAAAATAGGTATTAGAGAAGACATGTTCATAAAGATTCTAAACTAAAAGAAACAACTTTACCCAGGTAGCTGATACAGGCCATACATGAATATAAGAGTGTCTCTAAGGTTTTCAAGTAACTGAAAATAAAAGGAATAAAAGACTTAGGCCAGCTCTGCTGCCTAGTGGTTAAGGAATCTGGATATCATATGACTGACCATGGTTTGAATCCCAGTTGTGATGACCTGAGAAACACACTGGCTTGGTGTGTATGCATGACAGGATGGAGAAATGGAGGAGAAGAGATTGTGGCATAATCGTGCCTCACTGGCAGGTGCTTTCTCTCTCTCTATGTCTCTCTGGAAAGTACGTATGTTCTCTGGCAATTGGGGAAAAAAAAAAGAACAAAAGGCTTAGCTAGCTATGATAGTATAGCTGGACACTGCAGCTCTGTAGATCAAGGTCACACAGGAGGCCTCCGTTTGACTTCTGGTCCACCTGAAAAGCTAGGTGTGGTAGTTCATGCATGTTGTGCCAGCTACTCCAGAGGCTAAGGCAGAATGATGATGACATAACAAAGCCCCTCCTACCAAACAAACAAACAAAGCACATGTGTGCTTACATACATACATGAACATTGTGTGTGTCTGTGTGTGTGTGTGTGTGTACACATATATATTTGAAAAAAAGAATGAGGCTGCTGTTAAGTTTCTGGTGTAATGAAAAGTAACACCCAAGGCTGTGGAGATAGACTCTTATCAACTAATACTACCAAACAAAGAAGAAAAGGAAAAACGAAGAGAGAAAAACACATAGATATTAGAATAGCAGAAATTTAAGATCTCTGGTTTATATGAAGTAAAAAAGATATAAAGCTTATTCTATCAAAATTAAGAGATAATTTAATAAGATTTTAAAGATTTCTTGGACATACTTTAGATCTAGTATGTCTACTTGATAGTTACAAACAAAAACAAAAAACTACAAAATTTTTCCATTTGGTAGTTTTAAATAACTAGCAAGTAATAAAAAATATTTAACCCTTGTAAGTTAATTCTCACATAAAGTGCCAGAAATAGTTCTCATTGAGTGCTCTGAACCACCCCAATAAATCGGTATTTTTATTTCCCTCATTTTATACAAAGCTAAGGCACAGAGTGGTTAAATAACTATTGTGGTTATGACATAAAAATGTATTTGGTCTTTGTCTCTGGTTAGTGACACAAAACTTCTAAAGATCTTGGGACTTTCTACAGGATAGGACTGCCTTTTGTTCTTTGTAACAAACCCCAGAGGTTAAGCAAAGGAGGTGACTTAGGGTGGGATCCCTAAATAGCCTCAGGATGGTGGCGACCAGAAAGAACAAGTGATTAGAAGTGACTTAATGTGGGGGACCGCAAGACAGCCTCAGGATGATGCTGGTCACAAGAAAGACCAAATGATTAGAGGATTAAAACTTTCTGCCCAACTTAATATACAAACTTGTGAATAACGATTCAGAGAGCTTGCTAAACATATTGAGGTGCTGGAAAGATGCTGCCTTTGGAGAAAGCATAGACCTATCCTCACTCCCATACCTTGCTCTATGGATCTCTTTCATTTGTCTGAGTTGCATCCTTTATAATAATCTGGTAATGATAAGTAAAATACTTTTCAGCTTTTGAGTTGTTCTAGCAAATCACTGAATTTGTTAACCTAATTATTAAATTTCTTCACTGAAAGGGTGGGGGAGGGGGTTTGGAACCTACTGCCAAGTAGGACATAAAGGTGCATTACCCATGGACTCCAATACTTGCAAATGGTATCTGAAATTAAGGTGGTCTTGTAGGACTGAGCTTTTACACCTGTGGAGTCTGTCCCTAACTCCAAGTAGGTAATACTAGACGTGAACTGAAATACAATGAAGGCCATTTGATATCTGGAGATTTGGAGAAGTGGTTGGTGTGAAAAAACGAATTTGGTATCAGAAGTGTGAGTGAAATCAGCCTACTTATGGACACACTGTTAGTAAGTAGCAGAGCCAGAATTCAAAGGTTTGCATTTTAAGCCTAGCATTTTGGTATTAACTTGAAGCTTACAGGATACAAAATACTCTGAGATGTGAATTATTTCCCTACCATTAAAAATATTGCTGTTATTTGATTACAAATAAAATCTATTATATTTTTTCTACTTTTCTGACATAAAAATAAGTAGTAGTATGAAAACATCAAGCCATCATGTGAAAAATAAGATTATATAAATCCAAAGTCATTTACTTCAAACATTTAACATCCAAACTCCAAAAATCAATGTCTTCACATATATAACTCAATATTCTTATAAACAAAACACAAATACAACTCTTCAGAAGATGACTTCCTTCTAAATTATCATTTTTAGTCAGTCTCATAGTGAAAAAAATGTAAAAATTGATCCCCATTTCCCATTAGGTCTCAGATGCTAAATAAATTATAAATAAGAATGATCTTACTTATACAGTTTAATTTAACAATTTCCCAGTACAACTCTTCTGATTAGTTTATAAGCAAAACTATTTTATTTAAAACCAGAATTATAATAATATAAAAAAGGTGTCATGATTTTTTTTAAAGAGGTTTTTGCTATAGGGTGTGTGTGCTCGCCAGAAAGACAGAGACAGGCAGAGAGAAAGCGAGAAATCACCCACTGAGGGGATGGCCATGCCTCAATCCCTTCTCCTCCATTCTCCTCTTGGGATTTTGGGCATGCACGCACATGCGCCTGGTGTGAATTTAAGCCACCGGGTCCAGGACACAAACCATGGTCAACTACATGGGAGTCCAGCGACATAGACATTATGCCATCTGCTGGTCCCGGGTGTCATAAGTTTTACATAGAAGAATTTTTAAAAAAACTATTATGCTTTTAAAAAGTTGTGTTTTCACATACTAGAGCAATGGAAGGCTGGAAGTATGGTGTATGGATCAGCAACAACTGGGGCCTTTTCAGAAATAGAAATATAAATTTTCAGGTCTGACAACAGATTTATTGAATCAGAAACTCTAAGGATGGTGTCAATGATCTATATTTTGATCTATAAACTCTTTGGATGCTGTTGATGTAGGCTTAATATTGTTGGATAGTAACGATTTAATAGATGCAGAGCAAAAGTATCTCGATGTTAAGGTGGTGTACTAATTTGAAAATAAAAGAACGTTATTAACATTAAGTTGAAATCCAGCCAGGAAATACTTTTTTGGAGGGGTAAAGGAAACAATGTCACAAGTGGTAATATAAGTTTCCCTATTCCATGTGACTATGAAGTGACATCTGAAGTTAATGGCTTCCCTAAAAACAAAATACTTTTCCCTTCTGTATTAGTGAAAAACACTTCTCTTTCTTTTCCTTAATTTTCGTCCTGTGCAAAAGTTGAAGATGGTCCTTGAAGCATGAAACCTAGATATTAATTCTGGTTTTTGGTTTACTAAATTCCAATTTAAATATAGTTCACATTTAAAATTATGGAAAATGAAACACTATTATGACTGGTATAGTAAAGTTGGTAGGAACATTCTGTTGGCAGTCATACTACTTGTATTTTGAGACAAATGACAAGGGTAACTCAAGAAAAGGGAAGTCGAATCCAGTTTTGAATTGTATTGACAAAGCATATCAAACCAGATGGCATGTTAACACATCAGAACTCTGCTATCCCCTCCTTTAGCAGTGTGCCTAAAGTTCAGCTAACATTGCAGACCACCAAGCAAATGAATCTGGATCAGTTTGATCTTCCTCACATTGCATCATTTTTAGTTGAAGTACAAAGTAAAAAATCCAAGAAGCATTTTTCATAATAATTCTCCTATAGCAAAATTCTCACATTCTTAGAACCACAAGTTATTAGTTCTGCCTAGTAAAATTCTAAAAATAATATAAAAAAGTAAAGAAATAAAAAATAACATGATTAGCCTCCTCCTTGAACATGAGAATGGCTTGTACTGTCTCACCTCTGGAGTGACATCTCGTGGTGCAAACCCTGTTCCTCCAGTTGTTAATATCAAATTAAGTTCCTTTTCATCACACCAATCTATCAGGGTTTCCTGAAAGAAAACAATAGTATTATTGTCACATGAGAAGGACTTGCTTGTCTGCTCAAAATATCCAAGTTTTCAAATGCTTCATATGTAATAAGGAAACAAAGATCCTTTTTTTTTTTTTTTTTGGAGAGGTTTTTGCAATAGGGAGCATGCGCTCGCCAGAAAGACAGAGAGACAGAGACAGAGAGACAAACAGAAAGTGAGAAATCACCCCCAGGGGCGATGGCCACGCCACAGTCTCTTCATTCTCCTCTCGGGATCTTGGGCATGCATGCACATGTGCCTGGCGTGAGTTTAAGCAACTGGGTCTGGGACTAAAACCACGGTCGACTACATGGGAGTCCAGAGACATAGCTATTATGCCAATTACTGGTCCCATAAAGATCCTTTTCTAAAAAAAAATTGTGCTTAGGATGTGTGTACTTAATAGAGAGGGAGAAGGAGAGGGTGAAGGATAGGAGAGGTGGTAAGAGAGAGAGAGAGAGAGAGAGAGAGAGAGAGAAAGAGAGAGAGAGAAAGCGTCCCCCAGGAGGGATGACCACACCGCAATTCTTTCTCTTTCATTCTCCTTTTGATATTTTGGGCATACACATGCACCTGGTGTGTTTTTCAAGCCTCTGGGTCCAGGACTTGAACTATGCAGTCGGTCATGTGGGTTCAGCCACCTTAACCACCCTGGACCAAACACAGATTCTTTTCAGCAATCAATATGAAAAAATTAAAGCACAATTCATTAACCTGTTTTACTCTTGATAAAAAAAGCAATACAGTTCAGGTTTTTATTAGTTGTAGAAAACAAAGATGCAGCATCAAATTCTTGAGAGTAAACCAAGCACAGTATAAATAACAAGTTCATAATAACGGTCTATTATGTAGTTAATAGGCATATCTGAAGTTCTTTTTAGGCAGTCAAAATATATTCAATTTTTAAAAAAATCAACAACTGTCTATGTGTTAATTATATGATCTCTTTATTCAATTGTACCAACCCTACCATTTAAATATTCATTCTTCAAGTTTATGTCTAAGGAAACAAACACATTCATTTTTTGATTAATAGATTCAAAGATATCAAACACTTGTTCATGGGCTCACAAGCTAGAAAGAGGAAGGGCTCAGATTCAAACCATGTCTGCTAGAATCTCAGCCTGTCTTCCACTATATTCTGTCTGCTATTATGTCAATATTTTCTAGTGAGTTTCAAGTTATTTAACAAAGTTTTACATTTTTTAGTATTTATTTTACATGGTTGCCTTAAAAGCAATGGACAGAAAGAAAAGTGCTTAAAAAGCTCCCTTTTTTCATATTAATATCATGACACTTTTAGAGATTAGAATTACATACCATAAAAATCTGGAGCTCATAGGGATCTTAGTAGATTGTCTTTTATTTTCCAGCTAAGACAACTGAAGTACAAAGTGGTTAATAATTTAATCAAGATTACAAGAATTAGTTTGTAAAGAAGTGAAGCTAGAATCTGTCTGCTTTTTCTATCAATTGCTAATTCTGTTCATCCATCATACATTTTATTGGGTCATTGGAAAAGTCATTATGCTTTTTTGCATAGAAAAACAGAAAAATACATCATGACTTTTGTGATGACTCAATAGATATTTATTATAAAGGACTATTAAGTTATCATTAAATCATAATAAAATATTTTCTTTGGTATTATATTGTTTCATTACCTTTTATTTTACAATTCAGTCAGAATTTAAAAATACAATTATACCATTTAGTTGCTGAGTGCTGGATGTGAAATACCAATATACTAATACCTGAATATAACATACAATGTTCTGAGTTCTCAAATTCATCAGTAGCACAAAATGCACAATAATAATAACTTCTTCAAGTGTATTTAGTTCTTGCCAGACATAGAGAAATAAAGAGAGAGGCACTCTCCCTGATCTACTCCCAGCCTCAGCAGACCTGGATAACAGGCACGTGTGCATGTGCCTGGTTTGTACTGAGAGGCTCTGGGGTGCAAAACTGGGGGCTACCCCTGTGGGTACAGTTGCATCACTGCTGCATTACTGTCAGGCCTCTAGGTTAATTACTTTGAAGAAAAAAATCTTGTATCTAAAACTTATTTTTCCCCTATCCTTATACATTATCGTTTTAGGTCGACTTCAGAAGAATGACAAAACCAAAGCTCCAAATGAGCAGATTTTTTTTTCTATATGACTAATTAATTTCAACAAATTATTAGTTTTTGTTTAAGAAATATTTTTGCTGTAGGGTGTGTGCACTTGTCAGAGAGCCAGAAAGAGAGAAACTGAGATATCACCCCCTAGAGCTTTTAAATCTGAGGTGTGTCCTGGTGTGTACAGAGAAGCTATGCCCTAAACTCCAACTACCAGATCCCCAAAACACTCAGACAAGAACCCATTTAAAATCTGCGGTGTGTCTTGCCATGTTCAGGGAAGCTATGCTCTAAATTCCAACTTCCAGACCCACAAAATACTCAGACAAGAAACCATTTTAAATCTTAAGTGTGTCTTGGCGTGTTCAGGAAAGATACGCTCTAAACTCCATCTTCCAGACCCCAGAAATACTCAGACAAGGTAGGGCAACCTCTGTCCTCTCTCTGTCTCTGTCTGTTTCACGCTCTCTCTCTTTAAATTTTTTATTTTATTTTTAAAAAATTTTTAAACCACTAAACCTCACCTTGGGCCTTTTTTTTTTCTCTTGCTAACTTCAGAAACCATTTTAAATCTGAGGTGTGTCCTGGCGTATTTTCATTTTTAACCTTTAAAAATGTTATTTTGTTGGGAACCAGCAGTTAGCGTAATGGCTATGTCGCTGGACTCCCACGTAGTCAACCACGGTTCGCATCCCGGACCTGGTGGCTTAAAACTCACACTGGGCACGTGTGCGTGCGTGCCCAAGATCCCGAGAGGAGAATGGAGGAGAAGGGATTGTGGTGTGACCATCCCCCCTGGGGGGTGATTTCTCGCTTTCTGTCTCTATCTCTCTCTCTGTCTGTCTGGCAAGCGCACGCACCCTATGGCAATAAACCTCTCCAAAAAAAAAAGAAGTTATTTTGTTCTCTTTTTTGGTCATTTTTGTCTAGTTTTTTTTTCCCCTTTTCTTTTGATTTTATTTTTTTAAACCTTACTTTCCCACTCTGGGCTTCACTCTCCACACACTGAGTATCTAGATAGGTCTAGCTTCACAGTAGTCAAGCATCTGAATACTTTTAGAGTCACTGAAATCCTCAATCCTCAACCTCCTGCTTTAAGGAAGAAACTTCTTTTTATAAATCTGAACTCATAATTTCTTTCTGTGGATACCATATTGCAAAGCACAGCAGAGGAGAGATTTTTTTCACAGAATGGCCAGAAACCACCACAGAGGCACAAGAAATATGAGAAACCAAGAAAATATCTCTCCCCTAAGGGAAAAGAACAATCCTTCATCATCCACAGACAGTATAGTAGAACTTGGAGATGTTTGATAGAGATTTCAGAATATTCATAGGGACAAAACTAAATGAGATGCAATAACTGAGAGTCAGTGAACTCCAGAAGATGCAGGAGAAAATAGAGAACAAGTTCTAGGAGGTCAGGAAGTACCTGCACGATCTGAAAGAGGAAATACACACCATAAAAAAGAATCTTATGGAGCTGTTAGAGGTGAAGACTGCAGTACAGGAAATTAAAACCTCTCTTGAAAGTATTAAAAGCAGATTAGTCCATTCATAAAATCGAATCTCAGGTATTGAAGGCAAAACCTCTGATCTAGAAAAAAAAAAATCAAAAAGACTGAGAAAATAACACAAAAAATTGAGAATACTATACAAGAAATACTAGATACCATTAAGCGCCTAAACATCTGGATAATGGGTATCCCAGAGGGTGAAGAAACTAATAAGAGCACTGATAATCTATTCCATGAAATCCTGGACGAATGCCTCTAGAGAGGCATTAAAATATCCAGACCCAAGAAATACAAAGGACCCCTAATAGAATCAACCCAAGAGGATCTTCTCTAAGGCACATCAAAGCCAGATTGGCGAAATCCACAGACAAAGAAACTAAACTTGCAAGAGAGAAACATCAGGTTACTTTATAAAGGTTATCCCATCAGGCAAACATCAGACTTCTCATCAGATACAATGCAAACAAGGAAAGAATGTGAAAATATATTCAAAGTGTTAAGTGAAAAACAGTTTCAACCAAGAATATTATACCTGGCAAGATTATCCTTCACATGGAAAAAAGGATAAAAACATTCTCACGTAAACAAGATCTGATAGAATTTGCCAATACCAGACCCACTCTTCAAGAAGTTCTGAAAGGAGTGCTCCACTGGGAAAACTAAAGACACACATACAGAAATAAGAGAACAAAAAGAAACCAAGAAAATGACCAACTTAATGCTAGAGACAAGAAATATCAATAATAATGCTGAATGTTAACTTGCAGGATTTAAACGGAAAGGTCAGACCACAATGACACTGCAGATTCAACAGAAGAGATATCGAGAGGTCGGCAGGTGGCGTGGTGGTTAAGGGCACTGGACTCCCACATGGCAAACCGCTGTTCGAGACCTGGACCTGGTGGCTTGCTTTCTCAGTTTCTCTCTCTCACTCTCTCTCTCTCTCTCTCTCTCTCTCTCTCACACACACACACACACACACACACACACACACACACACACTGTCCCTCTCTGGTCAAATTAAAATAAATAAATGGATAAATAAGGTTAAATAAAATACTTTAAAAAAAGAAATGTTGGACATAAGGCTTAACTGGCAAAATAGAATTTTATGACTTTTGAGTATAACATTACTGATTTTTTTATTTAACTATGCTTTGTTTTCCCAATTTGTGGATTTTCCTTTCTTTTGAGCTGTTGATAGGTTCAACAATTTGTTAAAATATTTTTTTTCTTCTTGTCTATTTCTTTAGATAAAAACAAACTTTTCTTACTGCCTGACCCTTCTGGAATTGGAAAATATTTGGGAGTATTCTTATTTTGTGATAGAAGGGTTATTTGCAGAAGTTCAATAATACCTGTTACATTAAATCAGAAATTGAGAATACTCATTATTGGACAGGGTTTTGAGTGGAATGTCATATCTGAAGATTAACCAGAAACTATGGAACTAAGGTAGATCTCATGTAAACCAACAGAAGCTCTTGGAAAGGTGGCCTGGCACGATAAATAGTTTTGCCTGGCAGAGAAGATTAGAGAAGCTATATGAAAGAATTTATAGCATAAAAAAACTTGGACTTTTCTAGCCCAGAATTGTAATCAGTAGAGATTGCAAAAGAGCAACTACAACCAGAGTATTATCTTGAGGAAGACTTTGAAGGGAGAAAAAGAGACTGATCTTTGCTAGCAGACGGTATATCACAGAATATTTGGTAGGCAGGACTGAATTGAGTACGTTTATATGTGACTTGTGTGCTGGGTGTTTGCTTTCCAACAGTCTGAGTAGTTGACATGTAAATAACTTCTCAAAAATATTTAAAACCATATGTCTCCATTATTATATAGTCACAAACAAAATTATAATAAATATTTTGAACATTATTTTTAAAACTCTGTTTTTTGAAATTTTGAAAGTTGTTTATTAACTATCAAGAACTATGGAATATGAGCAAAAATTTTTGATAAGTAAAGTAAATGTAGTGAAATGTAAAAATAAAAAAATTAAAATAAAATAAACAAATAGATAAATAAAATTTACAAAAATTATTAAAAACATTGACCTGTCTCTTCCAGTCTCCTCTCGAGATTTTGGGCACACATGCACATGCTCCCAGTGTGAATTTCAAGCCCAAGGATCTGGGATTCAAATTGCAGTTAGCCATGTGGGAATCCAGTGCCTTAACCACTATGCCACCTGCTGGTCCTGCCACAAGGTTGTCTCCCCCCCCCACCCCCCACCCCTTTGGAAAGATTTTTGCCATAGGGCAAGTATACTTGCTGGAAAGACAGAGACAGATTTTTCACCCCCCAGGGGAGATGATCACACCTGAATTCCTTCTCCTCCGTTCTCCTTCTAGGATCTTGTACATGCACACTCAAGTGCCTGGTGTGAGTTTTAAGCCACCGTGTCAGAGACTCCGACCAGTCAGCCATGTGGGAGTCCAGTGACGTAAAAGCTACACCATCCGCTTGCCCCCAAGACTATTTTTTAAAGATGTAAGTTGTAAAATACTGAGGGCCTATGAAAATATTTCCATCCTTAATATAGTTATAATTGTTTTGAGGAAAGCAAAAAAAAAAAGATGAGTACTGTAATAAAGGTGTTTATGAGGTGGTTTCATAAATCAAAATTTATGAACTATTTGTGCTTCTGTCTATTTAAAACGTAGAAAAGCCTAAACATTCATTACTATGAGTAGTTCATTATTATTTCTGGTATATAAAAAATATGGTTGACTCCATAACTCAATAATGAACAGATTAACTGACCTTGCTTTCCCACTAATTTATTTTAAAATACAAGATCTCTATGCAACATTCTTCTGTAGCCCATCACAATACTGAAGTGCCTGTGCCAACAACTTTCTCATCTCTGGCTCCAATTATAGCAGATCTTGTTAAAAAGTGATATGATGCTAGGTGTGGTTGTATGCACCTATAATCCTACCTATTGGGAGTCTGGACAAGGAGGATCATGAGATAGTGAGATTTTGTCAAAAATACCTATTTCTTATCTTTTCCTCTTTATCTCTCTCCCTTTCTCATTGATAAAGAGAAGAAAAGGGATATGAAATTCATATTGTATCAACTAAATACACACACACACACACACACACACACACACACATAATTAATATATCAAATACCAACTTGCAGTACTATTATCAAGAGGATGTTTAAACTTTCCAAATTCTAAGATGCTAATAAAGACAATCAAAATGGTCCCCTTATATTTAAGAAAGCTGCTTTTTTTTTCAATAGGCAATATTTCCTCATAACTCCTCTGTTAATTAAGTAGACACTTATAGAATACCTACCATGTAAAAATAAACACTGACTGATTAAAAAGGGCTAATAGTCAAGTAATGGGTCTGAATCCTTGTTGCACACTGAAATCATCTATGGAGCTTTAAAAAATACTTGGATCCCACCTCTGGGGTATAGCCTGAGCACACTACCTCCTTTGGGATAATGGAGGTTATACAGGACATATACTTCATCTTTTTTGGCTAAGACTTTTCCTTTTCTTCAATAAAGCCTATTGTGTAAAAACACCATGGGTGACACTGCAGAATCTAAGTCCCATTGTACAAAACAGGGCACCCTTAAAGGGCTCAGCAGGCATAACAAAGAATTGCCTCTCTCTGTCCTGAACTAAGAAAATATTAACTATTGTAGCTTATTTGTAACATTAAAAAGAGTTTCCTTGGGGTCAGCAGGTGGTGTAGTGGTTAAGGTGTAGGCCTCCTACATGGTCGATCGTGGTTCAAGTCTTGGACTTGGCTGCTTGAAACTCAGGCCAGGCATATGTGTGTACGTGCCCAAGATCCTGAGAAATGAACTGAGGAGAAGGGATTGTGGCGTGAGTGATTTCTCATTTTCTGTCTCTCTGTCTTGCCCTGTCTCTCCAGAGAGCACACACACCCTATAGCAAAAATCTCTAAAACACTGTTTCTTTTCTTCAAAATGCCTAACTTTTAAAAAAAAGAATAAAGTTTCTTTGATCATTTGTGAGTTATTTGTAGCACTGAATAGCCTAAGAAACCCCCTAGGCCAGTAAGTGTAATATACATGCATATATGTATGCACCTATAGCCTCCTATACATTGAGAAAAGCTATACATAAATATTTTAAAACTCTTAAATTATATCTGAGCTATAAAGCATGAAAAAGACATTTTAGCCTCCAATAAATGTGAGTAGAGAATAAGTCTTGGGTTGTTAAATCCAGCAGGACTATTTGAAAGCATAAAACAGGAAGAATCATGAAGTCAATAGTTTTTGTGCTATGGAAGAATTTTTCAGTAAGTATTCATCCTGAAAGGTTTTTTCTTAAAACAAAGATTACAGGAGCTATATAATTTTTCCAATCATAGAACAGATAGTGGACATAGCAGAGATAAACACAAAAAGAGAAGCCATTTCTAGGTATCAAATAGCAGGCATTTTACATAAAATTTACTAAAGATAAATCAAATCTCCTAAGTTTTAACATTGTACCAACTGTGCTAGCAAAAGAACCAGCAATAACTAGTATCATTGCAACATGGCCTAGGAAGACATAAAATGTGAGCTTTTTGAGAGTATGACAGTAGATTGAGAATTCTGACAGACATGATCATGTTGTTTCCTTGCCCATAATACAGCAATAGCTTCTCATTTTAAAGAAGTATAGATTAAAACACTTACGGTGGCCTACAAAACTTTCTCCACAATTCTGTTTCATACCTTTCCCTCCAATCCCCACAAGATTCTCTTTCTGGCATTTTACCCTCCTATTTTTCCTCCCATTTTCACCCTCAGCCACCAAGAGCCCATCTACTGAGCCTAAATCTCATTCCTAACTACTTCTGAGCTTAAATCTCACTTTAAAAAGTCTTTCCTAATGTCCTTTCATAGTGCTAACTTCTAGTATGATTATTTGTGGAATATGAGTTTAATGTCTATAAGAGACAGGAAAAATCAAACTTCTATTCATTACACAGCACTCAATATTTCTGACACCAAATGTACGGAGATATTTCCCTACACACTAAGCAAATTTTCCAGCTTATACCATTAAAATATTTTAATTAAAGGTAGAAAGGGTCAGAATTTCACAGGTTAAGGGCTCAGTCCCACAAGACTGACCCCACTTCAGATGCCAATCATGTCCAACCATCTGCCCTCCCTGGATTCAATTAATTTGCTAGAATAGCACGAAGAACTCAGGGAAATTATGTTTACTGGTTTGTTAATAAAGGATACAGAAGAATATCCAGATGGAAGAGATTTGTAGAGCGAAGAATGGGAAAAGGAGTACAGAGCTTTCATCCTCTCTCCAGACACTTTGATTTGTGCAGCTCCCCAGAAACTCTCTGAACAGCCATTTTGAGTTTTTATGGAGGCTTCATTATATAGACATGATTGACTAAATCATTGGCTATTGATATCTGGCTAAACCTTTACCCCTTGCTCATACAGTTGGTTAACCTGGCAACCAGCTCCATCCTGAGGCTACCAAGGAGTTCATCAAGAGTCACCTCATTAGAACAAATTATGTTTCTATCACCCAGGAAATTCCAAGAAACTTTGGAACTCTGTGACAAGAACTGGGGTCAAAAACTACCAGAACAGAAGATTCTACTAGCACCCCTTTATATAATAGGTTTAGGAACTTAGTGCCAAGAACCAGGGAACAGAGACCAAATATATATTTCTTATTATATCATGAAATCACAATGTCTTTCTCCATGTAAGGGTTAAAGATCATGTGTTTTTTATTAGTATATCCCAGCTCCTAGCACAGTGGTTAGTGCATAGTAATTGGTTAAACACTTTAAGTCAGATAAATACTTTATTTATTAAATAAACGATGGAATGCTTCATGCTTCATATGTGAGAGAGAGCAAGAGAGAGAGAGAGAGATGAGCACCCTCCACAGGGTTTGGTAATGCCTTGATACCTTTCTTTTAGTCTTCCAGCCTATTGGATGCTGGGCATGCCTGACATGTTTTAGGTAGAGTGGGGCAGAGATTTCAATCACAACCTCCATGTGCTATCCAGCTTTTTTTGAGCAGTGCATTATTGTTGCACCATGGAGCTGGCTCTGTACTTTAATTTTTAAATTAAAAAAATTTTTAATGAGAGAGAGCTAGCCTATGCACATGTGCCCAGGAAGGAGGAAAGAGGAGTGGAAAAGGGAAGAGAGAGAAGTGGAAAGCACTCCCCAGTGGGTATGGTAATGCCACAATTCCTTTTCCTCCATTTCTCCATCCTGTTGGGAATTTGGGCATGAATGCACATGTGCCTGTGTGTTTTTCAAGCTTTTGGGGCCAGAATTCAAAGTACATGGCTGGCCATGTGAGATCCAACTCCCTTAACCACTGGAGGCCATGGGCCAACCTGTTATGGTTTCTATTTTAAATTTTTTTTGAGGATTTGTTTTGTGGCCTAAATATCCTATCTCTATCAGAAAATGACCTATATGCTGTTAAGAATGTGTATCCTAAGGGCCATCAGGTGGTGTGGTAGTTAGGGCACTGGACTCCCACATGGTAGACCATGGTTCAAGTCCCAGATATGGCACCTTAAAACTCATACTAGGCGTGTGTGCATGCATGCCAAAAATCCTGATAGGAGAATAGAGGAGGAGTTGTGGCATTGCCATCTCCCCAAGGGGTAATTTCTCATTCTCATTCTTTCTTTCTCTGGTGAGTGCATGCAGTTTATAGCAAAAATTTCTCTTAAAAAAAAAAAAAGAATGTGTATTCTGTAGTTATTCAGTGGGACACTCTGTAATTGTTAATTAGGTGCACTTGGTCTATAGTACAGTTTAAGTCTGATGTTTGTCAGTTTAAGTCTGATGTTTCTTGTCAATTTTCTACCTAGATAACCTTTTCAATGCTAAGAGTGGAGTGTTAAAATCTCCAACAATTATTGTATTAGGGTTTATCTTTAGTCCTACTAGTTTGCTATATTTTGGTGCTTCCATGTTGGAAGGCATATATATTCACAACTGTTATGTCTTCTTGCTAAATTGATCCCTTTAACATTATATTGTATAGTGGCCTTATTTATTTTTATAGGTCTTGTATTAAAGTCCATTTTATCTGATATCAATACAGTGACTCCTACTGACTTTTGGCTTCCATTTTATTGGACTTTCTTTTTCTATCTCTTCACTTTGATTCTACGTTTTTTACCAGGTGAGGTGAGTTTCTTGAAGGCAGCCCATATTTGTTGTTTTTTAAAATCCATTCTGCTATTCTATATCTTTGAAATGGGGAATGCGATCTGTGTATGTAAGGGGATGCTGACTCAAAAACTACTACACAAGGACACAAAGTTTCAGAAAATACAAGTACAGGGAGGTCTAAAGGCCCAAAATAAAACAAACAAACAAAACCACAAAATGTTCAGTATGTACACAATTTGCTGACCCCACATGCTGGACCACTCCTGCATATGTCACATATGTAATCATGCAAGACTGCTTAATCAGTTGCCCTATAAAAGATCCTTCTCTCTTTTTGGCCAGTGGGCTGAAATATGGCTTCATACTCTGGGGCACTCTTGCTCAATAAATCTTCCTTTTCTCTTGAGATGATGCCTCCTGAGTATTATTCCTAATCATGACAGTTTATATTTAGGGTTATTAAAGATGGATCAGAACTTCTGTCATTGTGTTAGGGACATTTTAGTATTTAGTGTGTTTCATTTTTCCTCTTTTATTGTCTATTATTTTTCTTCCTTTTTAAAAAATAATTATTTTTTAACTATATTTATTATTATTATTTTCCAGTTGATCAAAGAGAGACAGAGAGAGAATGAAAGTAAGAAAACAAGCTACCAGATCCAGGACTTGAACCACAGTTGGCCATGTGGGACTTTAGAGCCTTTAACCACCATGCCACCTGCCGGCCCTGTCTATGATTTTTCTATGGCTTTTTTTCTTTTTTTCTTTTTTTTGGTGTGGTGATGGGATTTGATTCCTTCCTGTTTCTTATTTGTGTATCTAGTCTATCAGTGTGTTTTATATTTTCATGTTTTGCTTTATTTTAAATGTGCTAGTTATTACTCTTGTTTCCAAATGCAGAAATCTCCAAAAGGTTTTCTTTAAGGCTGGTCTAGCGATGGTGAAGTCGCTGAGTTTTTCCTTATTGGGGAAAGACTTATTTTTCGTTCTATTCTGAAGAATAGATTTTAGTGGCCTGTATAAATTTTCTAACTGTGAGGCAGTGGGAAGTAATGCAAAGGGAATAAAGTTAGGGCTAAGACAGATTTAGGTACCTATTCTAGTTCCAGTCTACTTACTAGGTTTGTGTCCACAGGGACATAGGCAAGTTATTGAAGGTGAAACACCATTAGAAGAACTAAAACAAATAAGAACATGAAAAACATGTACTAAAATTTTGAGTACATAATAGGAACTATGTAAAATTCCTGATGTGATGTGCCCACACACATAAATAGTATGAAACTATTAAGAAAGCAAGAATACTTGCTTCATATTACTTACTATTAACTTCTATATATACACCAAAATTTGGTGTAAGAATGTATCTTCATACTAAAATTATATAATTAGCAACAAAAAGAATTTCTGGGGACCAGTGGATGGCATGGTGGTTAACATGCTAGATTCCCACATGGCTAAACATGGACCTAGAGGCTTGAAAATCATGCTGAGGGCATGTGTGTGCAGGCCCAAAGTCCCCAGAGGGACATAGAGGGAAAGGGATTGCAGTGTGGCCATCCCCCTGAATCATCACTTTCCCTCTCGCTGTTTCTGTCTCTGGCAAATGCATGCACTCTATGGCAAAAACCTTAAAAAAAAAAAAAAAAAAAAAAAAAAAGAACTTCTGTCATTACCTTCTCTCAAATGTCAATGACATACCTCTGACAAAATTTCATTGAAGACATGACTTTTCCTTTGAATATTACATTCGTGCTGCATTTAATTAGACAAATAATTGAGAAGCTCATGTATATTATGTATTGAATTTAATTTATTTAAGAAATACTTAACAAAAACATTTGAAAACCAATTTTATAATTAATTCACTGATATTTAGCCTTATGTGGAATATAAAAGGTCTAGTGTCCAGGTCACTTTTAGTAATAACTGTCAGTATGGTTTAGCTTTTCCATAAGTAATAGAAAATATCATTTGATAGATGTTATAAGACTTTATAAATCTTTGTAAGTATAATTCTTCATATGTAAAAAATAGCAGAGGAAATTTATCTTAATAAGGCTAAAGCAGTAATCTGATGGAATTTTAACTAAGACTTCTGTGTAAAAATATTATGTAACAAGTAGTAAGAGAAACAAAAGAATACTGATCTATGTATAGGCAGGAAAAAAAAAGATAGAAAGATAAACTATCTTTTCAAAGAGAGTAAAGAACTGTTCTATCAGATCAGAATGTTCTAATGTTCAAGGAAAATTAACTATTTTACATTATGCAGTAGTAATATAAATTCTGGTTTTAAAAACAAGGGAGACTATCTAATTTAAAATACAGTAGAGAGAAAATATGTAGCTATTTGATATTTTCCATATTCGAAGGTATTACATTTCTTTTATTAAACCTTTGGATGCTCTTACTCTGAGAATAGGGTAACATAAGGGTGCTCTTAAGTAAGTAAATCATATCAGAAGAGAAAATAAGAGTGATAAAAATGATTAACAGTCAACAAACAAGAAATAAGGACTATTCACTTGAAAAAACAAATAAATTTCCAGTTGTATACTCTCATTTGCATGCTCTAAAGATCACCAGAACTCATTATTCATTTCACCCCCACCCAATATGGTTTTTTTGGATTCATTAGTTCAGAGATCGGTATCATCTTTCATGAACTTGTCTGAGCCCAAATCAGAATTACTCTTTTTCTCTGATCCTCACTTCTGAAGTCTATGGCTATAAAATATCACAGTTGTCATTTACTGTGCATTTACTATGTGAAGTACTGTGCTAGGTACTTTGAAATATTTAATCCTCACAAGGAAAACAACAGCATGTTTTGCTATGCAACAATGGTAGGTTTTGTAACCTGTGTTTTAAGGAAAACTCCAAATGATGAAGATACATGTAAGGTCACAATCCCATTAAAGTAAAGAGCCCATTTTATTAACCACTATGATTTATCTTCCAGATTTTCCATTTCTGTTGCCACTGACATAAGCTTATCATCATTCACACAGATTGATATAAAACATGTTAAGTGTTCTGTCTTTATGCCTCTTTTCGATCCATTTTTGTAAGAACAGCAAATTCCTTGAAATAAATGAAAGTGTCTTTCTTTTGCCTCAAAATCTTTAGAAACGTCTCCCTGACTAAGACATATAGCTACTTGACTATGTGACTCTAACCTAACTTTCTAGCCTTATCTACTGCAATTATTCTTAATAATCCCTTGACTTGCACTTCTGAGAAATACTGTGCTTATTTACATGTAGTGTTTTTGTTCACATTTCCTCTGCTTTAAAAGTCTGTTCCATGAAGGATTTCTCTGTGAAGGATTCTTTGACCTTCTAGTTAAAGTTTGTCACTGTTACCTCTATACTCCAAAATATTTTATATGTAAATTTGATATAGAACTTGTATTTTATAATGAAATACAATCATCTCTTGCACTAGACATTGAACTCCTTCAGGATCATTCATTTTATCAACAGACAATTATTTACTAATTATAACTGAAATATTGATAAGTCAACTTACGTTAAAACTAGGGACTTATGTTCAGCAAAATCATTTTTAAGAGGGTAAAAGTCAAGCAACAAAGTGAAAAAATAAATGTGCAAATGTGTAAAAAATTTAGTTTCCAGAATATATAAGGGATACCTAATAAATAAGAAAAAATAAAAATCAGGGCCACTCAGGTGGCATGGTGGTTAAGACAGATAGACATGTGGCCAACTGTATGGTTCAAGTCTGAGACATGCTGACTTGAAAAATATGCTGGGCATGTGTGTGAACATAACCAAAACCCAAAGGACAAAGAAGGAGAAGGGACTATACTGTGGTCATATCCCCTGGAGGAGTGCTTTCTCTCTCTCTCTCTGGTTAGCACACGTACCTCATGGCAAATAAAAAATAAACAAATGAAAAAAATAAAATGATAAAAACATAAGAAAAAAGGGGTAACCTAATGTTTTAAAAGTAAGAAAGAGTGAACAAGCATATCAGAAAAGAGGAGCTCCAAATGCCAATGAAGATAAGAAAAGATAAGCAATAATATCAGTCATCACGGAAAAAAGTTAAAGCCATATATATATATATATATATATATATATATATACACATACATACACACACACACACACACACACACACATATATATATATATATATATATATATATATATATATATTTTTTTTTTTTTTTTTTTTTTTTTTGGAGAGGTTTTTGCTTTAGGGCTCATGCACTCGCCAGAAAGACAGAGAGAGACAGAGAGACAGAAAGCGAGAAATCACCTCCCAGGGGGGATGGCCACGCTGCAATCCCGCAATCCCTTCTCCTCCATTCTCCTCTTGGGATCTTGGGCATGCATGCACACGCGTCCGGCGTGAGTTTAAGCCACCAGGTCTGGGACTCGAACCGTGGTCGACTACATGGGAGTCCAGCGACATAGCCATTATGCTAACTGCTGGTCCCAAAGCCATATATATATTTAAAAGCAGCATGATTGGGCCCAGCAGATGGCGTAGTTGTTACGTTGCTGGACTCCTATATGGCAGACTGCAGTTCAAGTCCTGAACTTGAGTTCTGGACCTGGTGCCTTGAAAATCAAGCCTGGCACATGCACGTGCATGCCAAGGATCCCAGGATGAAAATGAAGGAGACAGGATTGCAGCATGGCCATCCTTGCCTTGGGAGTGATTTCTCACTTTCCCTTTTATTGTTTCTATCTCCAATGAGTATATGTGCCCTATGGCAAAAATCTCTAAAAATGAATAAAAACAGTATGTTTGTGAACCAAAGTTAATGATATAAGGTGAATGAAACTTATTTTATCCATTTTATGAAGGTACCTGAAATATGTTTAGTAATAAAGACAACCAATATCCTTTACACATTTACTTTTCTTGGAATTTATTATAAATTTAATCCCATACCATAGTTTTGTTTCTTCTAGGACATCTTTTTCTTCTATGCAACCTTTTTTTCTGCTTTAGGAACAATTTGTTCCTTTTTTAGTAAAGATCATCTCAATGTGGCAAGGGAAGCTCATATATGGGTTAATCTACCATGAGCTCTGTAAGTACAGTGACATATCATGGGTGCTTTGTTCACCTGAATATGCTCAAAGACCAGAGTATCTACATTCAAACCCTTAAGTCCAGCAATACTCTCCATTTTTAAGCAGAGTACAGCAAAAACTCTCTTTGAGCCACTAATCCTGTCCCTAGCCCCACTCTTTGGCCTGAATAACAACTGTCAACTTCACCACTATACTGATTGAATGGCAGACATTGCTTCTGTAAAGTGACATCTTTCAGCTCTTGGTGACTTTTCAGATATACATGCCCTTGCTGGCCTGGTCAGTTTCATGGGTGTTCTCAGAGTGAACAGAACATTTGAATCTCTTGATTTGCATGATTTTGTGAAGTTTTCTGGGTCAAATGCATAGCGAACTGTTTTCATAGATCACTTATGAGAAGAGGAAGAGCTAAAACCATATTTTGGTATTATTATTTACATTTCAAAATGGCTAAAATGAAAAAGACTGATAATGCCATCAGTGAAAATGTGATGCAAACTGCTATTCTCATAAAATGTAGTTGTGAGTATCAACAGGTACGTTCACTTAGGAAAATTAATAAATCTCAATGTAGAATTCATTCACATAGCCTCTGACCCAGTATTTTTAGGTCATATATATCCTGTCTGGTAGATGGATATCTAATGGAAATGCACACATAAGTGCACCAAAAGACATGTACAAGGTGTTTATTGCAGCATTATTTGTAATAGCCTCACACTAGAAACAACCCAAAATGTCCTTAGACAGAATAATGGATACTAAATTGTAGAATATTTAATATTCCATAGCCTGTGGCCTGGTAGATAAGGTGGCTGGATCCTCCATGGCTGACCATGTGGTTGGACTTGAAAAACATGCCAGGCACGTGTATGTGCATGCCAAAAGTCCTAAAGAGTGGGAGAAATGGAAAGGAAGAGATTGTAGGGTGACCATGCCCCATGGAGGGTGTTTTGTTGCTTTTTTTCTTTCTCTCTGGTGAGTGCATGCATACTCTAGAAAATATTTTTAAAAAGAATATTAAATTAAAGAAAAAAACTACACAATTCCATTGATATAAAGTTCTAAACAGGCAAAGAAAATTCATAGTGACAGTTGACAATAGTGATAGTGATATTCTCTTTGGGGAGAGAGGAAGGTGTAGCACTTGGAAGAGGTCATGTGGAGATTTCTCGTATGCTGGTTATGCTCTATGTCTTTATTTGGATTCAGTTTACACAGATCTGTTCACTTTGTGAGAATTCAATAAGCTTACACTTAATGATTTATTTGTTTTTCTTTATATACAACACACATGAAATATTATACTTAAATAAAAATATTCAAAAAGTTAAAATGCTACACTTTAATAAAAGTATTCAAAAAGTATAAAATTTTAAAACAAAAAGCTAACTTTAAAACTAGCCCCATGGCATAGTAATTAACTGCTGTGCAGAGGGAACCAGATCCCAATGGCCCACTGTGATTCAAATCCCACCTGGCTGCCTGAAAAACATGGTGGACATATGTGCACATGCCCATGATACTGATGGGATGGAGAAATGCAGGAAAAGGGGACTGCGTCACGACCAGACCCTGTTGTGTATTCTATGACCCAGTATTTTTAGGTCATATTTATCCTTGAGCACACACACGCTGTCTCTTTCTCTGTGTATGAACACATGACCCCTGGTATACAAGTAAAGTTTATTTTAGGAAACAGAAGCTAAATTTAAGATATGAAACTGGTTGAGATAACAAAGGAGGTCAAATATATAGAGAGAACAGATGCTCAGTACGTTATTTTGAATAAATAAATAGTTGAATGGGAAGTTTTAGGAAATTTTGAAACAAAATTCCATTGAAAAGAGAAATATTGAAAAGAAAAACTTTTTGGTGTAAATTGTTCCTAAGTGAGTTTACATTATTCATGCAGAAGGATATGGTGAATGACACATTAGAATTATGCAACTACTAGCTTTATCATATAAAAACTCTAGGTTTGATTCAGGTTCCAGCATTGCTTGCTGTGTGGCCCTGGGGAAGTAACTTAAGTGTTCTTTGCCTTATACATTCTTCTCCTTTATGAGATAAGGCCAATAATAATATGCACTGCATGTTTATTATAAGGATTAAAATGAGTTAACATTTCTAAAGCCATTATAAGAATACCTGATACAAAGAACATTAAACAAATAAAAATCCTAGCGAGATGACTTTATTTTTTAATTTCGTTTTACTAAAGCTTATTTGCCATCAACTGAAAAGCAACTAGATATAAGAGGGCTTCATAAAAAGTAATTAAAAAATTTATACACAAAACAGCTTTTATATATCTTAGCAATAAACAGTTAAAATATAACATAGGGGTTCTGTTTTTAGCTGGGATTATACTAGATAAAAATAATAAATGACTATGTTATTTTGGAGTGCACTCATCCCATTTAAAAAATAAGTTTATGGTATGTGTATGTGGCTGGCAACAGATTTATACACCTCACGTTTAGCATATTTTCTCTTGTGATTGATTTAATCCTTCCTGTGTTTTGTTTACCATGGCTCTTCAGTGGAACGAGATGTGGAGGTAGAAAACAGTGATATTGATGATTCTGACCCAGTGTAGGCCTATGCTAATATGTGTGTTTGTGTCTTGGTATTTAACAACAAAGTTTATTTTTACTTATTTATTTATCTTTTAGTTTTTCTGTAGGGTGTATGCACTTGCCAGAGAGAGAGAGAGAGAGGGAGAGAGATTGCGAATGAGAAATCACCCTCTGGGGGGATGGCTATGCCACACTCATTCTCCATTCTCTTCTTGGGATTTTGGGCATGCACTTGTACCTGATGTGTTTTTCAACCCAATGGGTCCAGAACTCGAATTGTGCAGTTGGTTACATGGGATCCAGCTGCCTAAACCACCATGCCACTAGCTGGCCCAGGATTTAACAACAAGGTTTAAAAGTGAAAAAAAAAAATTAAAAATAGAAAAAGGTAGCCCAGCTATGGTAGTAAAGAGGTAGCACGATAGTCTGCAATGATGGAAATCATGTAGAAGACAGGTTCAATTACTAGGCAAACCTATATATGTCGGACATGCGCATATATGCCTGTAAAAGGCTGGAGGTGAGGGGTCAGTGGTGTGAAGTCTTGTTAAAGGTGCTTGCTTCTTTCTCTCTCTCTATCATAACATAGAGAAGAAGCTGGGTCCCATATGGCAAAATTGTAGTGTAAATCCTGGCTCTGGTGGCTTGAAAATCATGCCAGGCATGTGTGTGTGCGTAAGTGCATGTGCCTAGAATCCTGATGGGATGGAGAAATAGAGGAAAAATGGTTGTGATGTGACCACACTCCATTGGGAGAGTTCTCTCTCTTGGTAAACACACACATTTCCTAGCAATTAAAAAAATAATAATAATGGAGTAAGATATACCATCAAAACACTCAATAAAATATAGTACATTTATAAATAGCATTACTGCATCAAAAAAGTACATTATAAGACAAGAAGTACTAATAGACATTAAAAATACTTCATAATGACATAAGGAACAATTAAAGTAAGCAGATTTCAAAGTATTTTTAATACCCAATAACATTTCTACATACATATAAAGCAGAAGTTGAAAGAATTAAAGAGGAAAATAGATAAATCTATATCATAGTTGTATATTTTTGCATACTTCACTCTGTAGCTGATAGATAAATGTGGACAAAAGAAAATGAGGAAAAATAAAGAATATCTGAAAAATACGATAAACTTGTCTAATGTATATTTATGCAACATTAAACCAACTACCGCAAAATGTTAGAGACCCTTTTCAAGTGCTAACATTAACAATTACCAAAGTAACATAATTCTGAGCCATAAAGTAAGTCCTAGAAATTTACTAAGCTGAATTGTACAAAGGGAAAGAAACACTTATTCTGCTTGTTCTCTTTCCTTCCTTCCTTCCCTTCTTCCTGTTCTCTCTCTCTTTCTCTTTCTCCCTTCCTTTCTCTTTCTCTTTCCCTTCCCTTCCTTCCTTCCTTCCTCCCTTCCTTCCTTCCTTCCTTCCTTCCTTCCTTCCTTCTCTTTCTCTCTTTCTTTCTCTCTCTCTCTCTCTTTCTTTCTTTGTTCAGTTTTTTTGCCATAGGGCATGTGTGCTTGCTGTAGACATAGAGAGAGGGAAAGTGAGAAATTACCCCTAGGGGGGTTGAGAGCAGGATGGTCACAGTGCATTTCCTTCTCTTTCAATCTCCTCTTGGGATTTTGAGCACACACATACACTTGTACCTGGTGTGATTTTCAAGCCAACAGACCTATAACTTGAACTGCTGTCAGCCCTGTGGGAGTCCAGACCCTTAACCACTATACTATCTGCTGACTTTGTATTCTGCTTTTTCTTCTAATGTGATCTATGTCAATTTGTAACTAAATAGAAAATAAGGAGAAGCGACTCTTTATAAAAGTATGTGAATTAATTAAAAATTTTAATTTTATAATTTTTCTTTTGGTTTTCATTACGTATTGTTTCTTACCCTTTTAATTTTTTAAATACACAATTTGTCTATTGCAGACAGCATATAGTTTGGTTTTTTTGTTTTCAGTTTTTGTTTTTTTTTTTTGCCAGAGTGTGTATGTGCACTTGCCAAAGAGAGACAGAAGGACAAAAAGAGAGGGGAAGGGAGAAATCACCCCCAGTAGGTTATAGTCATGCTGCAATTTCTTTATTTCTCTACTCGGCCATAATTTTGAGAATGTATGCACACACACCAGGCATATTTTCCAGGATGCTGGGACTGGGATTTGAACCACATGGATAGCCATGTAGGATCTGGCTTCCTTAACCACCAGGCAACAGAGTCAGCCCTAGTTGAGACTTTTAAAATATTTTCTTAGAGCCAGCAGGTGGAGTAGTTGCTAAGGCACTAGACTGCAACATGGTCCACAAGTTAGTTTGAGTCTCAGACCTGGTGGCTTGAAACTCATGCCATGCACATGTGTACACATGCTCAAAATCCCAAGAGGAGAATGGAGAAGAGACTGCAGCATGGCCATCTCCCCAGGAGGGTGGTTTTCTGCTTTCTCTCTTTCTGTCTCTGTGTCTCCAGCAATCATATACACCCTATAACAAAAATTTTCTGGAAAAATAAAATAAAATAAAACAAAACAAAACAAAACAAAACATTTTCTTAACCAGTTTGACAAGGTATGCCATTTGATGGAAATGCATTTACATTTAATGTTATTACTAATATAGCTGGATTTACATTTGCCATTTTTTTGTTTTCTATAACTCTCTTGTCTGATTTGTTTCTCTATTCTTCCCTTACTGTTTTCTTTATAAAGTGAATTATTCTTCAGTGTAACTTTAAAATTTATTTAATAATTCTTTTACTATTTTGGGGAAATAATTTTCTTAGTGGTTATCCTAGAGTTTACCAAATGTATCTTTTCAGAATTTACTTCATATGTATATTAAAATTCTATGAGATATAGAAATGTTACTCCTAAATAGTTCTTTCTTCTCCCTTTTTGTGCAATTATTGTAGATATTACATATATTTGTGTATCTATACATATTTATACACATAAATTTGTATGTATATACATACATAAACAACACATCACTATAATAATTATTTTACATAGTTTATCTCTATTAAAGAATTTGAGAAAAGAAAGAGGACAAGTATATATATAGAGAGAGTTTTGTTATATCAACCTCCAATTTATAATTTCTTGTTCTCTTATTTTGTTCTTGTGGGTTCAATATACCATCAGATGTTCTATACTTAACTTCACTAGAGCTTTGTTCCCACCCACCTTCTTTGATTTATTATCGTATATTTTAGATCTCTGTATGTTACAGACTTAACAAAAGAAGTGTGTGTGTGTGTGTGTGTGTGTGTGTATGTGTATTGTTTTATACAACTGTTTTTCAAATCAATTAAGAAAGGTAAGGACAAGATGTATGTACTTATGCTGTCTTTTATAATTACACAATCACCTTGACCACTATACTTTTTTTTTTTTTTTTTTGGAGAGGTTTTTGCTATAGGGCGCGTGTGCTCACCAGACAGACAGAGAGAGACATAGGGACAGAAAGCGAGAAATCACCCCCCAGAGGGGATGGTCACGCCGCAATCCGTTCTCCTCCATTCTCCTCTTGGGATCTTGGGCACGCACGCACACGCGCCCGGCGTGAGTTTTAAGCCGCTGGGTCCGGGACACGAACCACGGTCGACTACGTGGGAGTCCAGCGACATAGCCATTACGTTAACTGCTGGTTCCCTTGACCAGTATACTTTTTTGGGGGTGAATTTGACTTCCTATCTATGGTGGTTTACTTTCAGTTTGAACTATTTTCTTTAGTATTTCCTGTAAGGGGGTCTTCTCATTTATCTTATTCTACATTTATTTGATTCAATTTCCTTTGCTTTTAAAATTATTTGCTTCTTCCATGAGAGGGAGATAGAGGCAGATCGGGTAGGGGGAGAGAGAGAGAGAGAGACACCCCCCTATAGGGTTCCTACAGTGTGATCCACCCACAGACTCAGCCAGTTAGAAACAGTCAAGTAAATGCCTGTGCCTGATGTATATAGGAAACTTCAGGACACAAATCTTGGACTACCCCATGTGTCCTCAGTATCACAAAACATTGTTACTGCTGCACCATTGTGGCTGGCTTCACCTTTTTATTGAGAAACAGTTTTCCTGGATATAAGATTACTTGTTGGTAGACAGTTTTTCTCTTTTCAGTGCTTCAAATGTTAGTCCACTGCCATCTGGTTTCCATTTTGTCTTAGTCTATTATTATGTTGATTACAGGAATATCTAAGACTCATGAACTTAAAAGAATAGGGGCTTATTTGACGCCTAGCCACATGGAAGGTCCAAAGGCATCACAAAATGGCAGAGGGCAGGTTCTTAAGCAGAGTGTCTGTCCATAAGGCAGACAGGTAGAAGCCTGTTCTGGCTCCTTTGCTCCTCTTGTTAACACACAAGAACTCATCACAGGTCCCAACCCTAATTACTTTTTCACACTCAAAACCCCACCATGGGACAACATGAAAAAATTTAGGGACCAGCAGTAGGCGTAATGGCTATGTCGCTGAACTCCCATGTAGTTGACCGCGGTTCGAGTCCCGGACCTGGTGGCTTAAACTCACGCTGGGTGCGTGTGCATGCGTGCACAAGATCCCGAGAGGAGAATGAAGGAGAAGGGATTGCGGCGTGGCTATCCCCCCGGGGGGTGATTTCTCGCTTTCTATCTCTCTGTCTCTCCCTGTCTTTCTGGAGAGCGCACACGCCCTATAGCAAAAATCTCTCAAAAAAAAAAAAAATTAGTTTTCCCTTAACACCTTTACAATATAATGAAGTCCAAACGTGAATTTTTAGGGGCCATCCACTATAGCACATTTACTTATAATGTCATATGTTAATTTTATTGTGGTTCATTTGTTGTTTTTCTCATACCGCTCTCAAAATTTTCTGTTGGTCTTTGAGTACTTTTTACTATAGTGTATGAGTGTGAATTTCTTTGAATTTATCCTATCTAGAGTTGATTGAGTTTTTTGGACATATAGATTCATATTTGTAAACAAATTTGGCAAACTTTCAGTCATAATATTTTTTTCTGTGCTTCTCTCTTTCGCATATTCTCATGCAAATGTTGTACTTAATGTCATTCTCCATTTCTCTGTTGCTGTTCATTTTTCTTCATTCCTTTTTCTCTCTATTCTTTGGCTTGGGTAATCTCTACTGATCTATCTTCAAGTTCATTGATTCTTTCTCATATCAACTCAAATCTGTAGTCAAGTCCTCTAGGGAATCCTTCATTTCAGTTATTATACTTTAAACTACAGAATTAGCTTTTCAATGTTTAAATTTATTAAAAATTTTCTTCTACCTCTATTGGTATTCATTATTTGTCATGATAGATTTTGTATGTCAGTCTGACTGGGCTAAGGGATTACAAAATGTCTGGTAAAACTTTATACCTGGGGATTTCTGTTAGGATGTTTCTAGAAGAAATTAGCATTTGAAATCACCAGACTAAGTAGAGGATACACCTTCACCAATGGGCTAAGCATTATCCAATCTACTGAGGATTGGAGTAGAACAAAAAGGTTGAGAAAAGGTGAATTTTCTTTTCTCTTGAGCTTGGACTCTTATCTGCTCTTACCCTTGGGTACTGGAGCTTCTGGTTATCAGGTTTTTAGCCTCCCACTGGGTCTTAGAGCTCCCCTGGTTGTCAGACTTTCATACTTGATTTATACCATTAGTTTTCCTGGTTCTCAAGCCTGTAGATGACTTCTTGACCTCCATTATATCTTTTTTGAACATATTTAGATAGACTGCTTTGAAATCTGCCTGTTAAGATTAACATCAGCAATCTCCCTCATAGGCAGTTTCATTTTTTGTGTATGGAATACATTTTCCTATTGTCTCCAAGGCTCATAATTTTTGTTGAAAACTTAACAGGTTATAAAATATATTATAGCAACTCTGGATACAGATTTCCTTCCCCTTCTCCAGGGCTTCTGTTGCTGTTGTTTGCTTGCTTGTTGGTTTACTGAATTGGTTAGTGTTAAAATAAATTAAAATGAAGACTAGGCCAGGAAAAAAAAAAAAAAAAAAGGGCAGACAAAATCAGTTAGGCCTCATAAGCAATCTCAACCTTGACTGATCTGCAAAGATAGGGGAAACTTAGCTTGGGTAATTTCTGATAAATGCTTATGTTAGACAGAAATTAACCTAACTCCATCCAATCATAAATAGTTAACTAACATATGATCATATGATTTGGGATTTTCCAACAAAGAACCTAAAAAGCGCAATTTTATAATTGCAAACCAATGAAATTATTTTGTTTCTATATATATTTTTTCCCAATAAACACTTGCCTATGATGTTGTGTCATTGTGATAACAAACCTCTTTTGGTCTGGTATTCTTTAATTGATGAACTGCTTCTTATTCAAATAGTTTAAAGTTTTATTTTTTTAATCAGATTTTTCTTTTAACTCTAGGTTATTTTAGTAATGTCTACACACTATGAAACCTCATAGCATTTTGGAGAGAGCTTAGCCTATATATAGTCACCTTGGGATGATTACCTTTGTTTCAATAGGGCTCTTTTTGACTCTTCTATTCCTTTGATTTCTCTGCTAAGTTATTTGCCTGTTTTCTATCACACTGGGTTGTTAGACTCCATTAATTTTTAGCTGATTGCACTATTGTTTTGAACAATGCCCTGGGACATAAATTGCTACACAGTCTGATCCAATTAAATTCAAGCAGAGATAATTTTTCAGTTCAAACCTTGGGGTTTGTTCTGATACTAGGAGGACTCTTTTTATTCATCTATTTCCCAGGCTCTTTCTGGTAAACTAGCTGGTTTATCTTCTTGCTCTTACAATGTGATTATCAGCCTCCTTTTAATTTTGCTTGGCTACCACCAAACCTCCACTGTTTGTAGCAAACGCCCTTATGTTTGAACTTCCCAACATTCTGTTTCAAACAAGGTCAATACATTTGGAAAGAGCTTTAGAGTTAATTTTGCTATGAAATGCCTCTTTCCCTGAATAAAATCTCTGAGCTGATCTCTCCAGTGCTAGAATAGACGTATGTCTTTATAGTTTAACTCTCTTGAGGTAGATGTTTTACCCTACCAGATGTGGATTTCTTGATGTGTATGTCCCAGAAAGCTTCAGTCAGAGAAATAAAGGCTCCAAAATTTTGATAATGCTACATCTGGACTAGAGTTTCTACACTATTAGTAGAAGCTGGGCAGAGGAAGAGAACTCTGACCTTTCAGTCAAACTCATCAGGAATTTAGCCTCTGTAAGTCAGACTTCGAGGCATGAGAAATGATGAAGACCTGTCCAACTTGAGAGATAATGTGTCTGTCTTTTTTTTGAGAGGTTTTTCTACAGGGCGTGTGCACTCGCCAGAAAGAGAGAGAGAGATAGAGGGACAGAAAGCGAGAACCCCCCCCTCACCCCCCAGGGGGGATGGCCATGCCGCAATCCTTTCTCCTCTCTTCTCCTCTTAGGATCTTGGGCACACACGCACACGCGCCAGTCATGAGTTTATGCCACCGGGTCCGGGACTCAAATTGTGGTTGAGTACATGGGAGTCCAGCAACATAGCCCTTATGCCAACTGCCGATCCCTGAGAGATAATGTGTCTTTCAACTGGGAGCCGAGGGGACGGGGAGAGCTCCATACTTTAGTACATACCTGCCCAGAGTTAAGATTCCATCAAGCTGAGTCAGGGTAGGGTAAGAATCACAATGTGGCTCAGTCTGAACAGTTTGTTGTTTAGAAATTCTTTTTTTTTTTTTTTTTTTTTTTGAGAGGTTTTCGCTATAGGGCGCATGCGCTCGCCAGAAAGACAGAGAGAGACAGAGAGACAGAAAGTGAGAAATCACCCCCCAGGGGGATGGCCACACCACAATCCCTTCTCCTCCATTATCCTCTCAGGATCTTGGGCATGCATGCACATGCGTCCGGCATGAGTTTAAGCCGCCGGGTCCAGGACTTGAACCGCGGTCGACTACGTGGGAGTCCAGCGACATAGCCATTACGCTAACTGCTGGTCCCTAGAAACTCTTTTCTTATAGTTATGTTAGATCACCATTCTTAACTTTAATCTTCCACATTGCCTTAGGGCATGAACACACTGCAGTCAAATTCTTTGCAATAATGTAACATGGATGGCCTTTTCTCCAATTTCCAACAAGATGTTCCTCATTTTCCTCAGAACAACCTTTACTGGTCAGATTTATTTTTCTTTAAATGTATTGATTAATTCCATAAGTGAGAGAGACAGAGACAGAGAGGCAGCACCCCAAGAGGTCTCAATGCTCCAATCCACCCCCAGCCTCAGCTAGCCCTAGATCCTAGGCATGCACATGCCTGACGTACTCAGGAAGGTCTCCAGATGCAAATCCAGAACTTTGTCATGTGTGTTAACCTCACAGCACATCACATTTTACCACTGTGCCAACATCTGGCCTGTGTATTGTCCATATTCTATTAATATTCTGTCCACCACCATTAAACAAAGCTCTACATGTTTCAGTTAATTTCTAAACCATTCTTCTCTGAGCCTCTGCAAGAATCCAGGGTTTCCTTAGAGCACTCCTCCAAATTTTTCAACCTCCATCTGTTACCCAATTCCAAAGCTGCTTCCACATTTTCATGTATTTGTTATTAGCAAAACCCCATTTTGCAGTCCCGATTTTCTGTGCTAATCTGTTACTAATTAAAGAAAATATCTGAATCTGGGTAATTTTAGAAAACAGAAGTTTATTTAGCCCATGATTTGGAAGCCCAACATCCAGGGGCCACATATGGTAAGGGTCTTTCAGAGTCCTAAGGCATCACATCATGAGGGTGAGAAAAGGGCAGACAGACTTTGTGTAAGTCTTTCTCTGTCTCATTCTGTTTCCTTCCTTATAAACCCACCAGAACTGAATCATGAGTGCCTTGACTTTTACTTCTACCCAGAGGACCCACCTTTCAATCATGGTCTGATGAAATTTTTTACACTTTTAATCGTTTTTAAAAATTATTTATTTGTTATTATTATTTATTTTTAAATTTGACCAAAGAGAGAGAGAGTGAGAGCAAAAGAAGAGGACAGTAAAAAAGCAAGCTGCCAAGTCCGGGATCTGAACCATAGTCAGCCATATGGGAGTCCAGCACCCAATCACCACGCCACCTGCGGGCCCCTACACTCTTAATCTTGTCACAATAGAATCTCAACATATAAATTTTTGGAGGCATATCAAAACCATAGCAAACAGTTAATTTTTATATAATGTGTGAGGTTTAGGTTGAGATTCATTTCCTTTTGTTTGTTTGCCTAGGGATGTCCAATTGCTCTACAACTATTTGTTAAAAAAAAAAAAAAGCTGTGTCACTGAATTGCTTTTGCAGTTTTATTAAAAATCAATTGAACATATTTGTATGAGTCTAATTATGGGTTCTTTATTTTGTTTAATTTATCTATGTCTGTTTCTATGCCAATACTGTACTGTCTAGTTTATGAGTGTGAAGATTTTCAGATTATACTCTGTCCTTTTAACAGACAGAGAATCTGAAGTGATAGTCCTTGTTTCTTTCCTGACACTGGTGATTATCTTTTCTCCTTTATCTATGTCAATCTAGGAAGAAATCCATAAATTTACTGAGCATGTTCTTAAAATTATCTATTTAATGAATTTTCTTTATTAATTTTTGTTTTCAATTTTATTTATTCAGTACTTGATTCATTATTTTCTTTCTCCTGCTTTCTTTTGAGTATATTTTGCACTTCTTCTAAAATTTTTTTAAACATTTTAAATTTATCTATTTACTTATTTTAATTTGACCACAGAGTGACAGAGTGAGAGCTAGAGCAAGAGAGAGAAAGTGAGAAAGCAAGCCGCCAAGTGCGGGTCTGGAACCGCGATCAGCCAGGTGGGAGTCCAGCGCCTTAACCACCATGCCACCTGCCGGCCCCAATTTGGCACTTCTTTTTTATGGTTTCTTGAAGAAATGGAGATTATTGATTTGAGAATTTTATTTTCTAATGTAAGCATTTATATAGTAGTATAAAATTTACTCTCAATCCTGCTTTAGCTACCTTCTAAGTCTTTTGATGTGTTGTATTTTCATTTGCATTCAGTTGCATGAATTTAAAAAATTTTCCCATATATTCCTCTTGTATCTATGGATTGTTTATTAATGTTTTAATTTCTACATGCTAGAGATTTTCCTATTACAGCTTTCTGTTATATATTTTGGTTTCATTATGGACAGAGGACAGACTCTGTATACTTTCCATTTTTAAGTATTTGTCATGGGACTGGCCCCTTGATGCAGCAGTTAGGTGCTGTGCAGAGGAAGCTGGATCTCACATGGCTGAACAAGGTTTAATTCCCGGTCAAGCTGGCTTCATGCTGAGCTCACACATGTATACCCAGGATCCTGACAGGATGAATAATTGGAGAAAAATGGATTGTGACATAACTAGGCCCCATTGGGGAATGCTTTATCTCACTCTGTCTCTTTTTGTAGTGTGCACATATGTGCTTTCTATAATGAATAAAAAGTAATACACTCAAAAAAATTGTTGTGGTTTCTGTTATGGCCCAGAATTAGCTACACGCTCTCCTTGCTTTGAATGTAGCAATAAATATGTACTCTTTCCTTTAACATATTTTGGTGTCTAAAGTCTAGTGTGTGGCTCACAGGTGAGCAAATGTGGGTTAGTTTCTTAATACCTGCTCAGCTTCACTGCCATTACCAGGTGAGAGATTCAGAAGTTTGCCCCCTGTTTCTGTGGTTTGTCAAGGGATGAGGTAGAAGGTCAGCTTTCCACTTTGCTCTGTTGAAACTGCAGGGGAACTGAGTAGGTTTTTCCATTTGTGTTTGGCTAGAGTAGATCAAGATTGCTGAAAAGCTTTTTTATTCTGTTAGGCAATTCTTGTCCTGTTCCTTTGGCTAAAACAGACTTTCATAGGAGCTTTTTTTTTTTTTTTTTTTTTTTTTGTCTGTGTCATTTGGTGGTTTAGAGTTGAAGTCTTCTTCAGTGCCCAGTCCAGAATATATGGGAGATGATAAGGAAATCTAGATAACTCACTGCCATGTCTTTCCTCATGAAACCTTTCCAAGGTTCATGACAGTCTGCCTTTTTTCCTCCCATCTTTTATCATTTTTCTATATTTATTTTGAAATTCCAAGGATAATGCGTTCTTCAAGGAATGGGATAACTCTGTAACTCAAGAATTAAAGAAAAAAAATGGAAAGAGTACTCCTTCAGAGAAAAGTCACTATTAAGAGGCAACATTGCTGCTAGTTAAACTAATTAAAGAGTATATTAATTCTCTGGTTTTAGGGTGGGCCTTCCCTAGGTCTACATGTTTGGTCCACTATTACTACCTTACATAGCTCTTCCATGTGATTCTATTTACTCATGGCCTCAACCAACTCTTGTATGACAACAAATTGCAGTATTAGTCACTAGATTACACCTCTCTTCTGAGTTATGGGCTGACTTCTCTGATGACTTATTGTACTTTTGGTTATCTGAGGGAAACCTCAAATTCAATCAGTCCCTAATATATCCTCTTTTTTCTCAAACATACTCCTTTTCCAATTTATCTTCTTTAATAGTCAATACCATCTACTCATCTCAAGCCAGATATCTGAGTCAGTCTTCCCACTTTCCCATAACCATTTAATATATCATCAAGTTTTGTTGATTCTACTTTAAGTATTGTTTTTTAAATTGGATTTTTTTCCCCAACCTCATTGTCACTGTATACTTCAGGTCTGAATAATTTTACAGCTACATTCTTGCAATCTGGTCTCATTCCTTCTAGTCAGAACCTCCTTCTCTCCACTGATATAATTTTTCCCATTCATCATGGAAAAGGTTTTTAAAAATTATCAAACTGATAATGTTACTTTCATAAACAATCACATGATATCACCCTATAGTTTTCAGAATAAAACCAAACTTTCTTAACATGGCATAAAGACCCACCCTATATCTCATTTGTCTTTATTTTACATACTATAATCTGGTGCTACATTATCTTATGCTCTCAGGATTTTCTCTGCCTCTGTATAAAATACCAATTCGTTGAGTTAATCCCTTGGAAAGACTTTGCTGGTAACTTTTTTCAACTGACCAGGAACCTTTCATAGAATTCCACCTTTATCATTTAAAAACATTTAATTGTATTATAAGGCAGGGTACTTTTAAAATAGATAAATTTCAACTTTATATATTTTTATATATATATGTATATATATATATATATATATATATATATATATATATATAAATCTTGCCTAATGATTTATATAAAGTTGCTGATTATTTAAAGTTTCTACAGTTAATTTATTTAGAACTAAATTTCTTCCCAGCTAAAATATTATATGAATTACAAGTTAGAATAAGTCTCTTGAAACTTCCTCTTTAATGCTAACATATAATTATTGTATTAATTCCTGATGTTGACAGCATATTAGAACACGTGATATACTGAATCTAATAGTATAACAAATAATAAAAATCAATGGGCTTAACCAATTTAAAAAGAATACAAATAAATTACAGGATAATTTACTAAGATTTTAATTCATTGAACTTGATATTAAAGGTTTATTCAGAGTAGCTTTGGGCTCCTTGCCTCCTCTTCGAGCAGCCAAGAATCCTTGCAACTCCTCCAGCATGTCTCAGGCTGAGTTTGAGAAAGCTGCTGAGAAAGTTAAGCATCTCAAGACCAAGCCAGGGGACATGGAGATGCTGTTTACCTACAGCCACTACAAACAAGCAACTGTGGGTGACATTAACACAGAGCGGCTGGGGATGTTGGCCCTCAAAGTTAAAATCAAGTGGAAATGTGTGGAATGAGCTGAAAGAGACTTCTAAGAAAATGAAAGCTTATGCTGACAAAGTAGAAGAGCTCAAGAAAAAATATGGATGGGACCAGCAGTTAGCGTAATGGCTATGTCGCTGGACTCCCATGTAGCCGACCGTGGTTCAAGTCCTGGACCCAGTGGCTTAAACTCATGCCAGGTATGTGTGTGTGCGTGCCCAAGATCCCAAGAGGAGAATGGAGGAGAAGGGATTGAGGCATGGCCATCCCCCCCCCGGGGGTTGATTTCTAGCTTTCTGTCTCTCTTTCTGGCAAGCACATGCACCCTATAGAAATAAAAAAAACCTCTCTACCGCCAAAAAAAGAAAAAAAAATATATGGAATATGAGAGACTGGATTTGGTTGTCAGCTGCACATTGGACCTAAACTGATGTATAATGCCTTGTTTTTCTAATACGTGAATGATGTAAAATAGTGAAAATAAACAGCTAAGCCCTTTCCTCAGGGCTTGTTTGGATTTGGGTCTCATGGATTAGGGGCTGAGATGATTATTGGCTTTCCCTAAGTAGATTTTACCAGAGATCAATTAAAATTATATTACTTACTTTAAAAAAAAAGTTTATTCAAATTAAATTTAATGATTTGTTGATATCTTTATGTGTGATTGTTAACAACTTAACGAATATTGTTTATTCTTAACAATTGTAATCTGATTGTTAAATTTTATTTATAAAACAGATAGTAAGTTCAGTTCTCAATAGATGGTAAACTTCTGGGCCAGAGCATCATGTTATGCTCAAAAATGAATAGTCTATAGGACTTAGAAAAAAAAATTAGAGGCAGATAAATATAGTAAAGCTCTAACTTTTAAATACTAAGGTCAATTTTTAATTTATTGCAATATAAAACTTTTCTTTCTATTTTTTTTAAGAGAGATATTTTTGCTAAAGGGCACATGCACTCACCAGAGACACAGAGAAACAGAAAGCGAGAAATCACCCCCACCACCCCCAGGGGATGGCCATACCACAGTCCCTTCTCCTCCATTTTCCTCTCAGGATTTTGGGCATGCACATACATGTGCCTGGTGTGAGTTTTAAGCCGTTGGGTCCAGACTTGAACCATGGTTGACTATGTGGGAGTCCAGCAACCATTATGCCATCTGCTGGTCCCATGCAATGTAAATTTTTACTTTAAATGGGTATAGTATACCTTCAAAGGAACCAGGAAATAGTTTTTGAAGGACTGATATTATTTATAATTGGTGATAACTTATAGAAAAAAAGAATTGTAACAAGATAAAAAGATAATTCATTATATGCTCTAATGCTTATACACAGTACTTTCTTATGTAATTTTTTCATAAATTGCACAGGAAAGGGTTCCTTTTGATTCTCCTAATATTTTTTCCTCAGAAATGCATTGCAAATGATAGATAAAAATCTGATATTATCTGATAAATTTTTAATTCAAATAGGTCAACTGAGAATGAAACAATATCCTAACGTACCCAAAGATTCAATGATATAAAGAAAGAGCAATTCTTTCCCCATATCCCAGCTAAGATATTAAGTCTTTGTAGAGGTGAGAAATGCCATACTATACCTTGATTTCTTCTATTTCGTCTGGTACTATCTTGTATGCTGATATAGTCCCACCCAACCTGAAATTAGGAGAAGAAAATATTCTCAAAACCAGTAATAGTATATAACTAAACTTCTCTTGTTGATGGTTTTAATGATGTGGAAACTGCCACTTATATTGCTGGAATCTACCACAACTAATGTATTAGGGATCATCAAAAGATTTATGAAAAATGTGTGTTATAAAAAACCATTTATGTCGTTAACTTTCTGAAGTCCCTTCATATTAGGAACAAATAGCAGACATAGTGTTTGTTCTTCTTTTTAAAATTAATATACTTTATCTTTTAGAGTTGTTTAAGTTTAAGAAAAATTAGGCACAAAGTAGAAAGTTAACATTCCTCATCCCTTACCATTCCATTTTCTCTGTTATTGGCATCTTGTATTAGTGTAGTACATTTGCCACAACAAATGAACCAATTTGATTTTGCTTCTTTTTAAAAATAACTTAAACAGGGAGTCAGAGATGTGTGTGCCCAGCACTGTACAAGGGAAAGAAATGAAAATGGGGTTATAAATAATTTAACCACTAAGATATGTTCTTTGGAGACAGTGATGCCATTACACATCATGGTCAACTCTTTGAGATATATTTTAGAAAGTGACTAATTTTTCTATAACATCATGTGCCAGACATGCCATATATGCTATCTAATTTAATTATCACAGTTGCCTCTATTATAAAATTAAGACTTAAAGTTAGTCATTTTTTTAAGCAACTGAAGGAACTAGTAAGTGAATGAGTAATGGAGATATATGTAAGTAGAAAATGCATATTGGATTTTTATTACTTAAAATAAAAAAATTAAAAATACTGATTCATGCTAAAATAAAATTCTGGATGTACTGGTTAAACAGACATATTAATAAGGTTAACTTAAACTTTTACTTTGAAAAGAAAGGCTACTGGAAAATTTGAAAGTATATACAGAACATTTGTAGCTTTTGTTACATTTTATCAGGTGATCTAGGCTCTTAGGCTCTAAGATTACCTACCTGTCTTTGCTATAATTTAGTGCTTACCAAGGAACCTTATGACTACTTATATGATTTCATAAGTACCTCAAAAGGGAGTAGTATATATAAGGCATTTAAGGATTCTGGATACTTAAGGATATCTCCTCTCTCAAATGTAAATTAATAAATGACATTCTTGTTTTTATTAAAAAGGGAAACTAAATTGAACTAAACTATTTTTACTGAAAAACTCTTTATTTAAACTCTAATATTTATTACTATTTCTTGCTAATGAAACTAGTGTTCATATCTTGATTTAAGAATTATTTTTGGGACCAGCAGGTGGCTGTTAAGGCACCAGACACTCCCACATGGCTGAACATGGTTTGAGTCCCAGATCTGGTGGCTTGTTTTCTCACTCTCTCTTTTTCTGTGTGTGTGTGTCTCTCTCTGGTCAAATTTAAAAAAAAAAAAAATGAGTAAATAAAATTAACAAAAAAAAGAATTATTATTTTCTATACTCTAAGTATCATAATTGAATGATGGGAATAATTAATTCGACTTAATTTAGTTCATATAAAGTATACCAGTGATATAGCAAATAAGGTCACTGTAAGATAACTAGTAAAAGAAAAGCACTACAAGTTACTAAAATGAAAAATTTCATAACTTTTTAAAAGAGGTTTAGAATTGGTATTATAAAAACCTTCACTGTCAATTTTTAAAATTACTCAACTGAAAGTTGATTTGTTGTGACACCAATGAAGACATTACAGCTAAAATACTACTGAAACTCTGGGACTACAATACATAAAGTTTAAAATTATTTCACACAAAAAGTAAAAAAAAAAGTACCTATAATTGTAACATAGACTGGTTATAATAAAAGTAGTCTATTAACACCTGCTACATACAAAGAACAGTAGATTACAGAAACAATTTTAATTTGTTGATAGAGTAATTACTTAGAGATAAGCATTATAAAAATGGTTGATGTCTAGAAGAAACAATATTGCTATAATATATTTGTATTTTACTTCAAACAATAATCCATTTATCTCTTGATTAATGCTGTCTAACAACACTTGAAATATTGCCTTTCCTGATATCTAATCCTAAAGGGATGGAGAGAAGGTAAGCGTCCAGATTAATAGTCCTATACCAGCTTTAAACTAGTGATAATGGTTTTGACTACTAAAAAGGTAGGTAAAATGTAAGTTTAGTGTTTTTCCATTTAGATTAAAATGGACACATGACATACACATTATGCGTATTAGAAGTATGCTAGTATGGAGGCCAGCAGGTGGTGTGGTGCTTAAGGCACTGGACTCCCACATGGTCACTTGCAAGTTTGAGTCCCGGAGCCAGCAGCTTGAAAATCACACCAGGTGTATCTGTGTGCATGCCAAAATTTCAAGAGGAGAATGAAGGAGAAGGGACAACCATGCGGCCATCCCCACCGGGGAGTGATTTCTCAATTTTTCTTTTTCTGTCTCTCTCTGGAAAGCACACGTGCACTATGGCAAATACCTAAAAAAAAAAAAAAAAAAAAACAATGCTAATGAAGCAACAGTCTCACTATATGTTCAAATGGCTAAAAACAGAGGAAAGTTGAAGGGTTTCTGTATTATAACTAAAGATTCAAACGAGAAAAATGATGGCAGCTATATAAACAACAGAAAAACAACAACAAATAAACAGACACAATATAGAAAGAAACTAGAGAGAACAATCAACTTATAAACAGCTTATTTAAAAAACAAAACAAAGTTAAAAAATAAATTTACTGCTAAGTGAAGCAAGCTAGCCTATGAAAGAGAGGCACTGTATGTCCCCACTTAAATATACCGAATGTCTGCAGCACTCTATGGCAGAAAGTGAAATATTGGATGGTATAAAAGCATGTAGAGCAGCTGTGGACTCAAGAGACAGTGTGAGAGGAGGGTAGGAAATGGCAAAGGGTGAGAAGGAAGAAATCAAAGGTGGGGGAGAATTAAAATGTAAGAAACACAAGAAATAAGTAAATAACACAGTAAATAAGTAACTAAAATAAACTCATGTCAAATCATCCTTTTTTTCTATTCCCTGACTGCAATCAAAATAACAATAATTTTAACAACTATTAGTTTTGATCTTAGAACTGATTTCTGAAAGTGACATTTCTATTTTTGTGGGATCATTAAATATAGACAGATTTAAAATACCTACATGTTTAACATGCTATCAATATCCCATAGTTACTGAACGCAGGCCTAAATAATAAATGACATACTCCAAATTACATGTTCTTTCCATTACAGTACAATGTCCCAATGTTGAAGAAAGAAAACACTCTGGAAGTTGAGTTCTATTTTACTCTAGTCAATATATAAAATTAGTATTACATTGGTTTTGAGAGTACAAGTAATAGTAGTAATACTACCACAAATAGTATATTTAGCATTTAATATATGCTAAGCACTATGTCAGGCTTCCCATGTATTTTTCTTTTAATTCTTATAATCTATAATAGTGAATATTTTAAAAAGAACACAAGTAATTTTACAGAAGTCCCATACCTAGGAGTAACAGAGTTGGGCTTAAGAATTATCTGTTGATATTAACATGTATAGTATCTCCAAATGGAGTGGTGAGAAATGTATTCATGTTGGAACATTCACTTTACAAGCTAAGTGATGTATGTGACTGAATGTATAAAATAAATTAAAATAAAATAAAATATAAAAAAATTAAAAAGAATTAAGTTCCAAAAATTGAGGAGCAGATTCTAAAATTCACATGGAAATTCAAAGGACACTGTATAGTCAAATCATCTTGAAAAGAATGAAGTTGGATGGTTTCCACTACTTGAGTTCAAGTTACTATAATACTATAGCAATCAAGACAATATGGTACTGGTATACTCGGGAACCGGCAGTTAGCGTAATGGCTATGTCGCTGGACTCCCACGTAGTCGACCGCGGTTCGCGTCTCGGACCCGGTGGCTTACAACTCACGCCGGGCGCGTGTGCGTGCGTGCCCAAGATCCCGAGAGGAGAATGGAGGAGAAGGGATTGCGGCGTGACCATCCCCCCTGGGGGGTGATTTCTCGCTTTCTGTCTCTCTGTCTCTCTCTGTCTGTCCGGCGAGCGCACGCGCCCTATAGCGAAAAACCTCTCCAAAAAAAAAAAAAAAAAAAAAAAAGACAATATGGTACTGGTATACTGACATAAAGAAAGACATATAAAACAATGTAATAAAACCAAAGGTTCAGAAATAAACTTCATATTTATGGATAATTTAATTTTTGTTTTCCTTTTTATTATGGAAAATTATGTTTAACAAATTTGCATTTTAATCTTTTTTTTGGAGAGATTTTTATCATAGAATGTGCTTGCTTGCCAGAGAAATAGAGACAGATAGAGTCAAAGTGAGAAATCACTGTCCAGGGGTCAAAATCCCTTCTCTTCCATTCTCCTCTTGGGATTCTAGGCAAGCATGCACATGGCATCAACATGAGTATCAAGCCACTGGGTCCAGGACTCAAAACTGTGATTAGCCATGAGGGAGTCCAGTGCCTTAACTACTACGCCACCTGCTGGACCTGCATTTTAACCATTTTAAAGTGGTATAAATTACACTCACACTATTACGTATTGTTTCTATTTATTTTCAAAACATTTATATTGACCCAAACAGAAACAACTACATTACCACTAAGTAATAATTATCCATTTTCCCCTCACTCCAGTCCCTAGTAACCCCAAATCTACTTTGTGTCTTTCTGAATTTGTCTACTCTAGATATTTCACATCAATGGACTCATACAAAATATGTCCTATTGTGCCTGGCTTATTACACTAAACATAATGTATTAAAGCTGATTCATGTTGCAGCATGTAACAAAACTTTATTCCCTTTTTGGCTCAATAATATTCTATTGCATGTATATATCACTTTTTTTTGAGAGAGAGAGAGATTTTTGCTATAGGGTGTGTGTACTCGCTGGAGAGACAGAGACAGAGAGACAGAAAGTGTGAAATTAATTCCCAGGGGGATGGCCATGCCACAATCCCTTCTCCTCCATTCTCCTCTCAGGATTCTGGGCATGCATTCACACGTGCCCAGCATGAGTTTTAAGCCTATAAGTCCAGGACTTGAACCACGGTCAACTACGTAGGAGTCAAGTGACGTAACCATTATGCCATCTGATGAATTCCCATATAACGAATTTTTAAAATCCATTAATCTATTGATGGACATTAGGCTATTTCCATCTTTGATAAATATAAATAATTCTTCAATGAACATTGGCATACAAGTATCTACTTAAGCCTCTCTTTTCAATTCTTTTGCACATACATGTAAGAGGTGAAACTGTTGTCATTTTATGTTTAGCCTATTGAGAACTACCAAACTATTTTTTCATAGTGGCTATATCATTATATATTTCCACCAGCAAGATATAAGGATCCAATTCTTCACATCATCACAAATACTTGTTATTTTCACTATTTTTATTGCCATCCTATTGGGCTTGAAGTGATATCTCATGGTTTCAATTTGCAGTTCCCTAATGACTAGTGATGTTGAAGATATTTTCATGTGCTTATTGACCATATGTGTATCTTTGGAAAAATATCTCTCTGCCCATTTTTAAATCAGGTTGATTTTGTTGTTGAGATGTAGAGGTTCTTTATACATTCTGGATTTTAAACCCTTATTGGATATATAATTTTCAAATATTTTCTCCAATAAGCTGTCTTCAATTCTATTCTATAGTCTATAAACTTGTCTTTATGCCTGTATCATACTACTTTGATTACCTTAAACTTTGTAGGATTTTGTGAAATTGGGAATTGTGGGGAGATGGCAGTGGGCATGGTCTTTAAGGGTGCTGGACTCCCACAGGGCCAAGTGTGGTTCAAGTCCTGAACCTGGTTGCTTGCTTTCTCACTTTCCCTCTCTCTCTCTCTCACACACGCATACACTTTGTCCCTCTCCAGTCAAATTTAAATAAATAAATAAATAAATAAATAAAGTTAAATAAAATAATTCTTAAAAAATAACTGAGAAGTGTGAATCCTCCAATAATGTTCTTTTTCAAGATTGTTTTGACTATTTGGGCTTAAGAATTACCTGTTGATGTTAACATGTACAGTATCTCCAACTGGACTGGTGACTATTTGGAACCCCTTGCAATTTCATAGGAATTTCAAGTTCAGCTTTTAGACTTCTACAAAAATTGGCTGCTGAAATTTTAATAGCGATTATACTGAATCTTCAGATCATTTTCAGTAATACTAGCATTTTAATAACGTTAAGGCTTCTACTACATTAACATAGGATGCCTTTCTACTTATTTAGTACTCTATTTTCTTTCTGTAATGTTTGTAATTTTCAGTGTACAAATCTTTCATCTCTTTGGGTAAATTTGTTCCCTGGGATTTTATCCTTGCAGATGCTATTTTAAATGCATGTTTAAAATTTTCCTTTTCCAATTGTTTATTGCTGGTATACAGAAGCATATACAAGGACTTGCCATAATCCTCCCAGTCTCTCCACTGGGACTATAGACATGTACTACCTGATCTGGTTTCATTTCTGTTCTTTCTTTCTTTATATTTTTTAGGCTTTTGTGTGTGAGTGTGTGTGTGTGGCCATAAAGCATGTAGGCTGATTGGAGAAGCACAGAGAGACAGAGACACAGAAAGTGAGAAATCACTTCCTGGGGGATGGCCACACTGTAATCCCTTCTCCTCCATCACCATCTTGGCATTTCGGCCATGCATCCATCATGATTTTCAAATTGCCAGGTCTGGGACTCAAACCACAGTAGGTCCTATGGAAATCCAGTTCCTTAATCATCATACCACCTGCTGGCTTTGATTATTATTATTTTTTCAATATACAAGTCTAGCTATGATTCCAATGTCATCTTTGAGCTCATAATCTTTCTGTCTTGGCCTCCTTCAATTGTTGTGATTACAGGCACACACTGCACCTAGCCTTTAGGTTGGACTAGAAATCTAATCTAACCTCTCCTATGGTCCTAGCCTGTAGAGCACAGCATCTGAACAGCAGCACACCATTGTCAGTGAATCACTGTAGCTGGAATTCACACCTTAATTTTAATTAATGTATAATACCTTTTAGAAGTTGATGGAATAACTCATTTTCTTTTTTCTTTCCATTTTTTAAAAGAGGTTTTTACCTTAGGTTGTGGGCTCTTGGAGAGAGAGAGAGAGAGAGAGAGAGAGAGAGAGAGAGAGAGAGAGAGAGAGAGAAGTCATCCCCAAGGGGGATGGCTATGCCACAATTCCTTCTCCTCCATTCTCCTCCAGGATCTGTGGCCCTCATGAACACATGTCCAGTGTGATTTTTTTTTTTTGAGTGGTTTTTGCTATAGTGTGCGTGCGCTTGCCAGAAAGACAGAGAGAGAAAGAGAGACAGAAAGCGAGAAATCACCCCAGAGGGGATTTCTCTGCAATGCTGCAATCCCTTCTCCTCCATTCTCCTCTCAGGATCTTGGGCATGCATGCACACGTGCCTGGTGTGAGTTTAAATCACCAGTCTGGGACTCGAATAGCGGTCGACTACATGGGAATCCAGCAATATAGCTATTATGCCATATGCTGATCCCATGCTTGGTTTCATTTCAACGATATTCAGAGTAGTAAAAATCTTCACCAGTAGTAAATTCCATTTCAAGAAACTTTCTTTCCTCATCAGGAAACAGCTCTTTTTCTGTGCCAGTTTTATCATGAGATTGGAGCAATCCATAAAATCACATTTTCAGCCTTCACTTCTAATTCAAAATTCTAATTAAAACATTTGCAGTTACTCTCTCCACTGAAGTCTTGAACCCCTCAAAGTTCTCTGTAAGGATTGGAATCAACTTCTAAATTCCTGTTAATGTTGAAATGCATATGTATGTATGTGTGTTTTGTTTCTTTTTCTTAAGGTGCGTGTGTATGTGTGTGTGAATCTCTGACAGTGTCTTGCTAAACCATTATCCTCCCCTCACCCTTCCCACCCCTCCAAGCCAGAATCACAGGTGCACCTGTGAGCGCACCCAGTGCATTCATGTAGACCCAAAATATCAACTGTAGGCTTTTCGATATGGTTCCAGTATCAGGCAATAGTGTTCTACAAGCCCATCACTGCAGCATGGCCAATGTTGGTATTTTTTTTTTTAGTCGACCGCGGTTCGCGTCCTGGACCCGGTGACTTAAAACTCACGCTGGGCGTGTGTGCGTGCGTGCCCAAGATCCCGAGAGGAGAATGGAGGAGAAGGGATTGCAGCGTGACCATCCCTCCTGGGGGATGATTTCTTGCTTTCTGTCTCTCTGTCTCTCTCTGTCTGTCTGGCGAGTGCACGCGCCCTATAGTGAAAACCTCTCCAAAAAAAGAAAAAACAAACAAACAAAAATCTGTTGTTTACTGAGGCTACCTTCATCAATTATCTATATAGAATTTTTACTTTTTTGGAAGTTCATCTTTCTTGAAGATGAACTTTTTTGGTATAAGAGTGTGACCATTTTGAAAAGTAGAAATAAGTTTTTAAAACAGAAGGTTGAGTTCTGGACACCAGGCAGCCTGCGGCTACAGGCCGTCCAGCCTGGGTCCTTCGCGCATCCCCACCTCTGCTCCTCTCTGGACTATAGGTTGGTCTTGTGGGACTTTAAGACGAAATCACAAACGCCCCCCCCAAAACCCCACCTGCAAACCAGATCAAGCCAGCCAACAGCTCCAGACACCAGTCGGCCCGCAGCTGCAGGCCCTCCCACCCAGGACCCTTCACTCATCCTCTGGCCCTTCCCCACTTGCCTTTGGACTCTCTGAATTTTTGTGTTTTGAATAGCACGTGGCACGCAATGTGCGCAGTGTGATTTTGTTTTGTTTTGTTTTTCCTTGCTTTTGAGGTGTTGCTTATTAGGTCAGTTGTAGGCTAACCACTTCTTAGAACCAGGGAGGACTTTGGGTCACCCAGGACTAGTGACAACAGTACATGATACTGTTGAACAACAGGTAGGCCAACCATAAGAGAAATCATCAATTTTCTAATCCTGTACAACTTTTAACACTCAGAGATACCTTAAATATGTTAGGAAGCAACATATAGATCACCTGATGACTAGGAACAATTGCACAGGCTCGAGAAGTATGAGCAACCAACAAAAGGCATCTCCCCCAAGGTAAATCATCAAGCCTACATCACACATAGTCAATACAATGGACGTCATGAACATGTCTGATAAGGAATTCAGAATATATGTAGCGACCAAACTAACTGAGATGGAAGAGAAAAGAAACAAGGAGCTCCAGGAGATGAGGAAGTCCTTTCATGATTTGAAAGAAGAAATAGATACCTTAAACAAGAACCAGATGGAACTTCTAGGGTTGAAGAATGTGATACAGGAAATCAAAACCTCCCTTGAAAGTATTAAAAGTAGGTTAGATCAGGCAGACAATTGAATCTCTAATGTAGAAGATAAAACATCTGTCATAGAAAAAAGTATCAAGAATATTGAGAAAACAACTATGAAAAATGAGGATAATATATGAGGAATACTGGATACCATCAAGCACTCCAACATATGGATAATTGGTATCCCAGAAGAAGAAGAAAATAATAAGAACCTAGATAATTTATTCCATGAAATCCTGGAAGAAAACTTTCCAAACCTAGAAAGGCATTCAAATATACAGACCCAAGAAATACATAGGACCCTGAGTAGAATCAACCCAAGAAGATCCTCTCCAAGGCACATCATAGCTAGACTGGCAAAAACAACAGATAAAGACAAGAAAATAAAGCTGGCAAGAGGGAAACATCAAGTTACTTACAAAGGTCACCCCATCAGGCTAACATTGGATCTCTCGGTGGAAACAATGCAGGCAAGGAAAGAATGGGGAAATATAGTCAAAGTGTTGAATGAAAAACAATTTCAACAAAGAATACTATACCCTGCAAGATTATCTTTCGTATGGGGAAAAAAGGTAAAAACATTCTCAGATAAACAAAATTTGAAGGAATTTACCAACTCCAGACCAGCTCTTCAAGAGATTCTGAAGGGAGTACTATACCAGGAAAACTAAAAAGTCAGACAGACAGTTATACAAGAACATAAAGCAACCAAGAAGATGGCTCACTTAACAATAGGATCAGATACGGAAATATCAATAATTACATTGAATGTCAATGGATTAAATTCTCCAGTTAAGAGACATAGACTGGCCGAATGGATTAAAAAACAGAAACTCTCTATCTGTTGCCTACAAGAAACTCACCTTATGGATAAAGACATACATAGACTAAAAGTCAAGGGCTGGAAAAAGATATTCCATGAAAATGGAAATCAAAAAAGGGCTGGAGTAGTGATACTGATCTCAGACAAAATAGATTTCAAGACAATGACTGTAAGAGACAAAGAAGGGTATTATAAAATAGTAAATGGGGCAATCCAGCAAGAAGATATAACGCTTATAAATATCTATGCGCCCAACTCAGGTGCACCTAAATATGTGAAGGAAAGATTGCTGGAGCTAAAAGGAGAGATAGGGAGAAATACTATAATTGTTGGAGATCACAACACCCCATTATCTACTTTGGACAGATCTTCTAGGCAGAAAATAAATAGAGAGATACAGGACCTAAATGATACTGTAAATCGAATGGGCTTGACAGATATCTATAGAACTTTCCACCCTACATCCACAACATGTACATTTTTCTCACCCCGGCATGGGACCTTTTCAAAGATTGATCATATGTTAGGACACAAATCAAGCCTTTATAGATTCAAAGGCATAGAAACTGTATCCAGCATCTTCTCTGACCATGATGGAATTAAACTCAAGATTAATTTCAAGAAACAACCCTGAAAATACACAAACACATGGAAACTGAACAACCTATTTCTGAATGACTTCTTCACTACTGAAGAAATTAAGTCTGAAATCAAAACATTTATGGAAACAAATAATAATGAGTACACAAGTGTCTATAATCTATGGGACACGGCAAAAGCAGTCATAAGAGGGAAATTCATAGCAATTAGTGCGCATAAGAAAAGGATGGAACCATAGCAAATAGATAACCTATCATCATGCCTCAGGGAATTGGAAAGACAACAACAAACCCATCCCAAAAATGTCAGGCGAAAAAAAATAATAACGGTTCGAGCAGAAATAAATGAAATAGAAAATAAACAAATCATACAGAAAATAAATTGAAAGCAAAAGCTGCTTCTTTGAAAAGATTAACAAGATCGACACACCATTGGCTAGAATGATCAAGAAGAAGAAAGAAAGACACCAGATTAATCAAATACGTAATCAAACAGGCAATATTACAACAGACACAGTAGAAATACAAAATATCATTGGAGGATACTATGAGCGACTATATGCCAACAAACAAGATAACTTGGAGGAGATGGACAAATTCCTGGATGCATATTATCTACCAAGATTGAATCAGGAGGACATAGAGAACCTGAATAGACCCATAACAAGCCAGGAGATTGACTCAGTAATAAATAACCTCCCGACAAAGAAAAGCCCAGGTCCACATGGCTTCACTTCTGAATTCTACAAAACTTCTAAGGAAGAGTTAACCACTATCCTATTAAAATTATTTCTAAAGATTCAAAAGGAAGGAAACCTTCAAATTCATTTTATGAAGCCTCCGTCATCCTCCTCCCCAAAACAGATAAGTACATGACAAAAAAGGAAAACTACAGACCAATATCATTGATGAATATACAAGCAAAAATTCTCAACAAGATACTTGCAAATCATATCCAATAACATATAACAAAGATTATTCATCACGACCAGGTAGGCTTTATCCCAGGGATGCAAGGGTGGTTCAACATACGCAAGATGTTTATTCGCAGATGACATGATGGTATACTTAGAAGACCCAAAGGTCTCCATGAAAAAACTACTTGAAGTAATAAGTGAATACAGTAAAGTGGCAGGATACAAAATCAATATCCAAAAATCTATAGCATTTCTATATATGAACAACAAGTTGAATGAAGTAGAGCTGAAGAAAGGAATCCCTTTCACTGTAGCCACAAGATGTATAAGATACCTAGTGATAAACCTAACTAAGAAAGTCAAAGACCTTTATTAAAAAAATATAAACATCTTAAAAAATATATTGAAAGCGATATAAAAAAGTGGAAGGACATCCCATGTTCCTGTATTAGAAGAATGAACATAATCAAAATGGCAATTCTACCTAAATTAATCTACATGTTTAATGCAATTCCAATCAAAATACCAGAAATATTCTTCACAGATCTAGAAAAGACAATCATAGAATTTGTCTGGAATCATAAAAGACCTTGTATTGCAAAAGCACTCCTGCACAAGAAAAATGGAGTGGGAGGCATATCACTCCCTGATCCCAAAATATACTATAAAGCTGTGATCATCAAAACAGCATGGTATGGGCACAAAAACAGACATGTGGAACAATGGAATAGAATAGAGACCCCCAGAAATAACACCCAAAGCTTACAGCCAATTGATTTTTGACAAAGGATATCAGTCAATCCATTGGGAAATGGAAAATCTCTTTAGTAAATGGTGCTGGAAAAACCGGGTATCCACCTGCAGAAAGATGAAACTGAACCCTCATCTTTCAACATTAACAAAAATCAACTCAAAATGGATCAAAGAACTGAACCTAAGACCTCAATCAATAAAACTACTGGTAGAAAATGCTGGGGAAACTCTGGGAGACATTGGAGTAGGCAATGACTTCTTAAATAAGACTCCCAACGCACAGGTAATAATCCCTAAAATAGACAAGTGGGAGTAAGAAGTTTCTGCACAGCAAAGGGCACAGTAACAAGTGTGAACCAACACCCCTCAGAATGGGAAAATATTTTTGTTAAATATGCCTCAGACAAGGGGCTGATAACCAGAATACACAGGGAAATCAAGTGCCTTATGCGAGAAAAAAATGATTAACCCAATTAAAAGATTGGAAAATGAGCTGAACAAAAATCTCTCTAAGGAAGACATACGAAGAGCCAAAAAGCATATGAGGAAATGCTCAACATCCCTCATCATAAGGGAGATGCGGATAAAAATCACAATGAGATACCACCTAACCCCTGTCAGAATGGCAAAGATTGAGAATATAAAAAGTGTGGGACTAGCAGTTAGCGTAATGGCTATGTCGCTGGACTCCCACGTAGTCAACCACGGTTTGCGTCCTGGACCCCATGGCTTAAACTCATGCCGGGTGTGTGTGCGTGCACGCCCAAGATCCTGAGAGGAGAAGGGATTGTGGCGTGGCCATCCCCCCTGGGGGGATGATTTCTCATTTTCTGTCTCTCTGTCTCTGTCTGTCTGGTGAGCGTACGCACCCTATAGCAAAAACTTCTCCAAAAAAAAAAAATATATATAAAAAGTTATAAATGTTGGAAAGGGGTGAAAAGGGAACTCTCCTACACTGTTGGTGGGAATGTAAACTGATTCAGCTACTGTGGAGAACAATATGGAGGTTTCTCAAAGATCTACAAATAGAACTACCATTTGATCCAGCAATCCCACTTCTGGGTATCTACCCAAAAGACAGGAAAACGCTCAGTCAGAAAAGTGCTTGCACATCAATGTTTATTGTAGCATTATTCACAATTGCCAAGACATGGAACCAATCTAAATGTCCACAAACCGATGAATGGATTGGAAAAGTGTGGCATATAAACTCTATGGAATACTACACAGCCATAAAAAATATCAAGACCCTGGCATTTGATAGAAAGTGGTCAGATATGGAGGATCTATTGCTGAGTGAAGTAAGACAGGCTATGAAAGAAAGATATTGTATGTATCCACTTAATATATACCGACTATCCACACTCTATGGTAGAAAGCGAAATATTGGAAGACATAAAATACTTAAGGAGAATAAGACAGTGTGGAATCGAGGAGGGGTATGAAGAGAAAAGGATAGAGAAAGATAGCAAGAGAACAAATAGAGATGCATGACATTAGAAGGACACAGATACGGCTTATTACCTCTTGATGATGACGTGTATAGTATTCTCAACTGATTGGTCTGAGAAGTATTTCATGATGGGTAAAGTGTTTTTACAAGCAAAATGAGAAACAGTGATTGATTGGTTAAAAAAATAATTGGAATAATAATAATAATGAACGGGAAAAACAATGAAAAGATATTGAATGATGAAGTGGGGATTTTAATGTCTCGGCATTGACTGACATGTATGGCATTCCCTTTTGAAAAAGCAATGTAATACACTGTAAAGTTATATGCAATTCAATGTAATATAAACAAGATTATGATGATAATAAATAAAAAATAAATTAAAAAACCACAAAATACAAAACAAAACAAAAACAGAAGGTCTATTTATATTCTGCATTTCTAAGAATTTTTTTATACCAAGTTTTTTTAATATCTTTTCAGAATTCTTCTATTTTTGGTTTAGTTCACTTTGTCTCACATTCACTTCAAGTATATAGTAAATCTTGTATTTAAATCTATTAAACATTGACACCAAAATAATAGCAACATTAAAAAAAATCAGATTAAATTTATAGTCTTGAAGTTTGTTCAACCTTAAAATTTGTATGAAATATTCTTAATCATCTTCTGGGACCAGCAGTTAGCGTAATGGCTATGTCACTGATCTCCCATGTAGTTCAACCACAGCTCAAGTTCCGGACCCGGTGGCTTAAACTCATGCTGGGCGCATGTACATGCATGCCCAAGATCCTGAGAGGATAACAGAGAAGGGATTGCGGAATGGCCATCACCCCTGGGGGGTGATTTCTCGCTTTCTATCTCTCTGTCTCTCTCTGTCTTTCGGGCGAGCGCATGCGCCCTATAGCAAAAACCTCTCCAAAAAAAAAAAAAAAAATCCTTAACCATCTTCTAATTTTTCAAACAGCAGGAACACTGTGTGCACAAATCTATTCCTAATATTAAAATATTCCTTAGACATTCAACTATGTCAGTAGTCTAGGCTGTTACTCATTTATACTTGTAGAAAAAAAAATGAGACTATGGTATCATCTTTTAAATATATTAAAGGTGAACTAGTTACAGTTTTGTTTGTTTGTTCATTCTTATTATGAAGTATTTCTTGGTCTTGACAATTTCTTTTTAAGTTTGCTATAGGGCATGTGTGCTCCCTGAAGAGTGAGAAAGTACCCAACAAGGGGGTATGGCCATGTCACAACTCCTCCTCAGTTCTCCTCTTGAGAAACCATGTCGGGGTGCTTCTTCTCTATTTGTCATGGAAGAATATTAATTAGTTAATTAATTAAGAATAGTAAAGAAATGGTTCTATCTTAAACATGATTTTTTATTATTATTAATTGAACCAAAACAGATCTAGAAAAACATCATAGGTAATATCAAATTCTAACAACCAATTGCAAAGAAATAATGACTACATCTCATATTATGTAGAAAAATGAGTTTGTTTTTAAGGAATCATTATTTTTCATTTAGATTACTTTGAAAAATAAATAATGCATTCCCATGGTAAAAAAAAAAATACCAAAGAATGTATGGTGAAATGTCCTTTTCTTATCTACTTTGCTAAACCAGTTGCTTATGTGTCCTTCTATGAATATAAAAGCAATTATATATACAATACACATATGTATATCTGCTATATGTGTGTATATAACCCTTCCTTTTGACACATATACACATACTATTGCATATATTTTTCTATTAGTAATTTAGATAAGATTTACATATTTTTAAAATAAGAGATCTTATATAGGAATATCTCTGGTTCTTAGAGATTCCGTCAGTTTTATTTCAAATACTATTGAGGACAGAAGTCTGATTACTTTTGCTATTTCCAAAATGCAGTCCAGAGGGCCTGAGGTGAGTCATGCCCACAAGCATTTACAGACCATTTTGACTAATTGATAACAGAACTCTTCCTACACCCTGTCCTTGGAACAGTATCTTGTGAGGTATATAAGCTCCCTTATCTCTGTTAAAGTACTCTTGTTGCTGACCCCTTCCTGAAATATAGACCTTCTTTTCCAATCAACAACTTATGAACTGTAAAACCCACCTATGGCCTATAATCCCCCCTCTCCTAACCATACTCCTGACTTCCAAATGTCCTGCCTTTTGGGGCCAGAACAATGAAAGAACTTTTTTCACTAAATTCAAAGCATTCTCTCTCACTCTCAAAACAAAATAAAAGGAACTCCTGTATGTGATCACCCAGAGAAACACATATTTAACCTTTCTCTGGACTGGTCACACATATTTGTGTTTAGATTTTAAGGTGTAAATACAAAATTAAGGCATACCTACTAGTTTTCTTACAAAAATACATTTCCACTAAAAATAGATAAAGATGTTATGCACAAGATAGAAAATTTCAGAAATCATATTTAAAAATTAGTTTATCTTAGGACCAGCAGTTAGCGTAATGGCTATGCAGCTGGACTCCCGTGTAGTTGACCATGGTTCAGTTCGAGTCCTGTACCCGGTGGCTTAAACTCACGCCAGGAACGTGTGCGTGTGTGCCCAAGATCCTGAGAGGAGAATGGAGGAGAAGGAATTGCGCCGTGGCCATCCCCCCCGGGGGGGTGATTTGTCACTTTCTGTCTGTCTGTCACTCTCTGTCTTTCTGGCAAGCGCATGCGCCCTATACCAAAAACCTGTAAAAAAAAAAAAAAAAAAAAAAAAAAAGTTTATCTTTCTAAGTTAAAAGTTACAATTTCATATGAACTTATCTAATGTAGTGACAAATCAGTAAACCTCACTGGACAGACACAATAGTGGTGCTTGATCTTAAATTTAGAGAAAAATTATTTTTATGAACCTCTTTGAATTGTTCTAACTATATTAAAGAATCCTCCAAGACTTTCTTTTGGTACCAAGTATTTGGTGAAAATCTAAATTAATTTTTTTAGTTATACCTATAGAAATATGATAAAAGGTATATTTAAATTCAGTAGCACTTAGGAACTGCTTAGCAGTTTCCTAAAATCGACACTGATCTTCCAATTAATCTCATTAGTATATGTTAATTTTGCCCAATGACATGAAAATCATCAATTCAGACATTAGCTAAACACTACTTATAAATATATTTCATCTTCATTATTCAGATCAATGAAAGAATAAAGAAGTTTATATGGACCAGGCCGGGGCATAGCAAACATAACTTAAGCTCACCTCCCATTGCCAGGCATTTACCCCATGGTCATACCTAATTGCAAGATCAGATAGGCCACATGGTCTAGATGTGTGGTAAGGAAGAAGGGAAGAATGGATTAGGTGAATAGGTTATAGTCTCTGTTACAATAGCCATAAAACAGACGACTCTGCGGAGTGCGTAGGCAAATGCACTTCAGATACCATAGCTCTAGATTAAGTGAGCATGTGAACCACATAAGAGTTTATCCCTGAGTTCTATCTCTAGAGATTCTGATTCAAGAGGTATTGGATGAGGGCCATAAATAAGCATGTTACACAAGCACTTTAAGTGATTATGATGTAGGTGGATCACAGATAATACTTGGAAAAAAGCTGCTATAGACCTCTGGATCTCTTTATGATTCATAAACACCCACAAACTTGCTAAAAGGAGGGAAGTGTCCTATTCTCTCCACTACCCATAATTTGTTTCTAGTACAAAATGAAAAAATAATATTTTAAAGACAACAAAGATGAATGCGTTAAGACCAATCTACTATAGAATAATGCTTTGTTTAGGAGCCTTTAGAAGATCATGACCAAAATGTGAGTGCTAGAAATTTCTCAGTATCACTTACTGTTTTACTATTTTTAAGAACTCCATGATTTCTAGAAGAAAATAGTAGTATAAATACAGGCCTTCCATTGATACCAAAATAACGTAATTAATTCTGATCCAAACCCAACAAAATTAGAAAAACAGCCACATGACATCCCAGCAGTACAAAATATTTTATTTTTAGGTCATTTGTTCCAGCCTATATGGATTGGTGGAATCTAAGCCAAAATTACTTAGCAAAATTAGGACTAATAGTAACATGAGACAATAAATCAGAAGGATCAAAAGGATAAAGCCTGAGAATAGTTTCAGTTCAGTTTAATTCATTTATTTTTATATTATTAGATCTTCCGCCCAGATAAAATACAAGAGGGCCAATGATATTTAGAACTTCACTGAGCCTTGGTAAACTTTAATTTACTTTGTTCCTTCTACGAAAAATGAAAGAGGTATATATTGACATCATCATAAATCAATCTGGTATGGTTTGAATGTATCCCCCAAAGTTCATGTGTTATGAACTTAATCCCCACTGTAAGCGTGTTGGGAGGTAGTGGCCTAACAAGATGTGATTAAGACATAACGGCTCTGATGTCATAAATTGAAGTAGTAGGTGAGTTATTGTTAAGAGTGGACTTGTTATAAAAGGGAGTTTGATCCTCTCTTGCTCTCTTTCCCTTCTACCTTCTCCCATGGGATGACAAAGCAAGAAGGCTCTCACTAGATATGGACCCTTGGTCCTTGGATTTCCTAGTCTCCAGAAACATAAGAAATTAATTTCTTTTCTTTACAAACTACCCAGTTTGTAGTGGTTTGCTACAGCAACAAAAAAATGGACTAAGACACAACCTTACTTGTTATGAAAACAAAACAAAACAAAACAAAAAGGTACTTGGCAAAGCTGCACTGGTATACAAATAGTGCCACCACCTGAAAGACTAGAAGCTATAAAGTAGGCCTAGGTTCAGTTCCTGAGCCAACCAGAACATAGCAGTCACAACTGCATGAGCCTGGGACCAGCAGTTAGCATAATGGCTATGTTGCAGGACTCTCATGTAGCCGACCATGGTTCGAGTCCCGGACCCGGTGACTTAAACTCATGTTGGGCACGTGTGCGTGCGTGCCCAGGATCCCAAGAGGAGAATGGAGGAGAAGGGATTGCGGCGTGGTCATCCCCCCTGGGGGGTGATTTCTCGCTTTCTGTTTCTCTGTCTCTCTCTGTCTGTCTGGCGACTGCACACACCCTATAGCAAAAACCTCTCCAAAAAAAACAAAAACAAAAACAAAACCACTGCATGAGCCTGTAATCCTAGCTAATTCGGTGACCACCCTCTCCCCCCCCCCCCAAAAAAAAAAAAAGAAAAAGGAAAAAAATGGCACTGAGAGCACCCTCATCCTAAGCAAATTAATACAGTTTCTTTCCATGCAGCCCTTCCTTTTAGACCCTTAAGATCCAAACTATTACTTATATGCTAGTCCTTTCCTTACTTCCAGATTTAGAAAACAGCACTACAATTGTAAGTCTGGCTTTAGTATTAGAGTAGTGATATATTCTTTTTTTTTTTTTTTTTTTTTGTGATATATTCTTTCTTATCCAAAATAAAAATCCCAGTCAAGGAATGACTGCTGAAAGAATTAAAAATCTCAAAATAAATTACGTGCGAAAAAAGAACATAGACACATTTAGCAACTTTTACAAAAATTAAAGATGAATTAGAATTAAATGTGAAATACCAGCCTATAAAACTTCTAGAAGTTAACAGGAAAGTTTTAGAAGACCTTGAGCTGGCAATTACTTTTTTGACATAAAACCAAAGGCATAAGCCATGGAAAAAAGAAACGCTATGTTGGATTTCATTAACATAGTGCCAAATAAAACATCAAGAAAATGAAAAGACAAGCCACAGGTTAGGAGAAAATGTTTCTAAAAGACAAACTGGATAAAAAAAACTATTATCCAAAATATACAAAGAACTCTTAAATCTCAACAATAATATACAGCCGTATTAAAAAAAATCGAACCAAAAAACCTCAAGAAATACTGCCCCAAAGAAATATGTAGATGCAAATAAGCATATGAAAAAGACTCTCCAAAACAAATACAGATTAAAACATGACATCCTACATACCTATTACAATGGTCAAAATCCAAAGCATTAATAACACCTAATGCTGGCTGGGATGTGGAACTACAGGAACTCTCATTCAATGCTGGTGAGAATCCAAGATGGGATGACCAAACTGCTTTGGAAGAGTTTGAATGTTTGATTTTTTTTTTTTTTTAAACAAAACTACACATATCAGAACATGCAATCCAGCATTCATGCTCTTTGGTATTCATGAAAATGGATTGAAAACTTACATTCTCAAAATTAGAACCTGCACATGGATGTTTACAGTAGCTTTATTTATAGTTGTCAAAATTTAGAGACAACCAAGATGCCCTTCAGTGGATAAATAATCAAATTGATACATCTGGAAAATAGAATTTTACTCAGTGTTGAAACAAAATGAACTATCAAAGCATGAAAAGACACAGAAGAAACTTAAATGCATATTACTAAGTAAAAGAAGCCAATTTAAAAAGTCTGTGTAGATACTGCATGATTCTATGACATTCTAGAAAAGGTGAAATTATGCATGTAGTAAAAATATAAAACTACCGGTGACTAGAAGGGAATAAAGAATGAGCAGACAGAGCATAGAGGATTTTGAAGATAGTGAAACCACTCTACTACAGTGGTGTTGCAGTCTAGTTGTCTAAACCAATAACATCAACACTAAGGGTGAACCATAACATACACTACAGATTTTGGGTGATAATAGTGTGTAAAAGTAGACTTATCAATTTTAACAAAAATACTATTCTGGGGCCAGCCAGTGGTATGGTGGTTAAGGCAGCTAGCTTGATTCCATATGGTCAAATACATGGTTCAAGACATGGACCTGACAACTTGAAAAACATGCTGGGGTGTGCAAATATAACCAATATCCTGAAAAGAGAATATAGGAAAAGGGACTGCAGCATGGCCATCCCCCTTAGAGGGTGCTTTCTTACATTACCTCTCTCTCTCTCTCTTTGGGAAGCACATGCATCCATAACAATTAAAAAAAAAAAAGTACTACTCTGGGGGGGTATGTTGTTAATGAGGGAAGTCTATGCATATATTGGCGAAAGGAGCATATTGGAAATCTCTGTACCTTAGCTCAATTTTGCTATGAATCTAAAAATATTCAAAAAATAATGTTTATTTTAAAAGTCCATAAAATTTGGGTGAGTCAGTGGCATGGTGGTTAAGATACCTGTATCTCACATGGCCACCTACAAGATTTGAGTCCCAAACCTGATGGCTTGAAAAATATGGGCATGTGTGTGCACGCCCAAAATCTCAAGAGGAGAGAGAAATGGAGAAGGGATTGTGGTGTGGGGGTGGGGGTTGCTTTCTCACTTTCTCTTTCTCTCCATGTCTCTCTCCAGTGAGTATACATGCCCTACAAGTTAAAATAAAACAAAAAACGAAATTGCAAACAAAAAAAAGTATATAAATTTTATGAATTCCAACAAACATTACATTAAAAATATGTTACTATAATTCCACATGTCATAGAAAGCCTGTGATATCTTTTGCAATTTATGTAAAAAATGAGCTCTATTATATTTAGTATTGTAGTATGGATATTTTTACTTTGAGTTCTTGAGTAGGAGGAATTACACCTATATATGGTTTGACTTCTAAATTATTTGTTTTATTAGTGTAAACTTTATCAGTAGATCTGCATTTCTCAAAGACGAGAGTTTGAATGTGAAATTAAATAGTTAATATTTATGACTATATGAGTGACAAAATAAGTATTAAGACTAAACATTTCTATTATTTCAAAACAAATTGAAACATGCTCCTACTTATTTATAGACTACCACAGTTTATTACTATAAAAACAAGAGCAGATGTAGATGTTTATTTAATGTTGAAATTACAGTTCAATACCTAAGTAAATGATTTGGCATTTAAGTCTTGAGGGAAAAAAATTTATGGGTTCATTTACAAAAATATAAAACATCTTCCTTTTGACTGCTGGGCCAAGAACTTAATGCAATTATTTAAAATGCATTTTAACAAATAGTTATCTCCATCTATAAATTTATTCATGTACATTCAATGTAAATAGAATCCTAACACCTAAAAAGTTGTTTCTCTTGGGGCCATTGGGTGGAATAATGGTTAAGGCACTGGACTCACACATGGCCAATCGCAGTTCAAGTCCTGGACCTGGTGACTTGAAACTCATACCAGGCGTGTGTGCATGCATGCCCAAAATTCTGAGAGGAGAAAGGATGCAGCATGACCATCCCCCCTGGGTGGGTGATTTCTCACTTTCTTTCTCTTTGTCTGGTGACCACAGGTGTCCTACAGCAAAAATCTGGCTTAGAAAAAAGAAAAAATTGGGACCAGCAGTTAGCATAATGGCTATATCACTGGACTCCTGTGTCGCCGACTGTGGTTCAAGTCCTGGATCTGGTGGCTTAAACTCATGCTGGGCTCATGTGCATGCGTGCCCAAGATCCCGAGAGGAGAATGGAGGAGAAGGGATTGTGTGTGGCCATGCCCCTAGGGGGGGTGATTTCTCGCTTTCTGTCTCTCTGTCTCTCTGTCTTTCTGGCAAGTGCGCATGCCCTATAGCAAAAACCTCTTTACAAAAAAAAAAAAAAAGAAGAAGAAGAAAGAAAAAATTGTAATCTCTCCCCCCGCCTTTTTTTTTTCCTAATAGAAAATGCATGCATATGCATGTGACAGGAAAATTGAGGGGGTAGAAAAGCACTTTCTACAGGGTGTCATCATTCTACAATTCCTTCTCCAGCCCTTCAGCTCTTTAGGATCCTGGGCACCCATGCAGCACCCAGTACGTTTTTAGACCAACCTAGGGATCCGAACCCACAGTTAACCTATGCTTTTCCAACTATGCAGGACACTTGTGTTACTGCTCTGCCACAGTGGCTGGGCCTTTAAAGTTTTTTCTTAAAGGATAAATAACAAATTAATTTTTTAAAAGTATGGGCTCCTTTTACAACATTTAAACAGCATTTTTCACAATGTACTATCAATTTTACATATAAACATATCTGTTACCCCCTATAGAGAAGGAGCTCTGTCCTTTTATTATCATATTTGTAATCCAAGGCCAAGTGTCAGTACACACCAAATTTTTTTTTTTTTTTTAATTTTTTTTTTTTTTTTGGAGAGGTTTTTCGCTATAGGGCGCGTGCACTCGCCAGACAGACAGAGAGAGACAGAGAGACAGAAAGCGAGAAATCACCCCCCCGGGGGATGGTCACGCCGCAATCCCTTCTCCTCCATTCTCCTCTCGGGATCTTGGGCACGCACGCACACGCGCCCGGCGTGAGTTGTAAGCCACCGGGTTCGAGACGCGAACCGCGGTCGACTACGTGGGAGTCCAGCGACATAGCCATTACACTAACTGCTGGTTCCCCACACCAAATTTTTTGTGAAATGAATAAATGAATACCTCATTTGCAGTCAATTTCTTATGATGTTCTAATTCTATCTTCCAAAAATTTTATCTCATGCCAAAGGTACAAATAACAAGGACAACAAAAACAGTCTGATGCTTAAATTCACTTTTCCATTGTACAAGTTATTTACAGAAATACAGATATTGAAGGTCTGATAATTATAACACCAATAGTATTTAAAAATTCACTTAGAGGGTTTTGATTCCAGTGAGATGGAATAAAGATCAGTTTCCCTTTATCTCCCACTAATCAAACTATAAAATCAGGATAGAATATATACAGACTTATCTGAAAACTCTGAAAAGTAAATAATGGTAGGCAGATGAGGGAAGACCACCAAACAGTGGTAAACCAAATATTTACTTTCCTTCGGTGTCTCTAAGAGAACTGCAATTGAGAAGTGAGAACTGTATGGTATAAGTGAGAACCAGGAGAAATAAAGAGAGAGTAGGGGAAATTGCCAGGTTCTTTTTCCTTCCCACATTCCTTTTTCTTTTATTCATGCCTCACCCCCTGGCCAATCCCACAGTAGCTAAGATAGGCGAGGCCAGAAATGAAAGCTTGCTAAAACTCTGGAGGTGATCTTAACTCTCAGAGAAGCAGCAATGCCAAAAGGGTGGGACCAGTCCTCTAAGTATGTCTTCTTCCCTATGTCTCTGTCCTCTCACTTGGCACTGAATCTGGTAAAACTTTATAAGTGGGCAGTTTCCCTTCTGAAGAACAAAAATTGTGCAGAAAATACATGGGGAATAATTGGGGAGGAAAATGAGGAAAGCAATACCATACAGCTGTTTTGAACTGTTGGACTCAACCTGGACCTGCCCAACCATGGATCTGATCCTAATTAGCATTACAAAGACTTAAAGATCTTAACTAAGGAGAACCTATAGGCAGGTTCCAAAGTGACCAGTAAGTCCTATCTAGTCAGGACAGATCCAAATAGCAAGGCAAGTCCTGTAAGACAGAGCCGACAATGGAACCATAGTCCAGAGAAGGCCAAAACAAAAATGTCCATATTATCCATAGGATGTAAATATGACTCATAATAATATAAAATACAAAGTCCCATGGGAAAATATAACCTACTGACTCTAATGATGAGACAATGAAAATGCTGAAAATAGTTTAGTATTTTTTTATAATGTTAAATATACATTTACTATATGACCCCACAATTTTGCTTCTGAATATTTGCCCTAGAGAAATGAAAACTTATGTTCATGCAAAAACCTATACACAAATGTTCATAGCAGATTCATTTGTGAAAGTCAAAAGCTAAAAGCAAGACAAATGTCCAACAAGTGTAGTAAAGTTTTGAAATTCTTACTCAAAATTCTTGGGACCAGACTGTTTTAGATTTTCAGATTTTAGAATTTGGAAAATCTGCATGTACATAAGAAGATATCTTGGGGACAGGATCCAAGTCAAACTATGAAATTAATTCCTCTATATATACCTTATAAACACAGGTCTGAAATTAATTTTAAATAATACTTGTGTATTGCAACATTCTGACTGTGACTTGTCACATGAAGTCAGGTATAAAATTTCCCATTTGTGGCATTGTATCAATGCTTGAAAATACTCTTGGAGCACTTCTGCTTTTCAATTTTCGAATTAGGGATGCTTGACCTGTATACCTACATAATGGAATACTATTTACTAATAAAAATAAATATATTATTAGTGCAACAAAGACATTAAAAAGTGAGACATAGATATATACAGATAAAACATGTTGTAAAATATGAATAATCATGACTCTATGTATACATGGTATAAGGGTTCATTATAACATTTTCCTAACTTTTTTGAGTTTGAAAGTTTTCAAAAGAAAATGTTGAAAAAAAATGAGTTGGGACATAGTAACAACAATAACAAAAGGTGAAAATAATGGATTCATAACCAGTTGAACGTAATGTAGTATTTATAACCTCTACTGAGGTGTAGAATTTTTCACACTGAAAATCTTGGTCTCTTTACTCTCCTTTGCTCTAACTGGCATTCTAATTAAAGTGTAAGTAGAATAATTTGACATGAGGCTTTATGAATTTCTATTATAGGGATGAAGATCTTCTTCCCTTAAGGTTTAATCAAATACATCTTGGTATTGTAATAATAATCCTTCAGAAGAAAGGTATTTTTTTTCCTCATTGCTGTATCAAATCTCCACCAATAAATTACAACTAAAATAACTACTATAAAAAATGGGGCTACCTTTCTAGAGCGAATCAATCTACATAGAGTCCAATCTAGAAAGCCAGAGTTTCTGTTAATTTGTATATAATAACCATATCTCCTCCCCCTTAACTTGCCAGAGGGTATGTGTACTTTTAAGAGACAAGCAGTAAGAAGGAGAGAAAGGTGGAGAAAGCACCTCACAATGGGATGTGAGCATACTCCAATACCTTCTCTTCCATTTCTCCATCTTGTTGTGATTTGGGGCATACATGCATACATGCCTGGCATATTTTCTAAGCCCACAGGGCTGGGATTTGAACTATAGTCAGCCATGTGGGAGCTGGTCCACCAGGCAACAGAGTTGGCTGTATAATAACATCTTAACAAAATGTTTTGTCAACTACAATTCCAAAATTATTTTAGTATTCTCAATTGGTAGTCAATTTATCAATAAGATTGAGTGCCTCCTTTTATGTCTGGCATCAGACCATACTTGTACACAGGAAAATTTATAAATTTCTTTCCAGGTGTAAGAAAATTGCAAACTATATTAGCTAATGTATTGTTTATTCTAAGCGTTAGTCTTACGAAGAGATCACTGCATACACTGTGTGATTTAACAGCTGTTATGAAGATCTCATTCACACACTTACACAGACACACCCACATACCATGCACCACTCGAAACAAAGTGAGTTCATTCCTGTTTAAATTGTAGGTCACATCAGAAGAGGAACATGTTTAAGATCACTAGTCACTTAAATCTTGGACTGAATTGGCTAACTAGATCTTCTTTATCTCAGAAAATGCCTAATAAGCAAAGGAACAGATTATAAAGGCAATGAATTAGAAAACATGGAGGGAAAAGATATGTAAAGGAAAGTAAAATAACAAAATTAAATTTTGTGTAGTATAGTAACTCAGACAAGGATTTCATTAGTTTCTGACTTTTACTTACATCACATTTATAACAAGGTTATAGACTGAGGGCTACAGATCATACACAGTTGGATCCAATATCATCATCAACCTATATTATACACAAACGCACACGTGCACACACACACACACACACACACACACATGATAGAGCTACTATAATTAAAATCATAAGTTGTTTTATTGAGATTGTTGAAACATGAACAAGAAGAAAACATGGAACCTATTAGGAGAAAGAATGGGAAGTAACAACATAAATGGTCTTAATTCTGAGGTAATATGAAATGTAACTTTAAGGTAATTTAAGCTACATTTTATTCTTTACTAGCTCAGTTATCTCTATGTGACTTGGCAAACATTAAATCCTAAAGCTTTTCACTTTGACAAAAAAAGGTAATTCAAGGGACCAGCAGTTAGCGTAATGGCTATGTCGCTGGACTCCCATGTAGTCGACTGCAGTTCGTGTCCCAGACCTGGTGGCTTAAAACGCCAGGCGCGTGTGCGTACGTGCCCAAGATCCCAAGAGGAGAACGGAGGAGAAGGGATTGCGGCGTGGCCATCCCTCCTGGGGGGTGATTTCTCACTTTCTGTCTGTCTCTGTCTGTCTGGCGAGTGCACGCGCCCTAATTTCTTGCTTTCTGTCTCTCTCTGTCTGTCTGGCGAGTGCACGCGCCCTATAGCAAAAACCTCTCTAAAAAAAAACAAACAAAAAGGTAATTCAAGAAAAATGCAAAAGAGATCAAAGAATCAAGATTTCTAAAGCTATTTTTAAACACTTAAAAAGTTTTTACATGGAATAAGCTTTTTTGGATGTTCTAATAAATGGAATTAGGACCAGCAAGAACACCAATTTGGGGTCCATATAAGAGAAGTTACTGAATATACTAGATTGCTTTAAGAAAAAGGGAAAAGAAATGGAATATATTACCTTGAGAAAGAATGAATTTTGTCAATGTTTTCAGATAGAAACTAGAGCATAGTCAAGGTTTAAATCTATAGTGTAGTTCACTGTGAATCTGAAGAGAAAATAAAGATTAAAAATCAAGTCAAAGGGTGCCAGCTGGTGGTATAGTGGTTCAAATGCTCGACTCCCACCTGACCAATAGTGATTTTAGTCCTGGATCTAGTGGCTTGAAAATCATGTGGGGTGAATGTGTATGTGTGTGCCCAAATCCCAGGAGAAGAATGGAACTTTGAGAATGGATTGTGGTGTGGCCATTGGGGGGTGGGAGGGGTGGGGACACAGATTTATCAATATCCCTCTTACTGTCTCTGTCTCTGGTGAGCATATATGCCCATGGCAAAAACTTAAAAAAAAGATAAGAAAAAAATCAAATATGAGTGTAAATTGAATCAATTAAAAAAAATACTTTCAACATACACACTTGTTCAGTACCAACAGATTAAGAAAGACAAGTTCTGATTATTCCTGAGTGTGCAGAAGCCGAAGACTGCCTTGGACCTGTGCACTCTATTTGACTGCTACAGGTACCAGTTTCTCTTGCTTCCAAATTCATCCTCCACCATTCTTCCTGGCTCCTGAGCAGCAGAAGCAAGTGTGCAAACCAAGGCCAGAAACCACCTTGGAACCTGTGCACTCTATTAGTCTGCTCCAGGTGCCAGTCCCTCTTGCTTCCAGCTTCTGCCAACCACCGCCCCCCCCCTCCCCCCATTCTTTCTGGCTCCCGCGTGGCAGAAGCCAGTGTCTGAACCAAGAAGGGACTGTCCAAATTGAGAAGTGAGTGTCCAAACCCAGGCCAGAAACTTCTTGGGAATTTCCCTTCTCTTCTATTTGTCACAGACATAGTTTTCTGAAGTGCACGCATGCAACCATACTTTTATTCTCAGTTGAAACCCTGTGGCTCAGCACCAGGTGCATCTGTTCTTTAGAACCTGGGAGGCATTTGGAACAACCAGTATCAGCAACAAAAGTTCAGGTTACAGGGTAAGCGTCAGGGAGACTGGGCTACAAAGAGATCGTGGATCACATCTTCCTGCACACCTTTGAATGTTCAAAATTAACTCTAATAAATTAGGAAGAAAAGTATAATTCACCAAATGACCAGAAACCACTGTAGAGGCACAAGAAATTTGAGGAACCAAGAAAATATCTCTCCCCCAAGGGAAAATAACAATTCCTCAACATCCACAGATAGCACAATGGAACTCTTGAAAATATCAGCAAAACAATTCAGAATATTCAGAGTGGCAAAACTTAACAAGATGCAAGAGAAAAGAGACAACGAACTCCAAAAGATGCAAGAGAAAATAGACAGTGAGTTACAGGAGATGAGGAAGTCCTTCCAAGATTTGAAAGAATCAAACGGAGTTGTTAGGGATGAAGGTTGTAATACAGAAAATCATAACCTCCCTTGAAAGTATTAAAAGCAGATTAAATATATATATATAAATATATAAAAAAACAACAAAATGATAGAGAAAATAACCAAAAAAAAATGAGGATAATATGTGAGAAATACTAGATTCCATTAAACGTCCAAACATATGAATAATTGGTATCCCAGAAGGTGAAGAAACTAATAAGGGCACTGAAAATCTATTCCATGAAATCCTGAGAAAAAACTTTCCAAGCCTAGAGCAGCACTCAAACATCCAGACCCAGGAGATACAAAGGACCCCAAATAGAATCAACCCAAGAAGATCTTCTCAAAGGCACATCATAGCCAGACTGGCCCAAAAAACAAAGACAAGACACTAAAATTCGTAAGAGAGAAACGTTAAGTTACTTAAAAACATTATCCCATCAGACTAACACCAGACCTCTTGTCAGAAACAATACAAGCAAGGAAATGATGGGTAAATATATTCAAAATGTTAAATAAAAAACAATTTCTACCAAGGTTATTATACCAGCAAGATTGTCCTTCATATGAGAATAAAAGATAAAACATTCTCAGATAAACAAAACCTTAAAGAATTTACCAACTCCAGACTAGCTCTTCAAGAAATTCTGAAGGGCATGCTATACCAAGAAAACTAAAGATAGACAGACAGAAATAGAACAAAAAACAACCAAGAAAATGGTCAACTTTACGGTAAGGACAAGTCTGTAAATATCAATAATAACGCTGAATGTTAGTAATTTTAATTTTCCAACCAAGACACAGATTGGCTAAACGGATTAAAAAAAACAGAAACCCTTCATCTGTTGCCTACAAGAAACCCACCTCACTGATAAAGACATACGTAGACTAAAAGTGAATGGCTGGAAAAAGATATGCCACACAAACGTAAACCAAAAAAAAAGCACGAGTTGCGATATTGATTTCAGACAAAATAGGCTTTAAGGCAAAAACTGTAAGAAGAGACAAAGAAGGGCATTATATAATACTAAAAGGGCTAACTCATCAAAAAGATATAATGCATATTAATGTCTATGCACCCAATTCAGGAGCACCCAAATATGTGAAGGGAAGACTGCTAGATCTAAAAGGAGAGATAAATTACAACCATTAACTACTAGGGATCTAAATACCCCATTATCTCCTTTAGGTAGATCAATGAGACAAAAAGTAAAGAGATTCAGGATCTAAATGATACCAAGAATCAGATGGACTTGACAGACATCTATAGTACTTTCTATCCCAAACCACACAAATATACATTTTCCTCACCCTCACAAGGTATCTTCTCAAAGACTGACCACATGATAGGGCACAAAACAAGCATTTACAGATTCAAAGGCATAGAAACTATATCTAGCATCTTCTCCAACCATGATGGAATTAAACTTGATATCAATTTCAGGAAAAACCCTCAAAAATACACAAAAGCATGGGAATTAAATAACCTACTCCTGAATGACCTCAAAACTACTGAAAAGATTAAGACTGAAATAGAAAGTTTCATGGAAACAAATGGTAATGAGTGCACAAGATTCCATAATCTGTGGGACATCACAAAAGCAATCATAAGAGGGAAGTTCGTAGCAATTAATGTGCATAAGAAAAAGGTGGAAGCTGGCAAATGGACAACCTAACATCACGCCTCATGGAATTGGAAAAACAACAACAACAAATACAAAAAATGCCAGGAGAAAAGAAATAATAAAGACTCACACAGAAATAAATTAAATATAAAATAAACAAACTACACAGAAAGTAAATGAAAGCAAAAACTTGTTCTTTGAAAAGATAAACAAGATTGACACACTATTAGCTAGAATAATAAAGAAAAAGAGAGAAAGGAACAAGATAAATCAAATTCACAATGAAACAGGCAATGCTACAAAGGACATAATTGAAATACAAAGCATCATTAAAGGATACTATGAGTGTCTATATGCCAACAAACAAGAAAACCTGAATGAGATGGACAAATTCCTGGACATATATAATCTACCAAGATTGGCTCAGGAAGACATAGAAAGCCTGAATAGACCCATAACAAGCAATGAGACTGAATCATTAATAAATAACTTTCCAACAAAGAAAAACCCAGTTCCTGATGGCTTCACTTCTGAATTCTACAAAACTTTGTTTTTTTTGTTTTTTTTTTTTTTTGGAGAGGTTTTTGCTATAGGGCGTGTGTGCTCGCCAGACAGACAGAGAGAGACATAGAGACAGGAAGCGAGAAATCACCCCCCGGGGGGATGGCAACGTCACAATCCCTTCTCCTCCATTCTCCTCTCAGGATCTTGGGCACGCACGCACACGCGCCAGGAGTGAGTTTAAGCCACCAGATCCGGGACTCGAACTGCGGTCAACTATGTGGGAGTCCAGCAACATAGCCATTACGCTAACTGCTGGTCCCTGAATTCTACAAAACTTTTAAAGAAGTGGCGACCCTCATTCTTTTCAATATATTTCTAAAGATCTAAAAGGAAGGAACCTTCCAAGATTTATTTTATGAGGCCTCATCACCCTCATTCTCAAAACAGATAATGATATGACAAGAAAGGAAAACTACAGAACAATATCTCTGATGAATATAGATGTAAAAATTCCCAACAAGATACTAGTAAATCATATCGAACAACATTTAAAAGGTAATTAATTCATCACCACCCCATAGAGGTACAAGGCTGGTTCAACAGATGGAAAACCATAAATGTAATACACCATATTAACAGAAAGAAAGATAAAAACCATATGATCATTTCAAGTGATGCAGAAAAATATTTGATAAAATATAACATCCCTTTATGATTAAGACTCTCAGCAAAATTAGCATAGAGGATCATTTCTCAGTATAATAAAATCATCTATGAAAAACCTGTAGCTAACATTATACTGAATGGCGAAAAGCAGTGGAAAAGCTTTCAGGTTTCCCCCTAAAAACTGGTACAAGGCAAGGCGCCCACTCTCTCCATTCCTATTCAATATAGCCTGGAAGTACTAGCCAACATGATGAGACAAGAGAATGAAATAAAAAGCATTCCAATAGTAAAAGAAGAGTTGAAATTGTCTCTGTTTGCAGAGACATGATTGTATACATAGAAGACCAAATATCATCCATGAAAATACTTCTCAAAATAATAAACAAATACAGTAAAGTGGCGGGATATAAAATCAACTTACAAAAATCTATAGCATTTCTATATACAAACGACAGGTAGACAGAGGCAGAACTGACTAAACTAACCCAATTTACCAGAGCCAAATAAGTATAAGATATCTAGGAATAAATATAATCAACAAAGTCAAAGAATTCTACAAGAAAAACTACGAAAATCTTAAAAAAGAGATTAAAAACAACACAAAAAAGTAGAAGGAGGACATCCCTCATTCCTGGATTGGGAGAATTAATATAATCAAAATGGTGATTCTACTAAAATTAATCTACATATTTAATGCAATCTATATAAAATTATAAGAGACATTATTCACAGACCTAGAAAGACAATCATAGAATTTGTCTATAATCATAAAAGACCCCATATTGCCAAAGCAATCCTGCACAAGAAGAGTGGAGTGGGTGGCATTTCATTTTCCTGACTCCAAAATATATTACAAAACTGTGACAATCAAAATAGCATGGTATTGGCACAAAAACAGGTATGTGGAGCAATGGAACAGATTGGAGACCCTATAAATAAACCCCAAAACAAACAGTCAACTTATCTTTGACAATGGGTACCAGTCAATTCAGTGGGAACAGGAAAACCTCTTTAGCAAATGGTGCTGGAAAAACTGGGTATCCACCTACAAAAAGATGAATCTGAACCCCTATCTCTTACCATTAACAAAAATTAACTCAAAGTTTATCAAATCCCTAAACCTAAGACCTCAAACTATAAAATTACTGGTGGAAAACAATGGGGAAACTCTGGGGTTCATGGGAGTAGGCAAAGACTTTTTAAATAAAATAGCAAGAACACAGGCAATAATCCCCCAAATAGACAAAGGGATTACATCAGATTAAGAAGTTTCTGCATGGCATAAGACACAGTAATTAGTGTGAATCAACAACTCACAGAATTGGAGAAGATTTTTGTAAACTATGTCTCACACAAGGGACTGATAACTAGAGTACGAAGAGAACTCAAGCTTCTTACCCCCTCCACACACACACACACGAATTATTAACACAATTAAAAGATGGGAAAAGGAGCTGAATAAACAACTCTCTAAAGAAGACATATGAATAGCCAAAAAGTATATGAAAAAATGCTCAACATCCTTCATCCTAAGGAAGATGCAGATCAAAACAACAATGAGATACCACCTAACCCCAGTCAGAAGGGAAAAGGTTAAAAAAACAATAAATGATAAATTTTGCAATGGATGGTGAAAGGAGACCACTCCTACACTGCTGGTGGGAATGTAAATTGGTCTAGCCACTGTGGAGAGCCATATGGGGGTTCCTAAAAGACTTACAAATAGAACCACCATATGATCCAACAATTCCACTCCTGGGATCTACCCAAAGGATAGGAGAATGCTCAGTTGGAAAAGTGCTTACACATCTATGTTTATTGTGGCATTATTCACAATTGCTAAGACATGGAACCAACCCAAATGTTCACAAAAAGATGAATGGATTGGAAAAGAGTGGTACATATACTCTTATGGAATACTACTCAGCCATAAAAACAAAACCAAAACCAAAAACAAAAACAAGAAGACCCTGGCATTTGATAGAAAGTGGTCAAACATGGAAGATTTACTGCTGTTTGAAGCAAGCCAGGCTATGAAAGAGAGACATTATATGTCTCCACTTAACATATACTGACTGTCTGCACTCTATGATGTAAACTGAGAGATTAGAGGACATAGAAACATTGAAAATGTTTATAGATTCTGAAGACAATGTGGGAAGATGGTGGGAGAAGGGGGAGAGTGTGAGGAAATAAATTAAGGAAAAAATAGAGAAGCAAGACATTTATGGGACACAGAAAAGGGTTATTATCTGTTGATGATAATGTGCTTTGTATCTTCAACAGGACTGGTGTGAAGTGTATTCATGTTGGGTAAATTCAACTTGTAAGAAAAGTGATGTATAGTGATTAAATTTATAAAATAAAAATATAACAAATGAATAAATAAGTAAAAAAAAGAAAAAGAAAAGAAAGGAAAACAAATTCTTCCTGTTCGTGCTTCACAGAAGTAAACAACTGAAAAAATAAATAGGGTTCTACCATGTGAATCACTCCAGTAGTATATCAGAATAATAGGTTTTAAACAAACCAACATGTTAATTCAAACTTTCTTAAACAGAAAAGTTAAATTAAAGAAATATAAACTTAGAAGGTCAAATGAAGGGCAGAAAACCAGGCTTAGAAAGTCAGTAGAAACAAATCAATTTCAAAGGGAAAGGGAGAATAATTTTATTTTAGTGGAACCACATGGTTTGGATTCTACAACACTTTTCTCCAGCCTCAAGAGAGACTTCCTTAAATACGAATCTTCTTCAAAAAGTTTTTAAAGGAGCCAACAGGTGGCATAGTGGTTAAGGCACTGGACTTCCATGTGGTCAACCACATTCAAGTCTTGGATATGGCAGCTGGAAACTCATGGCAGCTTGAAACTCACGTGTGTGTGTGTGTATGCCCATCTTGAGAGGAGAATGGATTAGTAGAGACTGTGGCATGGCCGTATCCCATGGAAGTGATTTCTTGTTTTCTGTTTCTGTCTCTCCAGCAAGCACATGCACCTTATAGCCAAAAAACTCTCAAAAAAGACAAAAACCAAAAACAAAGACAAAAAAGTTTGTGGAAAATGTGTGTAACTAAAAACCTTCGCATGGGTCATTTTTTTTTTTTTCTGCACTAAAACATACTGGCTGATTGAAGAGAATTCGTTTACTAACATTATGAAAACAGTTTTAAAAAGATTTCATTGGGAGAAGGAAGTATAGTGGAAACTTTCCTCTCAACATTCCTATGAGAACTTTCTTGGTTAATGAAGGTAATGATTTTATAAACAAGTTCACTCAAAATAACTCTAAATTGTAGGAATTAAAATTTATTGTGTGCGGGACCAACAGTTAGTGTAATAGTTATGTCTCTGGACTCCCATGTAGTCGACCGTGGTTTGAGTCCTAGACCCAGTGGCTTAAACTTATGCCGGGCATGTGTGCGTGCATGCCCAAGATCCCGAGAGGAGAATGGAGGAGAAGGGATTGTGGCGTGGCCATTCCCCCAGGGGGTGATTTCTCGCTTTCTGTCTCTCGGTCTCTCTCTATCTTTCTGGTGAGCGCATGTGCCCTATAGCAAAAACCTCTCAAAAAAATTAGTGTGTGAATAGTTTTTATATTTTTATTTATTCAGATTAGAAATTAGATATCTTAATGAAATCATGTTATCCAGATGAAGAAATTTCTTTTTTTCTCCTTTTTTCTTTGTTTCTAATACAAGGATAGGTTTTATTTATTTATTTATTTATTTATTTATTTATTTATTATTTTTAGAGGTTTTTGCTATAGGGCACTTGCGCTCTATAGCAAGAAAGAGAGAGACAGAGAGACAGAAAGTGAGAAATCACCCCCCCCAGGGGATGGCCATGCCGCAATCCCTTCCCATCCATTTTCCTCTTGGGATCTTGGGCACACACGCACACGGACCAGGCATGAGTTTAAGCCACCCCGTCCAGCACTGAAACTGCGACTACATGGGAGTCCAGCAACATAGCCATTACACCCACTGGTTGTCCCTATTTATTTATTTATTTTTAAGAGAGGCAGAGAGGAAGAGGAGAAAGCACTTTCCATGGTGAATGATCATGTTGTAATCTCTTCTCATACAGCTCTCTTTGCAGTAATTTTTTGGTCATGCATGAAAGAAACATCCTTTATCAGCATTTGTTATGTCTCTGGGTCTGTGACTTAAACTGCAAAATTGGCCATGTGGGAGCCACCTGTCTTATGTACTACACCATGGGGAGACCCTTATTTTTGTTTTTGATAGTCTTCCCACATTGTGATCTTCTTGTCCCAACACTCCAGTTAGCTAGAATCACAGGCAAGTGCCACTGTGCCTGGTTTGCTCAGGTTGGCCAGAACCACACATGGGTTTCTCACACTGTCTCAACCAGTGGGCAGCAAGTTTGTGTCACTGCAGCTGGTCTACAAAGAGGGTACTTGTATAAGAGAGTTGGAAACTTTGTTATTATTTTGTAATGGTAATGCAATGTTTTATAAGTAAGCTTGTAGTATCAATCTACTTCTGCTCAAAAGAGGACACATGTTATATTTAAAAAAAAAAGAGTAAAAAATGCAAGATTTTCAAGTATTTCCATTTCTCAGACTTTATCCTAAAATACTCATGGGTATTTAGCAGCGCAGATGCCTCAGAAGGATAAATATTTGTAGCTTAACATTTTAAATAGATACTATATCCTTTATATTTGAATAGCTTTATAAGAGAATGACTTCTGTAACAACAGACTGTTCTTATGTAACTATTTCTGGGATAAGAAGAAAGTTGTTTTAGTTTAACACTTTAAAATAGAACAGGAAAGATATTTTGAATTAGCAGTGCTTTAATTTCTATCTTGAGTTACATGTTTCTCTTTTGGAGTAATGTTCAAGAATGAATATAGCCTATCAAATGGTATCCTATCACTACTACTGTCCCACTGTACCTTTTTAAAATTTGCTACAATTTTATAACAGCCACCTCTATTTTTTTTTTGGCAAATTTCATCATTTTAAATGTTCTTCAGAAGATTAGGAGTCATTTGGCTCTAAACGGGGCAGCCAATCCATCCATCCACCCATCTATTTATTTATTTAACTGTTACTTAGTTTTTATTTTATACTCAGAAACTTAACTTTGCAATTCAACTATAATTAGAGGGAAATAAGGAAAACGTGGAACCCAAAGAACTGCAGTGAGAGCACAGGTTTTAGGGCATAGAGAGCAGATGATGGCAAGGAGTGCTCTCCTGAGCTACAGAAGGAATAGTCTGGTGCTTAAGAGAAAACACAAGTCAAATTCATTAGTTGTCCACAGTTAGCAATGGTGATCTTGCTGGTCTTGCCACTCTTGGACCCAAAACGCTTCATGGTTTCCACAATATTCATGTCCTCTTTCACCTTGCTAAAGATGACATGCTTGCCATCCAACCATTCAGTCTTGGCAGTGCAGATGAAAAACAAAACCATTTGTGTTGGGTCCAGCATTTGCCATGGATAAGATGCCAGGACCTATATGTTTCAGGCTAAAGTTCTCATCACCAAATTTCTCCCCATAGATGGACTTGCTGCCACTGTCATATGGCCTATGAAGTCACCACCCTGGCACATAAGTTCTGGAATAATTCTGAGAAAGCAGGAACCCTTATAGCCAAATCCTTTCTCCCTAGTGATCAAAGCATGCACATTTTCTGCTGTCTTTGGAACTTTGCCTGCAAACAGCTAGAAGGAGACACAGCCAAGGGCTTGCCATTGACAGCAATGTTGAAGAACACAGCAGGGATGACCACGGTTGAGGGTTAGCGACTTGGACAGTGGTGTCTGCAAAGCCAGGCTTCTTCTTTTAAGCTACTAAGTAATAACTACAAACCTACACTTACATAGGTTCAAGGCCTGAATACATATCACCCAAAATTTAAAGTGGTTTCAGATTGGCTGTATACTATGTCCATGGAAAAATCAAATTCCTCTGTTAAGGAATAAACGCTAATAGTCAGAAGTTGCCCTCCCCTCACCAAAGAAAATGAAAGAAAAAAACAAAGGTGCCATAAGAATTATATCTACAAACAGCAAAGTATAGAATTGGACCTGAAAATAGAGTTAAGTATTAGAATTATTAAATAATACTAAAATGTTGACTATGCTTAAAGAAATTGTGGTTGAGTATCTCTTGTTAAAAATAAGGGATATGAATTAAAGGTTGGATATTTGTTATCAAAATGCTTGGGATCAGAGTGATTTGGATTTCTGTATTTCAAATATTTTTTTAAATATGCATAAGCACAATGACATATCTTGGGGCTGGGGCCCAAGTCTAAATACAAAATTTACTGTTTCATATATATCTTATATACATAGCCTGAAAGTGATTTTTTTAGAGGCTTTTGCCTCAGGGCACATGTCCTCTCCAGAGAGAGCAGAGGCAGTGAGAGGGAAAGTGGGAAATCACCTCCTAGGGTGAATGGCCGCACCGCAATCCCTTCTCTTTCATTCTCCTCCTTAGATGTTGGGCATGCATGCAGACACACCAGGCATGATTTTTAAGTCACAGGGTCCAGACTGGAACTATGGTTAACCATGTGGAAGTCCAGGGACATAACTATCACACCAACTACTGGCCCTAGTCTGAAAGTAATTTTATATGATATTTTTGGATCACATTTTAACTGCAACCTGTCACATAAGATCAGGTGAGGAATTTTCTACTTCTGGTCTCATGTTGGCACAAGAAAAGTTTTGAATTTCTGAGCATTTCTAATTTTGCATTTTTAGATTAGGGGACCTCAACCTGTACACTAACTGCAAGAAAGCTGACTATGCAAATTTGAAAATAACTAATGAAGATTTCCATGAATGAAATATGTAATACTACTTTAGGACCAAGGTATAACTGAGGAGACTACATACAGGAGATCATACACAGGTGAAATGAAAATTCCTATATTGAAAAATTCCTAAAATTCCTAAATTGTCTTAATAAGTGACACAGAATATAGCCAGGAAGAGTCAAAACGTTAAACACAAACAAACCAAAAAAACCCTACATTAGCAGTTAAAAGAGAAGGAGAACAGTTGAGAAACCCATCATAAAATCTGCAATATAAATCTTTGTTCCCTTGATCTTCTACCCAACTACCTTCTCTAAATTGGAAATAGTACCTTGAGCAGTACCTTACAAGGCCTTAATTAGTGTCCCCATAAAAAGGAAAAACACTCATTCTCTACCATGGAAATATAACACGCTGTGAAACTAGATCCAAATACTACTTTCACTTAGTGTAAACTTAGGCAAAATATTTAGCTTTTTTGACCTTTGTTTCCTTGCCTATTAAATGAAAATAATCTCGTCATATATCTTGGATTATTGTAGGCATTAAATGAGTTCTTAAAAAATGACTACCATAATAGATAAACAACAACTTCTCTTTCTTTGTACTTTCACAGTATTCTATTCACTAATTATAAACAGAAATTCCTTTGAAAAGTTGTTGCCAGATCTCCAGAAAAATGTCATAAAATTACTAAAAATAAACTTTAAAAATAAATAAAATTAGGCTATATCAGAGGTTCTCAGTTCCCATTTTTCAGTTTAAGCTGCTCTCAATAATTACTAATTGTCTCAATTTTTTCACGGCATGCCTAAATAATAGCAACATTCAGCAGTTCTGTTTATTGATTAGTTAGGTCCAAACAATTAAAATTTTTATGTCCTAAAATCTTAGTAGCTATTTGTAAATAAAACAGACAAAAATTTAAAAATAGTATTTTAATCTTATTCTTAAAATAACTACAATTACTAATGTGATAGATGCACCTATAGGCACAAAACATATTCTAAAACCTGAAATCATACTTTCAATTACATTTCATTACCCATATTTCCTGTTCTACATTGAATTTTCTGTAGTACTTGCTTTTTATTAGAGTTAACTATAGAAAAACCCAGCTTCGGGAACCAGCAGTTAATGTAATGGCTATGTCGCTGGACTCCCATGTAGTCGACCGCGGTTCGCGTCCCGGACCCGGTGGCTTAAAACTCACGCCGGGCGCGTGTGCGTGTGTGCCCAAGATCCCGAGAGGAGAATGGAGGAGAAGGGATTGCGGCGTGACCATCCCCCCTTGGGAGTGATTTCTTGCTTTCTGTCTCTATGTCTCTGTCTGTCTGTCTGGCGAGTGCATGCGCCCTATAGGAAAAACCTCTCCAAAAAAAAAAAAAAAAAAAAAAAGAAAGAAAGAAAAAAAGAAAAACCCAGCTTCATAAAGATATGACAACATCAAAAGTGCAATCTAATCTTGAAGCTGTGAACTCCTATGAGCTAGTCTTTTGTCTGGTGTCTGAAAGATATTGCTGGTTTCTTTCAAAAATTTTGAATGTCCTGTGGAGTCTATAAAAGTTTTCTGTGGCAACCTGGGACACATAGGTATGGGAAATATGAATCTTCGTAATGTCATCTTGTAGAAAATAACTACTAAAATTATTAGTAGTTGATTTTCATAGATTCTTACAATAATGTTTTACCTAGTATTTACACCAGACCTTCACTTCCAGACTTCACTGCCCTTTTACTAATCTAGACAGCTTCTATAACACAATGCTGAACATATTATGTCATTGGAAAAGTCATGATGTATTATTCTATGATTTTCTATTATTTTCTGACTCAATAGTACATATTACATTTCAATAATGAATACAAATATTTGTTAAAATGAATTAGCAACAATTTTAGGCCTTAAGAATCTATCAATACTTGTCTTTTATTTTACATTTTTAAAACTACTTATAACAGCCAGTTCTATAATCTAAAATTTTCACTGACTTAAATGGTCAACATGGATGACAATTTTCAGAAAGTAATTATCAAGGTTATTAATAAACGAAGATGCTATATTACTGTAAGCTAAGCTTATGATTCTACATTATATGAGTTTTCAGAAAAGTCATGATGTATTTTTTTCTATGTTTTTCTATGCAAAAATGTGTCATGGCTTTTGTAATGACCCAACAGTTTAGAATTTACACAGAAGATGGAAAATATTTATATAAAAAACACATTTACTGAGTACCTAAGTGCCATATGTTTTCCTAGCTAAAACAGGATAAATAGAATTAATTTATAGTTCTTACAAAACTAAGAAAGATAACTGAATAAAGGCAAATATAAATCAATACGATAACTTTAGGTCAATTTTGTCATTATAGGAAAGAGCACTTAAGGCATGGTTATTTGAGAAGGCTCTGAAAAGGTGACATGATTTAACATGCATGAACTGGCTATCTGAAAAGCTAGAGAAAATTATTCTAGGTAGAGGGCAGCAATAAGTGAAAGATGCCAAGCTAGATTATTCTTGCAATAAAAAGGATACTAGCGTAGCTTATATGAAGAGAAGGAGGGAAAAATGTTAATGAGATGATGATGAGAATGGAGAGAAGGTCAGCAAACTGAGTATAGCAGTTTATCCTTAATAGACAAACGTGTATTCTGAATATTATGGAAATATCACTAAACAGTTTTAAGAAGAGAAATGTCATGATCTGACTTACTGTTAAAAGGTTTCTCTGGACGCTATATGAAGAATGGGTTAAAGGATGAGAGTGTATAAAAAGACTGAAAAATACTGTGATAGTTGAAATAACAGATGATGTTGGCTTGAGCCGGGGTAGTGGTAGAATAGATACTATAAACAGATTATATATTATTTTGGAGGAGAAACTGTTGGGATTTGGTAAGGGACTAAGTTGGGCAATGACAGTAGTGGTGAAGGAAAGGGACAAACAAAACATGAATATGTCCTGGGTTTGGGATTGAGTGACTGGGTAGATGGTTTTTCCATTTACTGAAATGGAATAGAATGATGAAGAGATCTGTACTATACCTAGGAAGAACTCAATAAGTAACCAACATTTAATAGCCTACTAGCAAAACAACTCAAAATTGCAACTATTACTATTTACTTTAAGATTATTTAACATACAAATTTATACTTTAAACAAACATATTCCTCATTGTTTATAAGAAGTGATTACTTGATTAGTATGTCTTTTTCCCACTACTCTATAGGCGCCAAGAGAGTAGGAATATTAGTCTTTAATCACTAAAGTACTCAAAATTTTTAATGAATGAATTAATATTTAGAAAGATACAAAGTAGAAAATCAACATATCTGTAGTAACACAATGAAGAGAGACTAGCATAAGAAATAAACTTCAGAAAGTAAATGAAGGGCCAGATAGTAAGTACAACAATAACACAATTCTCTGTGAGGCTGAGCCACAAGGGAAGATTCTGGCTTTAATTCCTGAGACCTCCCCTAACACACCAGTTATGAGGCTGAGAAAAGCTGGGATGAACTGCAGCATGTCTCTCTCTGTGTTTCGTTCATGAAAGAAAAAAAAAAAAAAAACTTAAAAAAATTTCAAAATAATAAAAACTGAGTGAAAATTGGCACCTGTAATCTAAAAATCATCTATTTTACTGAATATGTATGAATAAGCATTAGCTCCTATTGTACCATAAGTGGTTCTTAAACTTAGGAAAGGAATAAATATTGTACATTTTTATGGAGGAATACCCCATGTCTGAACCTGAAAGCATTTACTCAACATGAATTTACTGAATGTTCAATATATATATATTTGAAAATATGCAGGCTGTTCAAAATTAAAGCAGTAGATATTATTCGCAAGGAAATTGAAATTAATTAATAGGCACTTGTTATTTGGTATATATGAAATAGTATTACTTAGTACAACTTAGCTAAAATGCACCCCCTTCCACAAATCAAGATGACTCAAAATTAATTTTTTAAAAACTACTTATGGCTATTTTATATATTACCTATCTTCTGTCATTTAAGCTTTTGACCTTTCATTCTTTCAGATAAGCAGTAGTATATTAACTTTCTATCCACACATTGCCTTACTCCAATATTTTCTTTAAAAAACAATACCAGAACTTTCAAAGACCAAAATGGAGTTAACAGATACTCAATTTTCTCTATTGCCTAAAACAACTAAAAAAGTCAGACGAACTTTAAACTATCACAGTGGAATGTAGGCAATAAGAGGCAGTGATACCAGAGAGATGTGAGCCACATAATTATCCCATATTAGGCCTGCATTTCTAGGTGATTTCTTGCTTTCTGTCTCTCTGTCTCTCTCTGTCTTTCTGGCGAGTGCATGCACCCTATAGCAAAAACCTTTCAAAAAATACATATTATTAATCTTTATTTAATCTATTTTGGTCCCAGAAACTAGAAGAAACTAATTTGGAACTGATTAAAATAATAGCAATTGCTATACTAAGGGTCAGATTTATCAAATGTCACACTATAAATGTCAAGGTACAGAAGCAATGTGTACAGTCAGTAAGTTGTCAGGAAGTCTTTATTGATCTAGTCAATGCTCAGATATCTGCATGCATGACCATCTTGTGATTCTATGCCAAACATTAAAAACTGTAGTATTTTCTTTAAAAAAAACTGAAGAAAATGAGTGGAATTTTATTCTAATACACAAAAACAGGATTCAATAGTCTGTATTTACAAGAGTTGTAGGAAAGAGGCAATTAAAGTGATCTCAATATAGGACCAGCAGTTTGCGTAATGGCTATGTCTCTGTACTCCCATGTAGTTGACCACAGTTCGAATCCCAGACCCGGTGGTTTAAACTCAGCTAAGTGCATGTGCATGCATGCCCAAGATCCCGAGAGGAGAATGGAGGAGAAGGGACTGTGGAATGGTCATCCCCTCTGGGGGGTGATTTCTCACTTTCTGTCTCTCTGTCTGTCTCTGTCTTTCTGGTGAGCATGTGTCTATAGCAAAAATCTCTCAAAAAAAAAAAAATGATCTCAATACTTAAAAACATTGTATACAAAGTTCTACTGCCATTTGAAGCACATTTTCCAGTGAAGGCGATAAATAAAATGAGATCAGAACTAAATAAAGACCCAACTAAATTAGGGTCAAAGAAAGTAACTATAAACACCTTAAACTTGACGGTTGTTGTTATGGTTTGTTCATGTTTTAAAGCATGGTTTTGGTCGGTGGTAGGTGGATGTCCCTCAAGGGTTCAGGTGTTGGGGCTTGACTGAATTGTAAAGGTATTGAGTGAAAACTTGATTTCTTCATTGTGTATCAAGGTAGGGCCTTTGGGTATGATAATGTTACTGAGGAGAGGCCCTCCCATAATTGAAATCTGATGTGGATGTGTAAGGAGAGGTAATGAGGTAGGCAGAAGTCACATGGATACAGACTAGATTATGATTTGCTAAAAATTCTGCCTTCAGCCATTTTGTGATGCCTTTGGACCTTCCAGTCACCAAAATCATGAGTTTTGTAAACAAATTTCTCTTTTCTTTATAGATCACCCAGACTCAGATATTTCTGTTAGCAATGCAAAAATGGACTAAGACAATTGTACATTAAGTTTGCCAGGTTTGTTAGTCAGCTTAGGCTGACATAACAAAATACCATAGACCAGGTAACTTAAATAATGGAAATTTATATCTCATAGTTGTGTAAACTAAAAGTCCAATATTGTATTGATGCAAGCATGGTCAGGTTCTGGTGAAAGCTTTCTTCCTGGTTTGTAGGCAGTAACATTCTTGTGTTTTCACACCCCATAGAGAGACAGAGGGTATGTGGATTAGGGAGAGGGAAGTGTATATATATATAGAGAGAGAGAGAGTGAAGGGGGTGGAGATCTCCTCCTCTTCTTATGAGGCTACACAGTCCTACTGAACTAAGACCCCACCCTTATGTCCTCATTTAACCTTAAATTACCTTTTAAATACCTTATCTTCTGATATAGTCACATTGATGATTAGGACTTTGGCATATGAATTTTTAGACAAAATTCAGTCTACAAAACCAGGTCAATGAGTCAAATAGAATTTTTAACATGGCAGGGTCAAAGTTATATGTTTCCTTATTTAAATTTTAGCAACTTTTAACTAATGAAGGTTTCCAGACATGCTATCCCAAAATATGACACCTTGGTATGTTGAATACTTTAAGCTGAAAGGATTTGAAAAATACCATGTATGAAAAGGGTTTCATGAAAGTCCCCTGAAGCAGATATATGATTCTCATGTGCCAGATGCCCTCTCTAATCCTAGAGGAAAAGAGCATCCTTATCTCTGAAGATGAAGAACACAGAAAAGTTTTAATGAAAAGGCTTTATTATTTCTCAGTTTAATATATTTATTAGCACATTTATCTTTTTGTCCTATGATGTTTCTCTAAAACTCTCCATTCTTCATAAAACTAGTACAAAAATCACTTAAGTTTAGCTGCTTCCTCATTTCCTTAATGAAGTCTCCTATGCCACATAAAACTTATATTAAATAAAATTGTGTATTCTCCTCTTGTAAATCTTTCTTTTGTAGCAAGGGCATCAGCTGAGTACTCAGAAGGGTAAATGGAAAAGTTATTTTTACTTGCATAAAGTTTCTGACCACCCAGATGGGAGGACTGGGATACCTGATTTAGTCCTGAACCAGTAGTTAGAATCCTGGGAAAAGCCAGTGAAAGGTGAGAATTCTTAACAAAGACAACCCTCCTGAAACTCTGTAGTGCCCATTTCAGAGACGGTAAAAACTTCTCTTGATCCCTTGTTTTCCAAATTCAGATTAGCAGGAGAAAACTATTTGTTAAAATTGGGTGGTGATGGAACAGCAGTTAGTGTAATGGCTATTTCACTGGACTCCCATGTAGTCGACTGCGGTTCGAGTCCCGGACCCAGTGGTTTAAATTCACACTGGGTGTGTATGCGTGCGTGCCCAAGATCCAGAGAGGAGAATGGAGGAGAAGGGGTTGAGGCGTGGCCACCCCCTGGGGGGGGTGGATTTTGCGCTTTCTGTCTCTCTGTTTCTATCTTTCTGGCGAGCATATGTGCCCTATAGCAAAAATCTCTCAAAAAAAAAAAAAAATTGATGGTTACTTTGGTTAAATTTTATTTGGGGGTACCTATTGGTTATTATTACTATTATTATCTCTCTCAAGTATTGCTTTCCTGTTTGTCTGTCTTTCAACCTGAGAATTTGATTGGTCAAGTCAGTCAGACAGACTTCCAGGGTGTACAAGTTGTCAGCTCTTGTATGTGTAGGCAGCCAACTGTCAGGTTGGAGACACTAAGAATATGGCTGGACAGAAATGTGGGTTGCAACCTATTTGTGGCTAGCATCCTGACCATAGCTGCCAATTCGTGAAGTAGAGTGGTGGTGGTGATCTAAGTCTGTCTTTCTTTTGGCTATCTTTGGGAGTGGTTCTGGATGTTGGAGGACTGCAAATTTTGTACCCCCTTTTGGGACCTCTCTTGCATGTCTGGTTAAGTCACCAAAGGTTAACTTTTGGTTTTGAGTCACTTATAATGGTTACCCATGGTTTAAAATAGAATAATAATTGTGAGGATTCAATACTGCCAGGAGTATTTACTGTCTGTCCTAGCTGAAACCTGTTAGTATATTTGAAAGGATTTAAAAAGCTCTAGTATCAGATGCTGGACTAATTGGAAGATGATGTTCAGAGCATGATAGGAATAAGTTTTTTTTAAGGTCCATTTGTTGTATTTGATCCTGCTCCTTTCATGAGATCTTCTCAACCAACTGAAACCATCTTCTTCAACTCCTTTGAACTACGTACTTTGCGAACTCTGTCCATCTCTTTGTTGTAAGTATAATTTTGCTGAGGATAATTTAAAATTTCATTGACTTCTTTGGGAAACTTAAGCTTATCTCCAAACTGGTTCCTTTAAGAATTCGTCCTTTATTACATCTGTTCTCCCTCTTCCTTTTGACACCTCTGATTTTCTTTTCAGTTCCCTTGAATCCTTGATATTTTCCTCCTTCAAGCTCACCTCCTCTACCCCTCTATCTAACACTGTTAGACTTTTTCTCTTACCACTCCAGCTTCTCTGTCACTTGAATTTTTGGTTCCCCTGCTCTCAAAAGACTTCAGGACCTCAAAAACAACAACTTTAGGTTAAACAATTCAAAATGACTAATTAAAAATAGACTGTTTTATCTATTTTTTTTGAGAGGTTTTTGCTATAGGGCGCGTGCGCTCCCCAGACAGACAGACAGAAAGCGAGAAATCACCCCTCCAGGGGGGATGGCCACGCCGAAATTCCTTCTCCTCCATTTTCCTCTCAGGATCTTGGGCACGCATGTACACGTGCCCGACTGTTTTATCTATTAAGATGAGTTTTGGTGACAACCTATCAGTTGTCTAGATGTTGGTTCATTAACTTGTATAAAATTTAGCCTACAGTCTCTGTAAGAATACTTATCAAGGCAAAGGAAAAAAAATATTTAAAATCTTCTTTACAAATATTGATAAAAAAAGGCATTAGCTATTATATTGAGTAGGTAACCTCAACATGTATATGTAGGCAGTCAACTGTCTGCCAGAAACACAATTAGGGAAAAAAAAGTGAAGAAAAGATAAAAGCTAATTATTTTATATAAAACCAATGATTCTGTATTACTGTATTTAACACATAGCTAAAATTTTAAAATTAAAATTATGAAATATCTATTTTTATAAAGTATCTATTTGTGATAGTTCTTATTTATGTCTACACATATATATGTTATAGATTTGTGATTTATACACCTCTGAATAAAATTACCAAATTAATTTATAAAATCTTTTTTCTTTCTTTCTTCTTTTATTTATTTATTTTTTTGAGAGGTTTTTACTATAGGGCAAAGACAAAGAGAGACAGAGAGACATAAAGTGAGAAATCACCCCCCCCCCCCAGGGGGAATGGCCATGCCGCAATCCCTTCTCCTCCATTCTCTCATGATCTTGGGCACGCACGCACACATGCCTGGAGTGAGTTTAAGCTGCCGGGTCCGGGACTCAAACCACTGTCGACTTCATGGGAGTCCAGTGACATAGTCATTACGCTAACTGCTGGTTCCTATAAAATCTTTTTAAAAAGTTACATTTACTTGACTCAAAGAAAAATACGTGCTTATATGAATTAAAGTCAGCTAAAACTCTCAAAAATCACTCTAATTTTTTTGAAGTTCATATTATCTGGGATAGTCTTTGGTAAATAAAGTTGGTTTAAAAATTGTTAGTAAAACAAAAACTGGAACGGCTTCACAGTTGTTGCATTAAATATAACAAAAACATGCAATTCTTTTCTAGTAAGGTTTACTAGTCAACCAAGCTTATGTTATGTCTACTAGATATTTAAGGTTATAAATCTATAAATGCAGCCTAAGAACAAAATGTACAATAAAAATGAATTGCTTGATGTATTTTTTTAAAAGGAAAAACCATATGTTTCACCTGTAGGTGTTTGCTTTTGTGATTTTTTTATATTTGCTTAGTCAATAACAATAATAATTTAAGATAATAGCTAGCTTTGCGTTGTGTCTCTTGATATAGTCATGAGCAACTTAAGCATAATTGTTAAAAATAAGTGAATTACATAAAAGTAAGAAAAAAAGTTATAGATAAACCTTTAAGCAATCACTTTGTTTTATAGCATAACTCCTTGAAAATAGTTTCCCAAATCTTTTTGGTAACACATAGATTTAAAGTTTTATCAACACAAAGTTCAATTAAATGATGGATATTCATTCAACATCTAAATCATTTCAAATAAGATGAAATATTGATACATAACTGCTGAACATAAGTTTAAGCTTATCTACCTTTGGCTATTACAAAGGAACTAAATATATTTGAGCCCATTAATAAAAATGTCCTGTGCTACATGAATAAATTATCCTATGAAAAAGCATAGCTTTGAAGGGACCAGCAGTTAGTGTAATGGCTATGTTGCTGGACTCCCACGTAGTCGACCGCGGTTCGAGTCCCAGACGCGGTGGCTTAAACTCACGCCGGGCGCGTGTGTGTGTGTGCCCAAGATCCCAAGAGGAGAATGGAGGAGAAGGGATTGTGGCGTGGCCATCTCCCCGGGGGGTGATTTCTCGCTTTCTGTCTCTCTGTCTCTCTCTGTCTGTCTGGTAAGCGCACGCGCCCTACAGCAAAAACCTCTCCAAAAAAAAAAAAAAAAAAAAAAGCATAGCTTTCTTGGAATTGTGAAATGATGCATTCATAAATTTGAAAATCTTTAGCATATTGATATGTAACAGTTCACAATTGCTTATTTCCTTGTTTTGACTAAAATTAAGGTTATTAAGAGTCAAAAATTAATATGTATATTAGCATACATATTAATCTATTAGAAATAGTAAGGAAAATAAAATTCTATAGGCAAAGTATGTGAAGAAGGCAGGATTTGTTAAGGAAAAGAAAAAGTATGAAGTCTGAGTTTTTGTTATGGAAAAACAGAGTAATATATATATTTTTTTGGAGAGGTTTTTTCACCATAGGGAACATGCGCTTGCCAGACAGAGACAGAGAGACAGAAAGTGAGAAATCACCCCCCAGGGGGGATGGCCACGCCGCAATCCCTTCTCCTCCATTCTCCTCTCGGGATCTTGGGCATGTATGCACATACGCCCAGTGTGAGTTTTAAGCCACCCGGTCCGGGATGCGAACCCCGGTCAACTACGTGGGAGTCCAGCAACATAGCCATTACACTAACTGCTGGTCCCCAGAGTAATATTTTTTTAAGAGAGATTTTTTTGCTATTGGGCATGTGCACTTGCCACAGAGACAGAGACAGAAAGCAGGAAATCACCTCCCTGGGGGGATGGCCACACCGCAATCCCTTCTCCTCTTGGAATTTTTAGGCATGCACGCACACACACCTGGGGTGAGCTTTAAGCCACTGATTGCAGTACTTGAATGGTCATTGACTATGTGGGAGTCCAGCGTGTAACCATTATGTTATCTGCTAGTCCCAAAATAGAATAATTTTGTCCTAAAGTAGAATGATTGGTTGTTCCACAATGAGAAAGAAAATAATGAACAAAAATCTAGTTAAGACACATACCACATAAGACTGTACAAAGTCTATGGAAAAGAAATCTTGGAAAGGGAATATTATTTTGAGTGGTCACAGCTGGCTAAGATAGAATGAATTAATTTATAAGTTTTTTTAATAACTGCTTTTAGTATTAACAAGCACTGATTTGAGAATCTGATGTTTTCTCTCTGATAAAATCACAGAATTTTCTTAGATTATTGGACTGCTCTTGATATTTCACTATAAAAGGGTTTCTTTTTTTCTTAACATTTTAAGTAATTTGCTTAAGGAAACCAATTTTTTTTAAATCTTAGAATAATTTCCTGTGCTTCATGCTCTCTTATCAAGTTTTTTGATTACTTAGGAAAGCTCAGTTTCCACAATATTATAAGTGCTAAGTTTCATTCACAACTATGTAATTTTCTGTATTTGCCTTTGAAAGATTTTACTGTCACTTTAGTTAAATATATAACTAAGTATTATTTCATAGTGATCTGCACTCCTATTAACTGATTAAAAACCTCTCTCCTTTGGAAATAAACAAGCCAAGGTATTATGCCTATGCTAATAAATCAGAATCTCTTAGCTCTGACTTCAGAAATAATAGTGCCCTTTAATAAATTCTTAACTTGCATAATGAAATTTGTACAATAAAGTTTGAGAATTATTTTAATAAAGTATATAGAATATATATATGTAATATCTATCTGAAGTCTTTCCACTTATCAGACTCTGTTCTTAAAGTTTTTAAATGTATTACCTCATTAAACCTTCACAATCCTATAAAGTAGATATAATTACTATCCTAATTTTATAGATATAGAAACTGAGGCACAGAGGTTCAAAATCCCTGGTTAGTGGAAAACCTACAATTTCAATCCAGTTTACCAAAATCAAATCTGAGTTCTTCACTATATTGCCTCTCTTATGTCAATTATTTCTGTAGATACTACACCTCCACATAAATCATTCTTTTCCTCAGCAGATGTTCTACCTGAAGACAAAGAGAAGATCTGATTAAATTCACTACAGAAAAAATAAAACAGAATAAAATAAATATAAGAAGAAATAATATTTGTCAGGTCCATGAAACAAAATGTTACATGTATAGTGATATTTTAATATTCATATCTCATGTGAAAAAGACATACCACACTCAGGCTGTTTCTGAAATGTGGTGATACACAGACTAAGATTAGATTCACTTTAATATAGCCAATATGATACATATATTTAATAGTAAAATATTATTTATATTTATATTATAAGTGTTTTGGAAAAGAGACTTCTCAGATTCCAAACCTGGAAAATATTCCGGGACTTATAAACAACAAAAAAGTATATTACTAAAGGAAAACTTGAATCTATTTGGCATGTATTGTAGTTATAAAAATAATTCTAAGATGTTGCAACTTGATCTAAAGTTATCAACTAACTTTACTTATGAGTAATTAAGAACCCAGGGTGATGTATAGGAGTAGTATATAAAGAATATATACAAGAGTTGTTTTAATAATCTCCATGCTATTCTGGATCCAGTCTATTTTATGCATGCTCTTGTCAGTTAATCATCCTCATTAAGGACAACTCCAAATACATCCTTCCTGCTCTAAAATTTTCTCCCTGTGTCATTCAAATCCTTACCTCCAACATAGCTTCACATTACTTTTCTTTTACATACCTAAATGTGCTCAGGACACTCAATTCCTAAACAACTCCTATTCCACAACTTTGTTCCTGAAATCCAGCTTATTGCTTGCTAACTCAAATACCGTCTCTTTATTTTTTTTATTTTTTATTTTTAAGAGATCTTTGCCACAGGGCACATGCACTCTCTGGAGAGACAGAGAGATAGAAAGCAAGAAATCATCCCCCAGAGGGGAAGGCCAAGCAGCAATCTCTTCTCCTTCATTCTTCTCTCAGGAATTTGAGTACATGTGCACACGGGCCCTGGGGTGAGTTTTAAGCTGTCGGGTCTGGGACTCAAACTGCGGTAGACTATGTGTGAGTCCAGAGATGTAACAAATACTGTCTTTTTTTTAAGTCTTTCAAGTCAGGCCAAAAAAAATCTCCCTTTAGAATACTTTACACTTTTTTCTTTTTTTAAAAAAATTATTACTATTTTAAAATTTTGCTAAAGGGTGTGTGAGCTTGCTGCCTGAGAGAGAGAGAGGGAAAGAAGAGAAAAGGGAGAAAGTATCCCCTAATAGGGTGTGGTCACGCCACAATCCCTTCTTCTCCATCTCTGCCTCCTTTAGGGTTTTGAGAATGCATTGACTATATTCAGTCCATTTCTCAAGCAGCCAAGTTCAAGACTTGAACCACGTGGTCAGCAATGTGGGAACCAATCACCTTAACCACCAGGCTACAAGCTGTCCCTAGTACTTCTTTTTAATACACATCACATATAATAAGGAGGAGAGCCAAGACTTAAAATTAGTTTTTTTTGGCTTTATCAATGAAATTAATAAATATGAGGAACTTTAGCAGGACATGAAAATACAGATTACATATGACAGGCTTGGTTCCATATCTCAGGGTGCTTTCAGTATGGTGGGGAAGTTCTAATCCTGTTTTATAGCTTTATTTTCATTTTTTCTTTTTGAAAGAATAGTTGTTAAGGAAAGCTTGCTAATCTTTAAGTTATCCAAAGCTGTAGGAACACTGTTCAGACCTTAAGGCCATAACAAAAAATTTACCATGAAAATGAAGCATCACAGGCAACTTAGCTAAGATACAAGCATTTCAAAATATTCTTATGACACATTATAATACTGTATCCAGTACTTTTAAATAGCTTTGGATCCATTTTACAAATTACTCTTATTTATTTATTTATTTTTGAGAGGTTATTGCTATAGGGCGCATTCGCTTGCCAGAAAGACAGAGAGAGACAGAGAGACAGAAAGCGAGAATTCACCCCCCCGGGGGGATGGCCACGCCTCAATCCCTTCTCCATTCTCCTCTCAAGATCTTGGGCACGCACGCACACGAGCTTGGTGTGAGTTTAAGCCACCGGGCCCGGGACTCGAACCTCAGTCGACTACATGGGAGTCTAGCGACATAGCCATTACGCTAACTGCTGGTCCCCCAAATTACTCTTATGTTTTGATCCTTACGTATTAGGGAGTATTAAAAATTCTTTATATTTCCAATATTTAATAATTTAAAAGTTTAATATGCTATGAAACACATTAGGAAGATATCCTCAATATAAAGTATTGGTAATAGGGAATTTCTGACACTGTACATCCTACTCAATTCGAGTTAAATGAAAACAAGTGACCATGCACTCTACAGTCCATAGTGCCATATGAAAACCACCTATTGAGACTTTATTTTATGTAAAACATAAATTAACATTTTTGCTTTATACTGAATAAAGAACAGACAAATTTAAGAGAATCTAGTAATCTCTTAGACTCAGTAAACTACCTCTACCAGTCAAAATCTCTTGAATCTCTTTATATTTATTATGCTTTGTTACATATTGAAATTCTTAAATATATGAATTGTGTCCTTTAAAGTGAACTATTTATTATTTTATAAATTAATGCACAGGGAAGTGTTGGTAGTTACCTATGAATGTGGCTCAATTCTGGTGAGATCTAAGCAGAAAGAATTACACTGAAAACAGAATTTTCAGGTACATCATAAGGTATTAATAACATTTCACTTACCCTATAACATCTCAATATATTTCCAAAATGTCTATGGAAGCACAGAAATGGAATACTTTATAGACTTATCTCCCATTTCTCTTCTCTAACCCTATTTATCATCCACTGCTGGAAGGTAAAGTAGGTGACGAGATGTGCAGGAAGGGACTTGGTCTGTTTGGCTTGCCATTTTGCTAAGAAAGCATAAAGCTTTGATATACCTCTAAACTGAGTAAACTTCTGTGTCTTAGAAGAAGTACTTTGCAAATCAACTTAAGTGCCCTTTTTAGCACTTTTTTTCTTTTTAGTTTTTGTTACAGAGCACTTGCCCTCACAGGGAGAGAGAGAGAGAGAGAGAGAGAGAGAGAGAGAGAGAGAGAGAGCAAGCAAGCACAGGACAGATGACCACACCATGATCACCTTCCTCCATTCTCCTCTAGGAATTTTGAGATGCACACACACACATGCTCAGCATTGAAACCATTGGGTCCAGGACACCAATCACACAGCCAGCCATTTGGGATCCAGCCACTTGAACCACTACGTCACTAGCTGGCCCTTAGCACTTTGATAGATCAATCATTTATAGGGTTATAGTTCTTTAAAATAACAGCTGGAAATCTTTAATCAATGAGCTCAATGAATGGAAAAGCAAGAATTTCAACTTTTGAAACATTTTAGTAAATTGCAACAGAGATAACAAAACTTATAAAGAGGAAAATATTGAAATTCATCCCTTCAATAGGCCAGATCCATGGCACAGAGATAACACTTCTGCTCAAGAGAAGCCAGATCTCACATGGCTACCACAGTTTGAATCCTTTGCCTGGTTAGTCTGATACATATGGTTCTGAGTGAGTGCAGAGATACAATGGAATGGAGGACCAGAGGAAAGGGATCATGTCATGACCAGACTCTGTGGAGAGTGCTTCTCTTTCTTTCTCACTGTCTCAATTCACATGTATGAGTTCTATCATAAATAAAGAAAATTATAAAAAAAAGAAGTTAAGCTCTTCAAAACCAAACAAACCAGTATGTCCTCACTGAATTTTAATATCGTTCATGCATTTAATCACATATGTCACTTAGCTTATAAAGTGAATGTTTCAACATGAATACATTTCTCACCAGTCCATTTGGGGATACTATTCATGCTATCATCAACAGATAATAACCCATTTCTTTGTCCCTTACATGTCTTGCCTCTCTATTTTTTTCCTTAATACCTTTCCTCAGACTTTCCTCCTCCACCCTCTTTCCATACTGTATAACCATTTTCTTTGTTTCTATATTCTCCAGTCATTCAGTTTTGGCCATAGAGTGTAGACAGTCGGTAAATATTAAGTGGAAACATACAGTGTCTCTCCTTCATAGCCTGGCTTGCTTCACTCAGCAGTAAATCTTCCCTATTCATCCACTTTCTGTCAAGAGCCAGAGTATTGTTGTTGCTGTTGTTTTTTTTAATGGCTGAGTAATAGTATTCATAGAGTATATGTGCTACACTTTTTCAATTTCTTCTTCTGTGGACATTTGGGTTGGTTCCATGTCTTAGCAACTGTGAATAATGCTACAATAAACATTGATGTGCAAGCACTTTTCCGATTAAGTGTTCTTCTGTCCTCTGGGTAGACACCAAGGAGAGGGACCGCTGTATCATATGGTAGTTTTGTTTATAAGTATTTAAGGAATATACATACTGTTCTCCAAAGTAGCTGGACTAATTTACATTCCCACCAGAAGTGTAGGAAAGTTCCCCTTTCACCACATTCCTGCCAGCACTTACCTTTTTTTTTTTTTTTTTTTTTTTTTTTTAATCTTAGTGATTCAGACTGGGGTTAGGTGGTATCTCATCGTGGTTTTGATCTGCATCTCCCTTACAATGAGGGATGCTGAGCATTTTTTCATATGTTTTTTGGCTATTTATATGTCTTCCTTAGAGAGTTGTTTATTCAGCTCCTTTTCCCATCTTTTAATTGGGTTAATCATTTTTTTGGTGTAAGCTTGAGTTCTCTGTGTATTCTGGTTATCAGTCCCTTATCTGAGGCACAGTTTACAAAAATCTTCTCCTGTTCTGTGAGTTGTCAATTCACACTAATCACTGTGCCTTTTGCCATGCAGAAATTTCTTAATCTGTAATCTCATTTGTCTATTTTGGGGATTATTGTCTGTGCTTTTGCGGTCTTATTTAACAAGCCTTTGCCTACCTCAATATCTCCCAGAATTCCCCCAGTGTTTTCCACCAGTAGTTTTATAGTTTGAGGTCTTAGGTTTTGATCTTTGATCTACTTTGAGCTGATTTTTGTTAATAGTGAGAGGTAGGGGTTTAGATTAATCTTTCTGTAGGTGGATATCCAGTTTTTCCAGTACGATTTGCTAAAGAAGTTTTCCTTTTTCCACTGAATTGACTGGTACCCTTTGTCAAAAATCAGTTGGCGGGGGAACCAGCAGTTAGCGTAATGGCTACGTCGCTGGACTCCCACGTAGTCGACCGCAGTTCGCGTCCTGGACCCGGTGGCTTAAAACTCACGCTGGGCGCGTGTGTGTGCATGCCCAAGATCCCAAGAGGAGAATGGAGGAGAAGGGATTGCGGTGTGACCATCCCCCCTGGGGGGTGATTTCTCGCTTTCTGTCTCTATGTCTCTGTCTGTCTGGCGAGCGCATGCGCCCTATAGCAAAAACCTCTCAAAAAAAAAAAAAACCAAAACAAAACAAAACAAAAACCTAAAAAAAAAAAAAAAAAAAAAAAATCAGTTGGCTGGGAGCAGCAGTTAGCGTAATGGCTATGTGCTGGACTCCCATGTAGTTGACTGTGGTTTGCATCCCAGACCCAGTGGCTTAAAACTCACGCCGGGCACGTGTGCATGCGTGCCCAAGATCCCGAGAGGAGAATGGAGGAGAAGGGATTGCGGTGTGGCCATCCCCCTGGGGGGTGATTTCTCACTTTCTGTCTCTCTGTCTTTCTCTGTCTGTCTGGCGAGCGCACACGCCCTATAGCAAAAACCTCTCAAAAAAAAAAAATTAGTTGGTTGTATGTCTGGGAGTTTATTTCTTGAGTGTCTATTCTGTTCCATTGGTCCACATGACTGTTTTTGTGCCAATACCATGCTGTTTGATTATCACAGCTTTATAGTATATTTTGGGGTCAGGGAGTGAGATGCCGCTCACTTCACTCCTCTTGTGCAGGACTGCTTTGGCAATATGAGGTCTTTTATGATTCCAGACAAATTCTATGATTGTCTTTTCTAGATCTGTGAAGAAGGTCTCTGGTAATTTGATGGGAATTGTGTTAAAATATGTAGATTAACTTGGATAGAATTGCCATTTTGACTATATTAATTATTCCAGTCCAGGAACATGGGATGTCCTTCCACTTTTTCATGTCATTTTCAATTTTTTTTTTTTTTTTTAGTTTTTCATAGCTTTCCTTGTGGTGGTCTTTAACTTCTTTGGTTAGATTTATTCCGAGTTATCTTACACTTTTTGTGGCTATGGTAAATGGAATTACTTTCTTCTGTTCTAGCTCAGTCTGCCTGCTGTTCGTATATAGAAATGCTAGAAACTTCTGTATGTTGATTTTGTATCCTGCAACTTTACTGTATTCATTGATTACTTCCAGGAATTTTGTCATGGATACCATTGGGTCTTCTATGTATACAATCATGTTATCTGCAAATAGAGATAATTTCACCTCTTTTCCTATGTGAATGCCTTTTCTCTTTTCTGATTGCAATAGTGAGGACTTACAGTACTATACTGAAAAGGAGTGGAGTGGACAGTTTTCTTGTACCAGTTTTCAGTGGAAAAGTTTTCAGCTTTTCCCCATTCAGGATGATGTTAGCTACGGGTTTTTCATAGGTAGCTTTTATGTGCTGAGGAATGACCCTTCTATCCTGATTTTTCTGAGAGTCTTGATCATGTTGTATTTTATCAAATGCTTTTCCTGCATCAATTGATATGATCATTTAAAAAATCTATACTTTTGCTGATAAGGATCAAAAACAATTTAAAGTATGAGTCTGCTTATATAGCTTTTTAATATGTTAAAATATAAATGAAATCTCTAACAGTTGCTTTAAAGTAATGGTTATTTGTTACTTTTCTAAGAAAGGGGTTTGTTTGTTTATTTATATCTTATTGCCAGAGGGTATGCATGCTCACCAGAGAGAAGTAGACAGAGAACTCCTCCAGGTGTCTGGTCACACCACAATTCTTTTTCTACTATTTGTCCATCCTGTCAGGATTTTGGACACACATGCAATCATGACTGGCATGTCTGTCATGCCATCACAGCTGGGATATGAACTGCAGTTAGCCATATGGGATCCAAGTTTCTATCCATAGCATTTAACTACTGTAATACAGGGGTGACCTAGAAGGAGTTTATTTTTAAAATGGTTTTTAAGTACACTACATATGGGTTCAAAAATATAGATCTTGACCAATTCATTGGTCAATAAATCAAAATTTCTAAAATGTATGCAATTTTGTTTTTCTCCCCAATATGATCTTGTTAGGAAAGGTAAATTACGTATTCAGCATAGTGAAAAGCTATCTAAAACCTACTTGACTCCAGCTCACTAAGCATTAGCATTCCCCCTATTTCCTCTGCCATTTCCCATCCTCCTCCCACACTGTCTCTGGTATCTGCAGTTGCTTTCCATTCCTTTTTTCCCCCCACATTTTATTGATTTACAAAATATCTTTATTAATCTAAATACTTTCAATAGCAAGTTCAGCTGATATATACATATCTGTGAACACATATTAACTTTAGGCATGAAACTGTGGCTAGAACAAATATACTATAAAGTAGCACCTATCCAAGGCTATATAGCTTACTGTGGTCATTAAGCAGATATTTTTTCATATACTTTTTAATTCCAAGAAAGGCGGTTATAGCTTTAATAAATCAAAAATTTTAAATGTTAAGAGAACTTTGCTTAAGACTTAAAGCCAGGAAACAGGTTAGGATTCTATTTGAATAGTAGGTACACGGACCTGTCCACAAATCAAGAGAAGACATAAATCCTTAACTCTGGAAAACAAAGCATAGAAAATCAGTAATATTTTAGTTGAAAGTCATAAAATTTTATTTCACCAATTCTATTTCACAACTCATGTACTTAATCTATCTTCTGTTGTGATTCAATCTCTCTGTTTAAATTCTGGAAGATAATGTTCAACTCTGGACTTGTACCTACTATTAAGCTGGACATTTTCTTAGTTGTTTTTGAACTCTTATTTCTGTGTGTCTGACTTTAGTTTTCCTGAGATAGCACTCCCTTCAGCACTTTTTGGAGAACTGGTCTGGTGTCAGTAAACTCTTTCAGGTTTTGTTTATCTGAAAATGTTCTTGTCTTCTCTTCCCATATGAAGAATAATCTTACCAGATATAGTATTCTTGGTTGAAATTGTTTTTCACTCAAAAGTTTGAGTATATTTTTCCATTCTTTCCTTGCTTGCATTGTTTCTGATGAGAGGTCTGCTATTAGCCTGATGAGATATCCTTTGGAAAGTTTTCTTCCAGGATTTCATGGAATAGATTATCAATGTCCTTATTAGTGTCTTCATCTTCAGGGATACTGACTATCTGGATGTTTGGATGTTCATTGGTATCTAGTATTTGTCGTATATTATTCTCATTTTGAGGGAGTTATTTTCTCAGTCTTCATGGCAGATTTTACTAGTCCAGCGATTCTGTCTTCTACAGGTGAGATTTGATTTTCTGTATGATCTAGTCTGCTTTTAAAACATTCAAGGGAAGTTTTGACTTCCTGTATTATAGCCTTCATATCCAACAGTTTGATTTGATTCTTTCTTATAGAGTGTATTTCCTCTGAAAAAGGAAATATCTTTCAGCTCTCGCAAGAACTTCCTCACCTCCTGGAACTTGTCAGCTCTTTTCTTCTGGAGTTCATTGTCTTTTCTTCAATCTCTGTTAGCTTTGTCACTATGAACATTATAAATTCTTTATCAGAAATTTCTGTTAGTTCCATTGTACTGTCTGTGTATGGAGAGGAGTTATCTTTTCCCTTGGGGAAGAGGTATTTTCTTGCTTTCTCATATTTCTTGGGCCTCTGCAGTGATTTTTAGTCATCTGATGGGTTATTTGTTCTTTCTTAATTTCTAGAAGTTCAAGATGAGTGATCAGATGTGTGCAGGAGGAGGTGATTTGCAAACCCTTTGCTGTTCTATTTTTCTCCATTTGTGCTGGAGATTCAGCTGGAATTGAGGAATATGTTGACCCTAATAATATTTGGATGCTTGGCTATGTTTCACTTAGACCTGTCTAGATACTCAGTACATGAAGGCATTTTAGTAGGGTGTGGGCCAGGAAGCTATGCAGGGTAAACATATTTCAAACACAGGGCTCCTTCTTAAGCCAGTGTTTTTGGATCATCTTGAGAGTTGATACATTTATTAAATACAAGTAACAAAAGAATTCCGGGAAAATGCCAGAAGTTATTAAGCTACAGAGTTCTGGTAAATGGCACCCTAGGCCTGAGAGACTCCTGAACTGAAACAAGCTCCAGAGTCCACAAGTGGACCCTCGCAGGCACACACCAGCATCAGGAAGAACTATATCCATACATTCTTATGTGTGGGGTGTGTGTCTGTGTGTGTGTGTTTGTGTGTTTGTATGCATGGATAACCTCTGTAACAGAGGTTGTTTCTAGGGAGAAAAACTAGATAGCTGAGCAGGACAGGTAGGGGGCTTACTATCTGTGTGTGTGCCAATCCTTTGGTAGCTTTATGACTATGTTTTACGTACTTGCAAAATATCCAGATTAGGCAGCAGTGTGGCAAGAGGTAAAACACAACACTGTGCAAAGTTGAGCCACATGAGAAGGTTTTGGGTATATATCCAGAGACTTTTCTTGATCCCACTGGGCATGTGTGTGTGTGTGTGTGTGTGTGTGTGTGTGTCCATGATATTAGACTCGCTGAAGTGTGAGGTGGATCCTGACATCAAGACTCTACAGGAGATACTATCTCTCTGTCTCTCTCTTTTTTTTTTTTTTCTTTTTTTTGGAGAGGTTTTTGCTATAGGGCGCGTGCGCTTGCCAGACAGACAGAGAGAGACAGAGAGATAGAAAGCAGGAAATCACCCCCCAGGGGGGATGGCCACGCCGCAATCCCTTCTCCTCCATTCTCCTCTCGGGATCTAGGGCACGCACGCACACGCGCCCGGCGTGAGTTTAAGCCACCGGGTCCGGGACTCGAACCGCGGTCGACTACGTGGGAGTCCAGCGACATAGCCATTACGCTAACTGCTGGTCCCTCTCTGTCTCTTTTGATCATAGAAAAAATAAATACATGGACTTAGGGAAAAAAAGAAATAAAAATAATTGAGAAATAATAAAGATCTTTAATTGAACATTTAGGACAAAGAGTTAAATAATTAAATCCAAGTACAGAAGTACCAAAATAAAAAAAGCAGTAGAAAGCTTCAGGCCAGCAAGAATCCACAACAGTTGCTCGAGAATAATAATTTAAGCACTAAATACAAATTAAAATCACATTATAATGAGAATATAAATTCAACACAGCAAGATCAAACAAGCCTCCATGCATTACTGCCAAATATCACCCCACAAAACGTAAATTACCTACCTGTTTCTTCTACTGATTTTAACTGCAAAATTATTTTATTTTTCTCACTCAGTATGGAAATACCAGTGTTTGTTTGAAAAATAAAATAAAATGTTAGTTACATTTCCAATGGCTAAGAGTCTCTCTCTTTGAGAGTTTACATTTATACTCAACCATAAGTCACCTCATTCTATTACCTCTTCCTCTAGAAACAAAGAAGATTTGTTTTTGCTGTTTTCCATGTCACTGATATGAAGAGTTTTTTTCACTGAAAACCCTCTATCAAAACAAAATATTTAAAGGACCAGCAGTTGGCATAATGGCTATGTCGCTGGACTCCCATGTAGTCAACCATGGTTCAAGTCCCGGACTTGGTGGCTTAAACTCATGCCAGGCGCATGTGCGCACGTGCCCAAGATCCTGAGAGGAGAATGGAGGAGAAGGGATTGCAGGGTGGTCATCCCCTCTGGGGGGTGATTTCTCGCCTTCTGTCTCTCTCTCTCTCTCTCTGACTTTCTGGTGAGCACATGCGCCCTATAGAAAAAACTTCTCAAAAAAAAAAAAATTAACACTTAACCTCACAAAATTTTCTGCAAGTAGATTTTCTTTTTTTCTTTCTTTCCTTTTGTTTGTTTTTTTTATTTTGCTATAGGGCATGCACACTCATGGGTTGGCAGGGTGGAGGGTGGGAAAAGCAAGTGAAAAATCCCTTCTTGGTATTTTGAACATGCATGCACATGAGCCTGGTATGTTTTTTTCAATCGGCCAGGTAGGACACTTGAACAGATGTATCAGCCATGTGATATCCAGTGCCTTAATTTCCATGCCACCTGCTGGCCCAAATGCAAGTAGATTTTCTACATATAGATAAAAATTAAAAACCTATGTAAGAAGCAAAATTTTAATATTTTCCAAAAAGAGAAGTTTCTATATGTAATCTCCTTTTTTATAGTCCCTTGAATTAGGACTGACTTTAAAACAATAGTAGTTATTCAACCGTAAGAAAATAGAAAAAGTCTTATAAAGTTACTTCATCCAATTTAAATATCTCTTGATATAGATCTATTACTATTTAATTTTATGTTTATTTTTATTGCTCTTCTTCTGTTAAGAGTCAGACTATAAGAACAAATCATGGCAAATATCTTCAGTTTACTTCTGTCTTATATACATGTTTTGCTACTTACTATTATTTCATTTTTCTCTCCCTGAATTCCAGTATTTAGGCAAACAGCATAAAAATAGAGAATAGTGAGAGGTAAAGTTAAAGAGTCAGGAAGGGATCAGATTATTAAAAATTCTGCATACTATCTGACAAAGCTATTTTTTTTTTTTGAAATCCATCACAGAATTGGAACCAGAATGTAACCTAATAACATTTTTAAAAATTGAAAGATGACAAGTTAAATTTTATTTTAATTTAAGGAAAAATAAACTGAAAGAATACACAAAGGGATTGCTGAACTTTATTATGTAACTTTGAAACAAGAGTGTGGTAAAAAGACTCTTACTGTTAAAAAATTTTAAAGTTGGAATAATATTTATGTTATTCATTTCCTATTAGGTATGTCTAAAGGTCAATGAGTATAACACTGTACTATTTCACAAAATAAGAAATCCTTTCACTTAAACAGAAACCACCCTTGAATTTTTGTTTTTAAATAACAGACATCTAAACCTATTTTGAGGTAACCCTTTAAGAAAAATTAATGAGAAACATCATCCTTAAAGCAACAATAAAAAGTAAGGAATTACTCTCATGGGAAGAAATACACACACAAAACATTGAGAAGGTAAAGTTCTCTTTATATTTTGAAAGTCCCTCAGATTTTTAAAAAATAATTATTTTTCTTAATTTATTTTACTTATTTATTTCAATTTGACTAGAGGGGAAGAGAGGGAGAGAGGGAGAGAGGGGAAAAGAGAGGAAGAGAGAGAGAAAGTCAGAAAGCAAGTCACCAGGTCTGGAACTCAAAGGCTGGAGTCCAGAGCCCCAACTGCCATGCCACCTGCTGGGTCCCCTCAGATATTTAGACAGTGTGTGTGTGTGTGTGTGTGTGTGTGTGTGTGTGTTTTCAGTCTTCTACAAATCAAATATCTTTCATTTTTTCTTCTTTTTTTTGGGAGAGGTTTCTGCTATAGGGCGCGTGTGCTCTCCAGACAGACAGAGAGAGACAGAAAGATAGAAAGCGAGAAATCACCCCCCAGGGAGGATGGCCACGCTGCAATCCCTTCTCCCCCATTCTCCTCTCGGGATCTTGGGCATGCATGCACACGCGCCTGGTGTGAGATTAAGTCACCGGGTCCGGGACGCGAACTGCGGTGGACTACGTGGGAGTCCAGCAACATAGCCATTACGCTAACTGCTGGTCCCAAATATCTTTCATTTTTTCAAGGATTTTTTCTATAATATGATTTTTTAAATCTTCACAATTCTCTGAACTTGGTTCACAGTAAAATTCACATTTTACCATGTTCGTGTTCTTAAAATGTGGTATATGGAGCTAAATGTAATACTCTAAATGCACTTTGATGAGTGCAAATAATTGTAGACAATATATAAGCTAGATTCTATCAATACTTACCAGTTGTCAAAACTTTTGTTTTAATTACTCGTAATTTCTTACTTATTTGTCTGTAGTTGCACTATCGTAGGTTCATGTTACAATTTTGCTGAACTAAAACCTACAGACTATTTTTTTTATACAATTGCTTCTAAGCCATTATATCCCATCTTATATTTGTAATATATATTTTTGTTTCCATATATATGGGTGTGTTTGTGTGTATAATTTTATTTCTTTCATGAGAGAGAGACAGATAGAAACATACATGCTTGACAGGGTCTTGCGCCATTGCAATCTACCCCTCAACCAGCCAAGATAATGAGCCAAGATAATGTATGTGTTCAGGTCTACCTGGAAGTTAAACTCAGGGCCCCCATGTGGCTCCAGTATCATTCAGTAGTGTCCTACAAACTGTACCAATGAAGGTGTGCCATAATTTTAGTAACATTTATTCAATATGTAGTCTATGGAGATCACTGACAATAGAATGAATAATATATATATATATATATATATACACACACACTTTTTTTTTTTTTTTGAGAGAGAGAGAGAGATTTTTTTCTATAGGGTTCATGCACTTCCCTGGAGAGACAGAGAGAGATGGAGAGAAAGGGAGAAATCACCCCCTAGAGTGGATGACCATACCACAATCTTTTCTCCTCCATTCTTCTCTTGGGATTTTGGGCATGCACACATACTCACCCAGCATGAGTTTCAAGCCTCCGGGTCTGGGATACAAACCATGGTTGGCCATGTTGGAATTCAGCATCTTAACCAACACATCACCTGCTACTCCAGACTACAAATATTTTTAAAATCATGTGTTCTTACCAACATTTTATAATATGCATATTTGATGAATGAGCTTTCCAAATCTCATAACCAACTAAGAATATTGAACAACACACAACAAAAACAGAACTTTTTAATACAAGAGATTTTCTTTAAGATTAAACCAGAGTATTTTTTTTTTTTTTTTTTTGGAGAGGTTTTTGCTATAGGGCGCGTGCGCTCGCCAGACAGACAGAGAGAGAGACAGAGAGACAGAAAGCGAGAAATCACCCCCCAGGGGGGTGGCCACACCGCAATCCCTTCTCCTCCGTTCTCCTCTTGGGATCTTGGGTACGCACGCACATGTGCCCGGTGTGAGTTTTAAGCCACTGGGTCCGGGACGCGAACTGCAGTTGACTACGTGGGAGTCCAGCAACATAGCCATTACGCTAACTGCTGGTCCCTAAACCAGAGTTTTTAAACTACAACTTTTCAAATAGCTCTAATGCTACAAGAACATAATGGAAAGTTTATCAAAATCATGATTCACTACATATTTTAGCAAAACATCTAACAATTCTATTGTCATTCTTAGTATTATCACCATACTTTATTATTTTAAAAAATATTTTCTCTTGGGACCAGCAGTTAGTGTACTGGCTATGTTGCTGGACTCCCACGTAGTTGACCACGGTTTGAGTCCCAGACCTGGTGGCTTATACTTAAGCCGGGTGCATGAGCATGCATGCCCAAAATCCTGAGAGGAGAATGGAGGAGAAGGGATTGCGGCATGGCCATCCCCCCTGAGGGAGTGATTTCTCACTTTCTGTCTCTCTGTCTCTGTCTTTCTGGTGAGCGCACACGCCCTATAGCAAAAGCCTCTTAAAAATATATTTTCTCTTAAAAACTCTGAATTAAGTAAATACTTTATTATTATGCTCATTTAATAGCTAAGGAAACTGAGACTCTGAGAGGTTAAGTGTTTTAGTTAAAATGCTATATTGCTAGTAATTGAATACTAGACTTAATTGTAAGAAGTTTAAATAATAGCCCAAGACTCGTTTCATCGTCCTACAGGAATTACACTGACTTTCTAATTATTTCCATATTCTTGGTAAAGTTCACAATTATTTCTTATCTAGACCACAGGTCAGCAAACCTTTTATGTAAAGTGTCAAATTCTAAATGATTTCAGGCTTTGGGTGACATATGTATTACTCAACTCTCTTGCAGAGTAACTAATACAATGCTTCTATTCTTTTGGTAGTGATAGATAGAAAGACCAAAAACCATATAATTTATTTGAACTAAAGCTATGGAAATTATTGTGATGGATAACAAACCCTATAGAAAATTATTAAGCGAGGGGAAAAATGGTAGATATATACGTTCCTCACTTGTTTTCTATGTTCTCTGTCCAGGATATATAGAGGAGACAATAATTTAGGGTTTACTATACGGATGTGGGTTGGAGTTCAAGACCTACCACAAGATAGATAATCTACAGATAGTTTATCTGCAGATATGAACATTTCTGAATTTACTTTCTTTCTTTCTTCTTTCATTTTATTATGATTGTTATTATTATTATTATTTTAGAGAGAGAGATTTTTGCTATAGGTACATGTGCTTGTCAGAAAAACAGTGAGATAGAAAGTGAAAAATCACCCCTTGGGGGAGATAGCCATGTAGCAATTCCTCTATTCTTGGGATTTGGGGTACATAAGCACATGCACACAGTTTGAGTTCCAAGTGTCAGGGTCTGGAACTCAAACCGCATTTGGCCCAGCAGGAGTCCAGTGTCTTAACTATTACACCACCTGCTGGTCCCCAGCATCTCTGAATTTCAAATAACTTATCAGGTCTCACAGAGTAATAGAACATTACATTAGAAACTAGGTATAAAACACCTATCTAGCTCCTAGCAAGTAGTGTAAACATGTTAATTCTTCATCACCCTCTTTATCCCTTCCATGTAAACTTATACTCTATGACGAGCACATAACAACAAATGTCTCAGAAAAGAGCAAACAAATTCACAAGTCTTATAGTTGATAGGTGGGTAACAGAAAGCACCTAGGAGTACAAGAAGGTCAGCAAGTAAAATAAAGATAAGTTCCTACTTATTTCTTTGGTAATTAACTACATCAGTAATTCTTAACATGCTTGGAACTGGAAAACCACTTGAAAATCAAAGGAAAACTATAAATACTTTCCCCAGAAAAACAAAAGAGCACTCACAAGTATACTTTGAATAGAATATCAAGAGATTAATAAACTCCCTGATATGTTCCCAATTTAATTCTATTTTCAAACTTAGAGGAAGAAAGACTGCTATGAAGCATTTCTTATATATTTTTCTGGCTTAGATGTTGTTAACTTGAGTTATTAGATGGTTTTTGCTATTGTTTATTTTTATTTTCTAAGATCCTTCTGAGACAGATAGGTAACTAGTAATAAGCGGTGGCACTAAGAAAAATAGAAGGACACATGCCACCTCAATCACAACTTATTAGGGTTTACAACTAAACCATCAGTGAAAATGCCGTCTTTCCACGCAGCTCCTGGAGTCAGGAAGGTGAGGCAAATCTCATTTTTCTTCCTTGGTTACTGAGAAAGATAGATAGGGATGATTGTAAATTTCCCTCTTATCATTCCTCATAAATACAAAAAGATCATTTTGGTCAACATCCTGATTCCCACTGGGCCAATAAACTAATCCAGCAGTTCATCCTAATTAGGGCATTCCTATCATCATAGCTCACACTGGGTGTGGGCAGTTAGGTCATCAAATTCCTCAAATTCACCTGTGAGAGGGATGCACAAGCACAGGAGAAAGCCCTAGAATTCAAACAATGGACATAGATAGTATGACAGACCTCCCACTGCTAAATATTCACTATCACCTCTAGTAATAAAAATAACACCAGTTTCAAATGCAATTGCTACCTAGCAACCTGCCTGCCTAAAAGTCCTTTGGGTGTTACTTTTTTTCTAAAAATCTTTCTTTCCTATTAAATTCTCTTTTTTATCTACTTTTATTGTGGTTGTGGCTTTATTTTGTACCTAGGGACAGGTCTCTAATTTTAGTGATCTGGATCCAAAGAACCAAGGATTTTACACAACACAGCTCAGTACTCTCCCATCCTATGACACTTCTACCTTAATTTTGAAATTCATTCATGTCAGAGAAGGTTGTGAAAGTCCCTCAATGTATATTATCTTTAATAGAACATGAATAAATTATTGTGCTTATTCTGTAGTCTATTATCTGTATCCAATAATCAGCAAACCTCTTCTGTAAAGGGCCAGATAATAAACATTTTATGCTTAATGGGCCATAGAATTTTGTTGCAATCACTCAACTCTGTCATTGTAGTTCAAAAGTAACCATGGACGGTATGTAAAGACTGAAAGTGGCTGAGTGCTCTAATAAAAAGACTTAATGATACTGAAATTTGATTTCATATAAATTTCATATCATAAAACTTTCTTTTTCAAAATTTATTTCAGCCATTTAAAAATTAAAAACAATTCTTAGTTTCTGAATGTACGAAGACAAATGATGGCACAGATTTGGCCTTTTTACTGTACATCAACTTTGCTATTTTCTTTCTTTCTTTTTGGAGAGATTTTTGCCATAGGGTGTGTTAGCATGACAGAGAGACAGAAAGTGAAGGAATTACCCCCCCCCCCCTCGGGGATGGGGGAGGTAGCCACACGGCAATCCCTTTCCCTCCACTCTCCTCTCAGGATCTTGGGCATGCATGCACATGCACCCAGCATGAGTTTTAAGCTGCCAGATCCAGGACTTGAACTACATGGGAGTCCAGTGACATAACCATTACACCATCTGCTGGTCTCCAACCTTGGTATTTTCTAAGGCACAGGAAATGCATGGAACAACTTGCAATGCCTCTAACAGAATGAATATCCATTTTCTGTGTTTACTGATGAGTCTGATTAAGAGCAAGCAATCTTTGTAAATTTGCTAATATAAAAAAATTGGAATGTTGTTCTTATTTTACTTTTTATGAAGCTATTAATCATTCATATTTGATTACTATTCGTATTTCTACTATAAGTTGCCTATTAATTTCCTTTGCTCATTTTAAAACTGGTCTAATTGTCTTGGTCTATTAATCTCCTTATACATCATGGATATTAAAATTTTAATATTATACATATACCATAAAACTTTTTTCTAGCTCAATATTTATCTTTGCATATTTTGTTTTTTATCATATAAAAATTCTTACATCTTCATTTAATAAAATCTATACATCTTCTCCATTATCATTCAAGATGCTACTTTAGAAAGGTTTGCCCCTCCATAATATTAAACAAAAAAAAGCTCTTATCACTTCCACTAATGTTTATAATTTGTGCATTATGCTTAAATCTTTATTTCAGGATGGTATGATTTCTATTAATAGTCTCCTATTTACATTTTTATTATTCTGTTTCTTTTCCAAAGACAGAAGGAGTTAAACTATGTTCATTTCTTATCCATTTAAAATATCATATCCATAATTTTAATTAATATTACATTTAACTTTAAATGAATTTTACACCCTCACTTCTATATACAGGCCTTTGTTTTCCATTGAAATAAGTAAATGGCTAAACCTATAGTAGTTAGTCATACAGACAGTTTTAAATACAGCTGTGCCACTGCTCAGCTATATGAACTAACAAGCATTTAATGCCTTTGAGCATCCACATTAAATACGCAAACTGAAAACATTAGTACCCATATGGAATTCCTATCATTATAAAGGCAATGTAAACAAAACAGTACTGTTGTTAATACTAGTAATTGAGACAGTGATGATTCTCCAGTTATGAACTGAACCGTGCCCCTCTTCATAATTCAAATATTGAAGCCCTAGACCCCAGTACTTCAGAAGGTAACTATTTAGGGATAAAGTCCTCCAAGATTTAACTAAGTTAAAATAGAAATGTCAGAGTCAATATAACTGGTGTCCTTACAAAATATAGCTAGAAACCAGTCATGTGCACAACCAGAGATGACCATGTAAATTGATCCAGCAAAGAGTCAATTTGTAGCCAAAAAAAAGGCTGCAAAGAAACCAAAGCCGAAAGTAATTTAATTTTAGACATCTAGACTCAGGATCTGTGAGAAAATGTTGCATATCCATACTTTAGAATACTACTCAGCAATAAAAAGGAATGAAATATTCTTATGTGCAAAAACATAAATGAACCTTAAAAATATTGTACTAAGTGAAAGAAGTCAGTCACAAAACAACATATTTGTGTGATTTTTATTAATGCAAAATGTCCAAAATAATTATATACAAAAGGTTGATTTTTTTGGTTCCTTATGAGAAGGAGATTGATGGGAAAAAGAGTGACTGATATGGCTTAGGCTTTCTTTTTGGGGAGATGCAAATATTCCAATAGGTGCACAACTCTGGATATACAAGGGAACTTCAAAACAGGAAAAAAATGGAGTTAAAGTATGAATTTATTTTGGTGCAAAAAAAATTGAAATTAATGCATAATTTTTTATAATACTCATTTTCTAAGAATTTTTTAAAGATCTCTATGTACTAAAAACGTTGGATGTGTATATTTTAAATGGGTGAACTGTATGGTATGTTACTTACATCTCATTTTAAAAATATAACTGCTTAAAAATAAAAAGACCCCTAGGGAGAAAAAAAAAAAGATAATATAGCTGACCAGGTTCTTTACCCACCATAAAAGAAAAGGTAAAGTGAATTCACAAAGAATTAGAAGTATGTAACAAATATTATTTCAGCGAAAGTCTCAATCTCCTCAATGACGGCCAGGTTCCTACCTATAACACTATGTTTATTCCCTGCCATTGTTTTAAGAGAAGTACTGACAAAACTACAAGATATTTTGGGTCACTTTTTCTAATCCAATTACCTTGACTGAATCAGTTATCTAAATAAAAGAAATAACTAAATTTAAAAGTTATACATAATGTGTATAGAAATTACCTAACCTTACATTTTTTTCTCTTTTTTTTGAGAGTTATTTATTTATTTATTTTTTGCTATAGGGTGCTTGTGCTCGCCAGAAGGACAGTGAGACAGAAAGTGAGAAATCACCCCCCGGGGGGGGGGGGGATGGCCATGCTACAATCCCTTCTCCTCCATTCTCCTCTCGGGATCTTGGGCATGCACGCACACGCGCCCAGTATGAGTTTAAGCCACTGGGTCCAGGACTCGAACCGCGGTCGACTATGTGGGAGTCCAGCAACATAGCCATTACGCTAACTGCTGGTCCCCCTAACCTTACATATTTTGAAGTAATATACTTTATCAGGATACACAGCTAGTCTAGGGTACATCTCATTAGAAATAACTAACACTTTCTTAGGTCAGCCCATGACCTGGTGGTTAGGGGAGCTAGATCCTTCATGGCCAACAGTTTAGTTCACATCCCAGACCTGGCAGCTTAAAAAGTATGCTGTGTGGGGACCAGCAGTTAGCGTAATGGCTATGTTGCTGGACTCCCACGTAGTCGACCGTGGTTCGAGTCCCGGACCCGGTGGCTTAAACTCACGCCGGGCGCGTGTGCATGCGTGCCCAAGATCCCAAGAGGAGAATGGAGGAGAAGGGATTGTGGCATGGCCATCCCCCTCGGGGGGTGATTTCTCACTTTCTATCTCTCTGTCTCTCTCTGTCTGGCGAGCGCATGAGCCCTATAGCAAAAACCTCTCCAAAAAAAGAAAAAAAAAAAGTATGCTGTGTGGATGTGTGTGTATGCCCAAAAATTCTGTCGGGAAAGAGAATCGAAGAGGAAAAGATTGTGTTATGACTATACCCCTTGTAGGAAGGAGTGCTTTCTCCCTTTCTTCCTCTCTCTTTTCTCTCTGGTGAGTGCACACACCCTCTGGCCAAAACAAAAGAAAACAAAACAACAAAAATACTTTCCCAAGATTGTCTCTGTCTTGGAGAAGTATCTTAGAAGCAAAAACCGTAATATGAATTTCATTTTATTCACCTGGCCCCAAAATTGCAGCAGGGTCCATGCTTACTTTATTCATCATTATTTTTCAGAACCTACAATATTAAGTAGCACATAGTATGTAGTTAATAAATATTTACAGACTTTTTAAAGTTTTCCTAAATTCATGACTTAGTAATACAGGGGGAAAATATTTTGAAGTAGATATTTTAAAATGTCATGATTGCATTTCATCCATTTTTGCTAAAAAAAAAAAAGCCAAGACTTAATTATGTTGCTTCCAGTGTAATTGGAATGCAAGTGTAAGAATATGCATTCTGTGCCAGGTAACTTAGTGAGACTCTGACAAGAATACAAATGTTATATTACCACACACTTTGCAACCCATGTATTTCTAGGCCTGATCACGCTCTTAGGTAATCCAAAAAAGAACAAAAGATAAAACTTTGGCCAAAAAAAAAAAAATACTATTTTTTAAACTTTTTAAATTAGTGCCCTTAAGAAACAAGATAATTTAGGCCCTGAACTACTCACAATAATTTTTTTTCCTCTACCAAAATTATGCTAGAAAGGTTTTCTCAGTGTGAGCTGTTCATAAAATATATTCAACTCAGAAAATGCTTCTTGGGATCCTCCTTGATTTCATTAGGAAAGAATGGAATCTTTTTTTTTTTTTTGGGGGGAGAGGTTTTTGCTATAGGGCATGTACACTTGCCAGAAAGACAAAGACAGACAGAGAGACAGAAAGTGAGAAATCATCCCCCAGGGGGGATGGCCAGATCACAATCCCTTCTCCTCCATTCTCTTCTTGGGATCTTGGGCATACATGCACACATGTCCGGCGTGAATTTAAGCCACCGGGTCTGGTACTTGAACCGCGGTTGACTACATGAGAGTCCAGCGATATAGCCATTACGCCAATTGTTGGTCCCTGGAATTTTTTGATTGTATGTATTCTGGGTATTCTTTGCAGCAAGTGCCAACAAATCAAAATCGTGGGGATTAGTGAGGTTATCATTTTCTTTTGTTCCTGGATTTAGGTTTCTTATTATCTTATACACACTTAAAAAGATACTGAAGCTAACAAGGGAATAAATGTTAATCAGTGTTTTGATGTAGCCACCAGGTTACTAGAGAATGTATTTTTGTATTGAGTATGAACAAAGTATTAATGTTATAATTCCCTGAAGAGTGAGAAAAAGGCAGGCTTTGTCGATATATATTCACTATACATTCAATGTGTTACTTTCATACAATTACTCATTCTTTCATTTAGTTGAATCATTCATTCACTCATTCATTCATCTATCTAAGGAAATTTCTGGTGGGCCTCGTGCTATTAAACACTATGGTAGGTGGTAGCAATATAATAATAAATATAACCTAAGTCTCCACTCTTAAAGAGTTATAATCCAGTAAGAAATATAGATAGTACATAGACAATTACAGTGTAAAGCTGTGACACATGCTTAAGAAACACTAGGAGAAGCACACAGGTCATAGGGAGGAAAAAAATGAGTTTGTTCATCTCAACTAGCTTTCCTTCCTAAGTGAATTTTTGGTAGGGGACAGGAACCTTAAGAATATACTTAGGGTATAGGCCCCAAATGGAATAAGTTTTAAGATGTGGACAATCTAGAACAAAGGCTTTTTTTCCAGGCCCCACCATATTCCAGGAAGAAGATAAGACAATGGATTTTATGGCCCAAAGTTTTTAGACAAAGAATCTCCTGACCTTTGTACCCACTCCAAAATTAGAAGGAAAATGACTGGATCCATCCAGTACGTGACTCTCACCATGGGGGAAGGGTTGAGGTTGGGGAGCACATGTGCAAGCCTCAACTAGAACAAGCCCCGACAAAGGTCTTCCTGATCAAGATAAAAACCCTGCCCTAGCCCTTCTCATACAATTCATTTTCCTGGACTGGCTCCCTGCTTAATAAACTCCACATGATGGGGCCAGCGTGTGGTGTGGTGGTAAAGGTACTGGACTCTCATATCACTAACCATAGTTTGGGTCCCTAACCCCACGTCGGGCATGTATGCATTAATGCCCAAGATCCCAGGAGGAGAATAGAAGAGAAGGGATTGAGGTGTGGCCATCCCCCTTGATGAGGGGGTAGATTTCTCATTTTTCCACTTAGTGTCTATCTGTGTCTCTCTCTAGTGAGAGCATGTGCCCTGTGGCAAAAATCTATAAACAAACTGTTTGCTATCCCCTCTCTGTGTCCCACTATGGGTGCTGGGACTGATCACCCATGTGCCACTTGTCCCTGCATCATATTGACCTAAATTTTAAAATAAGGTTTCTTTCTTAACTTACATTTAATTTCTCCAGGGGTAGAGAGAACCCACTGTCTAGGCAATAGCAAGGACTGGTCTTGAAACTGCTGCCCAGTAGTATTGAGGCAGACTCTAGCTGTGCAGTTAGGCAGAATAAGTAACAGAAATGGAGGGAAAAAGGACTGTGAGAGAGGAAAAAAGACTGTGAAACCAGTCAACCCATTTTAACTTAATGGAAGTCACAGCCCTTTGTCCCTCTGGCCAAAACTAGCATTGTAAATCTAAGGCCCACAAAGAAACAGTTGGAATCAGAGACCCAAGGTAGGACAAGTAAGCTTGAAATTTTAAATATGTAGGCACAATGGAAACTGTAAGTCAGTAAGCTTGACTACATGGAAAATTACTGCCTGAAAAGATAATCAAAATAATGAGGGCCACACTTAGGGACAAATGACAATCATACCCCCTACCTAAAGGATGTAAAACAAACTATTATGGGCCCAATTAGGGCCAAAGGACATCCATATCATAAGCCTAAATGGAATAAGAATTTTTGTGACCACTAACCAGTACTTCTTTGTAAACATCTTGTGAAAACCTGTTTGAGGTAGAAGACAGGAATTCTGAGAATATGCTTAGGTTAGAGGCCAAGATGAAATTACAAACAGCTAAGTTTGGAGATGAAGACAACAGCTCAGCTGTCCCTGAACTGTTTGTTCACAGAGAAAACTTGCAACAGTGAGTTAATGACTGACTTAAAATAAGACTATTTTTTCCTGGCTCTACCACATTCCAGGAAGAAGGCAATGGTCTTTTATGATCAAAGCTTTTAGACAAAAGAGTCCTGACCTTTGTACTCACTTCAAAATGAAGAGAAATAACTGGACCCATCTAAGCACATGACCTCCCTACCACAAGGGGAACCCATGCACCAGAGAACAAGCAAGGACAAAGCCCTCCGACACAGATATAAATCCCTCATCCCAGTTATTCCTTAGCAACCCACTTAGGCCCCCTCTCTTGCTTGGGAGCTCCGTTTTTCCTTTTCTTTCTTAATAAACTATGCATATTTATCTATGCCTGCATCTCTAATTCTTTGTGAACCTTGGACAAGAACCCGGTGCTACTACGGGTAGGATGCCAGAACACCCCTGCAATCCTACATCCCTGCGTCAGTATAGTATAACACAAACTTTTCCAGCTGGGTAGCAGTAATTTAATTCTTCAAAATCTCTCATACAATATCATTTTAGAAACTAAGGAATGTCTTCTAAAAGTAAAATATATCTTTAGATTTGCAGATTTGACATAGAACATAGTACCAAAATACCACAGCATCAGCCTGAATCAAGCTATAATGTGCCAATATATAATTTATAGATTAATAAATATATAACTCATCAAGGATAAAAAAAATTCTGCTTAAAAATTATAAAAAAGTAGTTCAGCTTGTGGCAGCGCATGGGTAGCATGGCTTTTTGGAAAGCTAGAAGCCATGTAAGAAGGCTAGTTCAGTTTCTGGACCAACCCGGAATCCCCACACATGGCTGTAAAAACCCATAATCATAGTTAATTGAGAGGCTGGAGCAAAAGGATTTGCCACAGTGAGACTTTGTTCAAAACATCTCTTTCTCTGTCCCTCTCTCTCTTAATGAAAAAAAAAAATTAAACTTATATTTAGAGGTGTTATTACAAATAATACACCTTTGGTGGCTTTCTTAGATTTAGCCTAACTATTAGCAGACAAAAATGAAAAAATTAATAATGTCTAAAATGCTACCATTGGAAAAACGCATTTCTGTACCAATAAAATTTACCTACAGGGAAACAAATAATAATATAAAAACACTTCTGTTTTGTTTGAGAAATATTAAAATCCTCAAAGACCTTTTGAAACCGAAATTTTACAAATACTACATTAAAAATTAACTAAATCCATCTACCTAAAAAATGCAGCATGAAATGTACAGCTCTACAATAAACGTGTCAGAAACTACTGTTTATCCTCTGCTGACTGGCATTTTTAAGAAATTCAATTCACCATGGCAACCAGTCCTAACACTAGCAGATAAGTACAGGCTATATTTAGAGATAACTGCTTTCCAGACAGCAATCCTGCCTCTCCTTCATATTTAGTGACATAAATCAAGGAACCAAAATATCATTTAATCAGATAGGCTGTAGTGTGAAGACAAGCATACTAAAGAGGATGAGGCTGTGTTTCAGAACCACCAAAAGTAGTTTCTACCAAAGGTAGTCACATAAGTGAAGGAGTAGATAAAGGTAAATACAATTATCGTGTCTAAGAAATTTACAATCAGATGAAGCCATTCTGCCCAATTTTATCTTTGTTCTGAAAAAAAAAATGCATTATCAAGCACTGACGCTTTATAATATCAAAATACACTTCAACTTGCAGATTATTGTTGTTTTTAATTAACATCCTACAATTCCAAGCAGTATCTGAATATTCCTTTCATAAAGCTATCTTTTACAGATGAGGTAATAACAAGAGCAATAGTAGTGCAAGTCAAATAATGCAAAGAAGAAAAGCTAAATATATTAAAATGCCAAGTTTGCAAAATTTCTCTGGACTTATTTGTATGTTATAATCTTCCCCATAAGGGGAATGGCACAGAAGGGAATTTCTTTTCTATATTTTTAAGAATTATTTGTTTAATTTTATTTATTATTATTATTAGGTGTTTTTTTTTTTTTTTTTTTTTTAATTTGATCAGAGAGATAGAGACAGGGAACATGAGAAAGCAAGCTGCAAGGTCAGCACTCAAACCACAGTTGGCAATGTGAGAGTCCAGTGCCTTAACTGCTACATCACCTCCCAGCCACCATAAAAGAATTTATACCTTACCAAGTAAATAACATAGTTTCATACAGTTTACTCAACAATATACCAGAGTATCATAGTAAACACAGAAAATATCTTTTAAATAAAAAAAAATATTGATTGGTGAGTTGCATCAAAGTCATTATTAAAACAAAATGTGAAGTGAAGTGAATTTAAAACTACCAAGAACATATCCCTTCACATCCATTAGGATGGCTAGAATAAAATAAAATAGTAATGAACACTGGTGAGGGTGTGAAGAAATTGAAATCCTTTCACGTTGTTGTAAAATGGTGCAGGTGCTATGGAAAACAGTATGGAGATTTTTCTTTTATTTAATTTAAATTTAATTTTATTTTTTACATTTTTTCCACACTTTATTGATTCACAAAATGCCTTAAACTAAAACTATGGACAAAGCTAGAATCTAGTTACAAGCTCACTGTAATTTTCTTCTGAATCATTTTAAATTAATTAGTTAATTTACATTCATTCCCTGAGCATTATCACAGCATACAAAATGTGATTTCCCATCCAAAATATATTGCATAGTGGCTTAATCATACATGTTATTGTCATTAATTTTCCATTTCTAGTTTCATATATAAACATATATATATATATATATATATATATATATATATATATATATATATACATATTTTACCCTTACTTCTCACCTTCGGCCACTTCCCACCTTCCTCCCACACTGCCTTAGGTGTCTACAGTTGTTTTCCATTTCTTTTTTCACCCACATTTTATTGATTCACAAAGTTTCTTAAGTAATCTAACTACTCTGTTTCTTAAGTAATCTAACTACTCAATAGCAAGTTTAGCTGGTATGTACATATCAGTGAATACATGTCTGACTTTAGGTGAGAAACTGAGTAGAATGAATATACTATAAGGAAACACCTAGCTGATGCTATAAACCTTATGATGGTCATTAAAAGGTATGTTTAAATATATTTTTAATTTCAAAAAAAAGCAGTTTTAGCTTTAATAAATTAAAGAAATACTAAGGAACTTTACTTAAAACTTAAAGACAGGAAAAGGTTAGGATTCTGTTCAAATAGCAGGTACATGAACCTACAGGCAGCTCAAAACAGGACAAAAATCCTTAAAACTGGAAAACAAAGCCTAGAAGAAAATCAGCAATGTTTTAGTCAAAAGTCATAAAATGCTATTTCACCAATTCAGTCTCATGTACTTAATCTATCCTCTGCTGTGGTCTGAGCTTCTCGATTATATTCTGGGATATAATAAACAACTCCAGGCTTGTCTCTATAATTAGGTTGGCCATTTCCTTAGTTTTTGAACTCTTATTTCCATGTGTCTGTATTTAATTTTCCTGGTATAGCACTCGCTTGAAAACTTCTTGGAGATCTGGTCTGGTATTGACAAATTCTTTCAGGTTTTGTTTATCTGAGAATATTCTTGTCTTTTGTTCCCATATGAAGGATAATCTTGCCTGGTACAGTATTCTTGGTCAAAATTGCTTTTCCCTTAACACTTTGAATATATTTTCCCATTCTTTCCTTGCTCACATTGTTTCTGATGAGAGGTCCGCTGTTAGACTGATGGGATATCCTTTGTAGGTAACTTGCCGTTTCTGTCTTGCCAGTCTAAGTATCTAGTCTTTGTGGTTTTGGTCAATCTGGCTATAATGTGTCTTGGAGAAGATCTTCTTGGGTTGACTCTATTTGGGGTCCTTCATCTTTCTTGGGACTGGATCTTTGAGTGCCTCTCTTGGTTTGGAAAGTTTTTGTCCAGGATTTCATGGAATAGATTATCAATGCCCTTATGAGTCTCATTGCCTTCTGGGATACAATTATCCAGATGTTTGGACATTTGATGGTATCTAGTATTTCTCATATATTATTCTCATTTTTGGGGACCATTTTCTCAGTCTTCATGATGGATTTTTCTATGATTCTATCTTCTATATCTGAGATTTGATTTTCTGTATGATCTAGTCTGCTTTTAATACTTTCAAGGGAGATCTTGACTTCCTGTATTATAGCTTTCATCTCTAACAGGTCCATTTGATTCTTTCTTAGAGTATTTCCTCTTTTAGATCTCGCAAGAATTTTCCCACCTCCTAGAACTCATCAGCTCTTTTCTCCTACCTCTTCTGCAGTTCATTGTCTCTCTTCTTTTCCATCTCTGTTAGCTTTATCATTATGAATATTCTAAAATCCTTATAAGACATATCCATGAGTTTCATTGTACTGTCTGAAGATGAAAAAGTGTTATTCTTTTCCCTTGGAGGAGAGGTATTATCTTGCTTTCCCATATTTCTTGTGAGCCTGTGGTGATTTCTAGTCATCTGATGGATGGTGTGTTTCTTCCCTGATTCTTGAAGTTCAAGGTGAGCGTTCAGAGGCAAGCAGAAGGAGATGATCTGCAATGTTCCTTCTGTTCCATTTTCATTCTTTGTGCATCAGATTCAGGGAAAAGAAAGGAATATTCTGACCTTAGTCATATTCAGATGATTGGAAACTGTTCACTTGGACCTGTCTAGACACTTAGTGCATAGCGACTGATCAGAAAATGAATAAAGATAAAGAAAAAAGGAAAAGAATTAAGGAGTGGAAAGATGAAGAAAAAATAAAATGAAAAAGAAAAAAAAAGAAGATTACAAAAAAAGCCCATAAGATTGTAATTTTATTTTATTTATTTATTTTTTTAGAGGTTTTTGCTATAGGGCACGTGCGCTCGCCAGACATAGAGAGAGAGAGAGACAGAGAGATAGAAAGCGAGAAATCACCCCCCAGGGGGGATGGCCACACCACAATCCCTTCTCCCCCATTCTCCTCTCGGGATCTTGGGCACGCAGGCACATGCGCCCGGCGTGAGTTTAAGCCACTGGGTCCAGGACGCGAACCGCAGTCGACTACGTGGGAGTCCAGTGACATAGCCATTACGCTAACTGCTGGTCCCTAAGATTGTAATTTTAAAAAGCAAAAATGAAAACCATGCAGTGCACATGCACACCGTGTAAAAGCAATACTTCACAGCTGAAATACAGTATCCATATCAGGATAGGGCTGGTTTCACTGGAGCCTTTCCCAAATGAAGTGAGGAAAGGCACCAATTAACACTATAAAGGAGAGTCTGGAGAGCTCAGAGAATACTTTACCGTAAAAAAAATTTTTTTTAAATCAATAAAAAAATAAAAAGTCACAGGGAGACACAGCAAAACAGAGAGAAACAGACAAAAATGGAGAGAAAGAGACACAGAGCTATCTCTACCCACTAGAAATGAGTCTGGAGGGAAAGTCTCAGCAGAAAATCTTCATTTTTGGGCAAGGAAACCAATATTTCATAGCTGAAGTATGGTATCCATATTAGGATAGGCCTGGCTTCGCTGGTGCCTTTCCTAAAATCAGTATGGTGATTTTTCAAAAAATTAAAAATAAAATTATCATAAGATCCAGAAATTCTACTTTTGGGTATATATCCAAAAAACTGAATTCAGGGCCTTAAAGTCATGTTTCTTGACATTATTTACATGTTTACATGTCATTCCTCAAAGACATATGTCTTGTACATTGTTTACAGCAGCCAAAGGTGGAAGGAAGCAACCCAGTGTCCACAGAAGGATGAATGGATAACCAAAATGTGGTATGTACATATAATGAAAACATTTTCCTATTTGACTGCAAGGAAAATTACTGATAACATGAATTCTGAATTATACTTCTACAACTCAGAAGGGCCAATTCTTCCATGAATTCAACAATTCTTCCTCTATCTTGCGTAACACACGTTGTAAATCTTTAACAGCCTTTGCCAATTAAATAAAACAAGGCATACAACCTTGCCCACTCTCACAAACAGCATCAATACCATGAATAGTACAAACTTCTCTAGTTCTTTTTATTCTTAGATTTTCTTTCTCTTTTGATACTTAAACAGCTTTTAATAAAATCTATAAATGAGTCCAATTTTAAATAATTATTTATGCTAGTTTATAAACAAGCAATAAGAAATTGGGAACCAGCAGTTAGCGTAATGGCTATGTCACTGGACTCCCATGTGGTCAACCGCAGTTCGCGTCCCGGACCCGGCGGCTTAAAACTCACGCCGGGCGCGTGTGCGTGCGTGCCCAAGATCCCAAGAGGAGAATGGAGGAGAAGGGATTGCGGCGTGACCATCCCCCCTGGGGGGTGATTTCTCGCTTTCTGTCTCTATGTCTCTATCTGTCTGTCTGGCGAGCGCATGCGCCCTATAGCGAAAACCTCTCCAAAAAAAAAAAAAAAAGAAAAGAAATCTAAAATGTAAATATGATAATGTATCGTCAATGAGAATTTGAAAGTATTTTTGAGAATTATCTTTTCAAAAATACAACCAATATAATGTATATACAGTACTTCTTTTGTATATTATAATTATCTCTTCTGAAAAAATAGCACAGATGATTTTTTTTTAAAGAGGTTTTTGGTTTAGGGTACATGCATGTGCCGGAGAGAAAGAAAGAAAGAGACAGTGAGAGGGAAAGTGAAAAATCACACTCTAGGAGGGATGGCCAGACCTCAACCCTTTCTTTTCCTTTCTCCTCCTGGGATCTTGGTCCCACACGCACACGTGCCCAGTGTGATTTTCAAGCCACAGGGTCTGCGACTTGAACCACGGTGGGTCATGTGGTTGTCTAGTGACATAACCACTACGCTAATCTGCTGGCCCCACACAAATTATTTTTTATAATTTAAACAGCATGTATTTTCTGCTTAAAGGGAAAAAATTAATTATAACACCCTAAGAATAATATCTTATATGAGTAGAAAGTTATGTAACACATTAGATATGTTTCTACTGTAGTGATAACTTCAGGTTAAATTTGTCAGTTCTTTTCAATGTGCTAATGAAAGACTACAATTGCAAAAAGAGATCTTATAATACAACTCAAATGGTATGAGCACCAGAATAAATCAGTCTTAAAATATTTATAATCATAAATAGAAGATAAGCTATTTAAAAAGTTAAACTATTGGGACCAGCAGTCAGCATAATGGCTATGAGGTTTCCTCAGCTTACTTTTTCTGTATAATCCTATCTTCTTTCCTAATAGTACTAGTGCCTTAATTTTTTTTTTACATTTTTACTATAATTTCTGGTTTACATATAATGGTTGTACTTCTTCGAGGAGCACCCTATGGTTTTCTAAAGTATGTATATAGTGTGTGAAATAACCAAATCAAGGATATAAATATATTCATCTTCAAAATTTAACATTTCACTATGAAATGTTAATTAGTTGCTAATGTAATTATGTTCACCATCAACTCCTTTCACCATCAGCAGCTCAGGTAGGTGAAACAAAAATCTGCCAAGCATATTAACATGCCTATCATTCATTCAATACACATCTAATTCTAAATTTTTTTAATTTGAAATAGTTATTAAACTACTCTGGAGAACTCATCAAATGACTTTTTTTAAAGGAGAGAAATATATATTTTTATATATTTTTTTTGAGAGAGAGAGAGAGATTATTTTGGTATAGGGCCTGTGAGCTTACCAAAGGGACAGAGAGAGAGATGGAGAGAGAGGGAGAAAGTGAAGAGTCACCTCTCCCCAGGGGGCATGGCCATGCTGCAATCCCTTCTCCACTCTCTTCTTGGGATTTGGGGCACGAATGCACATATTATCAGCATAAATTTTAAGCTGCCAGGTCCGGACTTGAACCACAGCCAGCCATGTGGGAGTCCAGCGCCTTAACAACTATATCACCTACTGGCGCAAGGAGAGGAATATTTTTTCAAAAAGTGTTTCTGATATATTTCCTATTCAATATTATAACATAATTCAACCCCATATAGAAGCATCTACTGTATGTGAATAAAGTAAAGTAATAAAGGTTTAGACAAGATTTTGGGACTGAAAATAGGCACGTGGCCTCAAAAAGAATTCTCCTCTATGAGGTATTAAAAAATTAATACTGTAATCAGATGAGAATTCAGAATAAAATATTTCCTTTCATAATAACAAAAAAAGTATATCTTTTTTTCCATACTGAGCATTTCTTTCTTTAAAGGATTTTATCAAGAAAGCTGTATCTCAAAAATGAATTTACGGGAACCAACAGTTAGCATAATGGCTATGTCACTGGACTCCCACGTAGTCGACCGCGGTTCGCGTCCCGGACCCGGTGGCTTAAAACTCACGCCGGGTATGTGTTTGTGCGTGCCCAAGATTCCGAGAGGAGAATGGAGGAGAAGGGATTGCAGCGTGACCATCCCCCCTGGGGGGTGATTTCTTGCTTTCTGTCTCTATGTCTCTCTCTGTCTGTCTGGCGAGTGCATGCGCCCTATAGCGAAAATCTCTCAAAAAAAAAAAAAAATGAATGTGCGTCCTTAATAGTATACCTTAATAATTCTCATAAAAGAAAACTTTCTTCTTAAATCCTAGTGGGCACGGGCAAAAACAAGTCCTTTCTCTCTGAATTTGAACATTCTTACATACAAGATAAATGCCAAGAAGCTAAGGTCAAGTGCAGAGAATGATGCTTACTTCAGATATCTGGCTATTTTTATTAAAAGAATTATTTTACTTGACTTTACTTATTTTTATTTGACCAGAGAGAAATAGAGTAGGAAAGAGTGAGAAGGAGAGTCAGAAAGCAAGCCACCAGGTCTGGGACTCGAACATTGGTCAGTCATGTGGGAGTCCAGCGCCCTTAACCACCATGCCACCTGCTGGCCTCCCCCTTTTTTTAAAGAATTATTTTATTGAATTAACTTGACTTATTTATTTATTTATTTAACCAGAGAGAGAAAGTGGGAAAGCAAGCCGCCAGGGACCAGATCCAGGACTGAACCTTAGTTGGCCACGTGGGAGTCCAGTACCCTTAACCATGATGTCATCTGCCAGCCCCTGCTGTCTGTTTTAAAATAGAGACTATAAGAGACCAGAAGTTAGCATAATGGCTATGTCACTGGACTCCCATGTAGTCAACCATGGTTGGAGTCCCAGACCCAATGGCTTAAACTCACGCCGGGCGCGTGTGCGTGCGTGGCCAGGATCCCGAGAGGAAAATGGAGAAGGGATTGCGGCATGGCTATCCCCCCTGGGGGGTGATTTCTCGCTTTCTGTCTCTCTGTCTCTCTCTGTCTTTCTGGAGAGTGCACACGCCCTATAGCAAAAACCTCTCCCCTCCCCCCCAAAAAAAAGAGAGACTATAAGAATTATTTTGTCTATCCAATTGAATTGTCTGGGAGAAATTCTCCTTAGAATACTAGATTACATCTAGAATTTAGTGGTAGCTTAAGTGATAAATATTAGTCTACATTCTGAAAAGAAGTACAAATTCTTTCAAAACACTACAATTCACTATTTTAACCCAATATTCGAGTGTAATTAACAGCTTTTATACCTCTGAAGTTCATATAAACATAATTTTTGTTAGATTATTAAACAGTTACATAATCCTATTGTACTAGGAATGTACTTTATAAATAATATAATAATGGAATAATTTATTTTATTCATTCAAACGAGTGAAATCTTTTAAAAAGATTACAAGGTTTCCTCATATATCCATAAGGAAAATAGAATTCTTCATGAAAATAAATTTATTCAATATTCAGTTACTGGGTATATTTAATATTCACATAGAATGATTACGTTTTCATTAAATTACTACAGGGCTGAAAACACAGCTGTCAATCTTCCTAGGCATGAATATCATGGAGAAAGAATATTGTCAATCCTTTCAGTGAAAATAAAGAGACAGCGATTAAGAAAAGAAAGTAGAGAATAGATCTGGAAACTTATCCTGAATTCATTATATTGTAAACTTCAATATTCAATATACTTTCAGCATTATATATCAATATTAATACTATTTTTTAGAAAATGACTAATCAGACATCAAAGAAACAATAACTTTCAAGTTCATGACATCTTTGTTTGTATTCCTCACAGGATTTATCAGTAAAACCTGTGGATGGTAGATCATGTGATAATGAAAGACTGATATCCTATAATATTTTATTTCATGTATTATAGGTCATTAAAGAAAGCACCTGCCAGCATTGGATTTTTGGATTTTCTTTTTTCTCCTTCCCATGCTTAACTAGCTTTGATTCTTTTTTTTTTTTTTTTTTTTTAAAGGAAAGGATGATCTCATTGGGAGGGTATATTTATAGAGAATATAGTAGACATAATTGCCAATAAATATAAAAACTGCAAAAAAAATTCTTGGAATAGAAAGTGATATTATACTAAAGTATATGCAAATAAAGAATAGGATTGGCTCATTAACAAAAAAAAAACCTAAAAATTGAAATACATAAAACTCTCCAAAATTCCTGTACCATATGCAGATTTCTAACATAAAATGCTAAAAGTATATCTGACATATTTAAGTATATATTAATATTACAATAACTACTTTATATTTTTAAGTATAACTACAAATAATATTACAAATGACACATTCAAAAAGCTTAAAATTGATGTGAAGAAATTCAATCTCACCTTCCCAAGCAAACTAACTAATCATTTCCCTGCCTAGTATCTACTGCCACATTGGCAATATCTTTAGCAATTAGCCCTGCTCTTTAAAGTCAATTATCGTGACATTATCCCTTCTTGTAAAATTTCCTCTATTTCTAAAAAGAAATTGTTCCATCAAAATTCACTATATATAACACAAATTATTAGGAAAGAAGAAATTGCTATACCTTAAATTAGATTTCAGTTATAACTCTTAAAAAAAGTAACACTAACAATAAAGTTTTATATTATATGTAATACTGAAAACTGAATACTTACAAAGAAGGATCTTGTACGAGGTCTTTGAGATTTATCCCACTGCGATCTTCTGCAAGATTCCTGAAGCAACTATCACTCACTAAACAAGAAAGGGGTAAAGAAAAGAAAATTATGTTTAGTTTACATTTCATTTAAGCTACTACTGACCAAAAGGAATTTTAAAATAAAAAACTTTTTTTCATTTTTTCTAAACAATAATATTGATTGATTTTTAGATCTGACCAATTAAGCAACAAATGTTAATGTTTAAAACAAGGTAACATTTCAATAATTAGTCACTCATTAAAACACACACTTTATATAAATACTAATGTACAAAATCATAATTGTGTGAATCTAAGTATTGTTATTACTTTCACAAGATTAATTTACTAGTATATAGTAGCAAGTCATTGCACCTACAACAACTAGAAAAAAAGAGATTCAACTACTTTTGGGAACCAGCAGTTAGCATAATGGCTATGTTGCTGGACTCCCACGTAGTTGACCGCGGTTCGCGTCCTGGACCTGGTGGCTTAAAACTCACGCCGGGTGCGTGTGCATGCATGCCCAAGATCCCGAGAAGAGAACGGAGGAGAAGGGATTGCAGCGTGACCATCCTCCCTGGGGGGTGATTTCTCGCTTTCTGTCTCTGTGTCTCTCTCTGTCTGTCTGGCAAGCGCATGAGCCCTATAGCAAAAAACCTCTCAAAAAAAAAAAAAAAAAAAAAAAGAGATTCAACTACTCTCAAAATCATATTTTTAAAAATATTGGAGAACAAGAACAGCAGATGGCATAATGGTTACGTCAATGGACTACTACATAGTTGACTGTAGTTCAAGTCCCAGACCCAGAGGCTTAAAACTCATGCTGGGCATGTATAAAATCCCAAGAGGAGAATGGAAGAGAAGGGACTAAGGCGTAGCCATCTCTCCTGGGGAGTAATTTTTTGCTTTCTGCCGCTCTTTCTCTGTCTCTCCTGAGAGTGCGAAAGTCTCTCTACAAAATTAAAAAAAAAAAAAAAATATATATATATATATATATATATATATATATATATATATATATGAGGGGATCAGCAGTTAGCGTAATGGCTATGTCGCTGGACTCCCATGAAGTCGACCGCGGTTTGCGTCCCGGACTCGGTGGCTTAAAACTCACGCCAGGCGCGTGTGCGTGCGTGCCCAAGATCCCAAGAGGAGAACGGAGGAGAAGGGATTGCAGCATGGACATCCCCCCGGGGGGGCGGTGATTTCTTGCTTTTTGTCTCTCTGTCTCTGTCTGTCTGTCTGGCGAGCGCCCTATAGCAAAAAAAAAAAAAAACTCTCCCCCCCCCAAAAAAAAAAAATATATATGTAGGAGAGCAATAGAAGAAAAATGATAAAATAAACTTTTAGAATGGCAATGTCTCTTCTTCAGTAAACTGAAACAGCTGTTTTGGTTTGGCTGTTTTGGTTTCTGGGAGAATTTGCCATTTAGACACAGCTAAGGATGAGAAAGAAGGACATCACTAGGGAAAAGAAAAATCAATGTAGCTCTTGGTTTGTAGGATGGTATGTCAGGCTGAAAGACAGTGGAGCCCCAAAATGCAGGTTTCTCCTTGAAAGACATGCAAACAATAATTTCTTAATTAGTGTGGTGACTGGGAATCAAAGTCACATTAGAACAAGGGAAATTTCCTACCACTTTGAGAACAGAATTTCAGTAGATTTTTACACAAGACATTTGCACTCAATCAAAAGCACACATACTCTTCAGAAAGGTGGTAGAGGTGGGCAGGGGGTGAGTAAAAGTTAGCAGGACCAGAAAGGAAGAGCAAAATTGCCCACAATTTTATAGTAAATAAATACAAAGTCACTGGAGGGAAGGATCTACAGTGCAACAGTTCTTGCCCTTAAGACATTTAAAACCAGAGATAGACTAAAACTACCATTCAAACTCCATGACACTAAATTCATGATTAAGTTAAGGTATTTAGCACTACTTTGTATCTTTTCAATATAATATTGAGAAAACATAACATTTATGTCAGTTTATATTGTTATTTTATAAATGATATTTCATATACAATAAAAATAGCAGGGCTGGCTCTGTTGTACAACTATAATGAGCTGCTCAAGAGAAGCAAGATACTACATGGCAACTGTGGGTTAAAATCCCTGGCCTTGTCAGCCTCAAGCACACTGGAGATATGCATGAGTATGCAAGATGCAATGGGCTCCAGACAGGCAGGTGGTGTGGTGGTTAAGGGCACTGGACTCCCACAGGGCTGACTGTGGTTAGAGTCCAGGACCTGACAGCTTGCTTTCTCACTCCCCCCCCCCCCCTCTGTATTTCTCTCTGGTCTAATTAAAATAAATGAATGAATAAATAAAATTAAATAAATAATTCTTAAAAAAAAAAAAAAAAGATTTAATGGGCTAGAAAACTGGAGGAAGGGGACTGTGTCATGACCAGATACTGTGGAGGGTACTCATGTCTCTTACTGTCCTTCTTATATGTGCACACATATACTCAAACACGAATAAAGAAAAATATAATTAATTGCATGGTATGGAAAGGGGAACAAATATGACCAACATGCAAAAAAAAAAAAAAAGGAATGATTATAAGCAGACATGCAAATAATATAGTTAGAAGACACTTCTAACTTAAAAGTGAGAAGACTTTAAGAAAACTATTTAACATAGATTAAAGAAACAGAAAAATCTTCATGGTAGATAAAATAAAACTTCAAGAAGCAATGAAAACCTATGAAAAAGTATTAAATACTGGGTCGTTGGAAAAGTCATGATGTGTTTTACTATGCATAAATGCATCACGACTTTTTTGACAACTCAATAGTAATTGTTGGACTAAGAAATACAACATGAGAAATTAAGAAGTTGTTGGGTGAATTTTATAGCAGACCTAACATAGCAAAGTGCAAGATAAGTAAACCTTAAGGTAGATCAGGAGAAAATTTCCAAACTGAAACACAGCAAGGAAGGAGTTCAACACACATGTAATTATAGTCACGACAAAGTGGAAAGAGAGAATAATTAAGAAACAATACTTGCCAAAAAATGTAAAATTGGTAAATATATCCCAAAACATAAATATTGGTATACTAACTTTGGAAGTCTAGCAAACACAACACTGGGAAGAGTGAAATAAAACCACAACTAGCAGTCAAAATGCTGAAAACAAAGGTAAGAAGAATATTTTAAAAGGAGCCAGGAGGAGAAAAAGGATATGTCATTCTGAAAGGAAGAGCAGTAAGAGTTAAAGCTGAATTTTCAGCAGAAACAATGGAATCCAGAAGAAAAATGGAATGATATGTTTAAAATGCTGGAGAAAAACTGAATCTAAAAGCCTATAACTTAAGGGTAAGTCAGTGGCAATGGTTAAGGCACCTGGATCCCACACTGCTGACCGTACAGTTCGAGTCCAAATCTGGCAGCTTGAAAAATACGCTGGGTGTATGTACATATGTGCCCAAAATCCCAAGAGGAGAATGGAGGAGAAGGAATTGTGGTGTACCAGTCTTCCTGGGATGTGCTTTCTCATTTTTTCCCTCTCTCTCCCTTGCCCACATACCCTATAGTGAATTAAAAAAAAAAAAAAAAAGACAAATAAAGAAACATGGAGCCCTGCTAAAAGTTTATACCTTGCTAAAATAGTCATCCCATGTAAAGGTAAAATAAAACTAATTTACTTATATATAATTATTTTTTTTATTTTTGCTAGCACAGACAGGATGTGACTAATTATTTTCAATATCAATTTAGTAGTTTTATTACACAAGTCTTACAGAGTCATTATAATTACAAAAAGAACAAGAAGAATACAGGCATATTTCAGAGATATTGCAGGTTCTGTTCCAGACCAGCACAATATACCACATATCTCAATAAAACTGGTCACAATTTTTTTTTAGTTTCCTAATGTATATAGCATTATGCCTAAGAAAACAATATACACCTTCTATCTGGATCTTCTATCCAGACCACTAAAACTTTTTCTGTATCAATACTTAGGCAGTTTTGCTTTCTCATCATTCATATGTTCACTGGGGTAGCACTTTTAATTTCTATCAATTAATTTTTGCTGTGCATTCACAACTTGACTAACCAGCACAAGAGGCCTAGCTTTTGTCCTATAACTTTCAAAATGCCTTACTCACTAAGCTTAATCATTTCTAGCTTTTGACTTAAAGTGCAAGATGTATAACTCTTTTTGCACTTGAACGCAAGTCCATTGTAGGATTATTAATGTAAATAATATGAATATTGTTGTGTCTCAGCAAATACAAAGAGGGAAAAATATGAGGAAATAGTTATCTAGTAGAGCAGTCAGAACAGATACAACATTCACTCATTAAGTTCCCTCTCTATATGAGTAGTGTTCATGGCTTACCTAATCAATTTTAATAGTAACATCAAAGATCACTGATCACAGATCATCATAATAGACGTAATAGCAATGAAAAAGTTTGAAATAATGTGAAAATTACCAAAATGTGACATATAGACACAAAATGAGTGTATGCTATTAGAAAAATGGCACCCGGGGACCCTGCAGATGACATAATGGTTACATTGCTGGATTCCTACATGGCCCACCATAGTTCGAGTCCCAGACCTGGTGGTTTCAAACTCATGCCTGGCACATGGGCACGTGTGCCCAAAATCCCAAGAGGAGAAGGGATTGTGGCATGGCCATCCCCCCAGGGGCCGATTTCTTGCTTTCTGTCTATCTTTCTGTCTCTCTGATGAGTACATTCACCCTATTGCAAAAATCTTTCTAAAAAAACAAAAAGAAAAAAAGAAAAGAAAAATGGTATCCATAGACTTGCTTGAAGCAGGATCACTACAAAATCTTCAATCTGTAAAAAACACAGTATCTGCATAGGGCAATAAGGTGAAAAGATAAAATGAAGTGTACCTGTATAAAACTTGCCTTGTTCCTTTCAATGATCCTAATAGTTTATTTGTATATTTCCTTTTATTACAGAGAACCTTGACATTATAAGCTATAAGCCCTCAAGACCTAGACCTGCCACTGATAGAAATTATTAATACACATAAACAATGAAATAAAAATATTGAAAGTTTAAAAAGTTTGGATGCTTTTCTCTAATTTTGAAAAGATCTCCTCTCACTGTTTTTGTAATTAGTAGAGCTATCTTGAGTAATATATAAATTTCAATACATATTTAATAGACACTATCCCTACCTATTGATTTATGACAAATTTTCTGCTGTTCATAATTTTAATTAAACACTTTTTATTATAACATTTTCTGAGGAAAGCCAAAATGAAAAAGATAAAATGTTGGCACAATGTAACAAAACTGAGCTTAGTTGAACCAAAATTGAAGGTCTACTGTATCATAAAATTTATTCTCCTCTTTCTTGCTCATTTTGGCAAACAAAAGAGCTTAGTTATAAACTTCAAGAGCCTGAAAGGTTTGTAGGCTTAATAAAAATAAAATAAACTTAGCTCTTTTAAAGACCTGCTAGTCAGCTATCTGTGAAATAACCACTTAGAAGACACTTTTCTACGATCCATTTCCAACCTAAAGTTTAAAATAAAATCAGGGCAGGAAATTTCAACAAAAATTTGAAGCTTTGACTGCCCAGTATTTTTTTTTTTAGAAGTTTTTGCTATAGTGTGCATGTGCTCGCCAAAAAAACAGACAAAGAGACAGAAAGCGAAAAATCACCCCCCAGGGGGATGGCCATGCCACAAGGGAAATCCCTTCTCCTCCAGTATCCTCTCAGGATCTTGGGCACGCACACATACGCGCCTGACGTGAGTTTAAGCCACTGGGTCTGGGACTCAAAATGCGGTCGACTACATGGGAGTCCAGCAATACAGCCATTACACCAACTGCTGGTTCCCAAGTATGTTTTTTGTAAGGATATTTTTCATCAATGTAACAAAATTTTGTGTTTGAATCATAAATAAGATGATACATTTTAAGAAGCTAGTGGATATGTTTTAAGTACACTGCAGTCAATCATTCTTGGTCACATATTTTACTATTTTTTCCCCCTCCAAAATATGTCATCCAAAGGAATTAATATGCTTTTTGCTCCAGTCATTAATGAAAGTTAGTCAATATGTCATCACGAACATGTCAGGTAAAACAGGAGAAATTACAATTGAAATATACAGTGAAACTGCACAGTACCATAAATAAAATGGTAAACTTGTATCTCAATGTGTTTTATATTGACGTAATAATTAACTTGTGTGGGGACACGTTTAGAGAGAGAACCTGAGGTGTGGGGACATGCTCTGAGCAAACACCACCTGTCCTTCTGGGGTTTGGCAGAACCTTGTAACTTGTCTTTTCCTTGACCTTCCCTGCAGACAGCCCAAGGGTGGAAATTACTAGGGGCATTCCAACAGACACATCTGATGGACTTCAAGAGACATCTTGACCCCAATTAGCAAAGTCCAATCCCTGCTCTGCATCTGAAAGGTTCTTTAGCCTTCTCTGGGTGTGGTGGTGCACTCCTTATGGAGAAGTTCTTGTTTCTTCCCCACACCTAACAGCTAGGTTTCTCTGCATTAGAAAAGAAGATTAGACTTTCTCTTGATGGGATTAGCACCAAGGGATACACCTGGCCTAGTATGACTAAACCCTTACAGATCTGTTAACTACTTCTTATTGTCTGTTACCTGGCAACCAATCTATGAAGTGTCATGAAACATACATGTGTAATGTCTCCTTGTACTATAAATAAAGAGGCCCAGTTTGTCTGAGTGGCTCAAGCAGCTCAAGCAGCTGCTCAAGCAGCAACACAAGTTGCTTGGGCTACCTAGGCTCAGGCTGCCTGTGTCCATTTCTCCTCTGTCTTTGTCTCATTCTTTCCAATTCCCTGGTCCTGGCAAGATGGAGGGCTTTCTCTTTCTCATCCTCTTTCTTTTCCTCACCCAGAAGCCCTCTGATCATGATTCAGCCAGACCCAAGCCCCGGGGCAGACGCCGATGAACTTGGAAAGAAGAAAGGAAAATTACTTAGAAATATTTCAAAACAAAAGTTTTAGCAAAATTCTCATTTTTTTCCAGCATATTCAATACCTCACTTCACTTTTGCAATCATTCAATGATAGACCTACCACTTTTATGCCAATTTTACAAATAAACTGAAGCATGGGGATATTCAGCATCCTACTAGAGATCATATAGCTAATAAAGAGTAGTACTGGAAAAATTCAGGTCCTAGAACTTCAGAGCCTTTACTTTTAGTCATTAAGTCATATTGACTATGGTTCTCATGTACTCTCATTATCTCGATTCACACACATTTCTATAACTTAAAACTAACATTTTATAACTTAAAACTAATAATTAAAATTTCTTATGCAATAACAAATGTCATTTCCAAGCATTCATGAAGAAATACAGTAGATTTTTAAACTTGAAAGAAATATCTGGGACCTTCTGTTTAAGTGGTTAAGAAACTGCTCCATGGTATCTAATGGGTTGAAACTGCTCCATGGTATCTAATGGGTTCTATGGAGGATCAATCACACTCTTTTCACCTTTCAGTCAAAGAGCTCTGTTTTTGTTTTCCATGTTAGATTCCCTTCAAAGATTTTACTTGGAGAAATTTTACGTAAGAAATTTGATGTAAGCTGAAACACACACACACACACACACACTTTGAAACTATATTAGTTCTAGCCTCCATTACTTTATATGGGAGAGAATCATGGTTTGCCTAAGGTCAGCAATAATCATTACTCAAACTCAGTACATACTTAGAAATATTTGTAAAATAGCATTTTTCTTAGCTAATAATAAGCACATTTTTCCCTGTATATTCATCTTACTGTTTTAGAATCAAGGTAATAGTTGACTTGTGCATAGCCAGTATGTGGCTAAGCACTTCACGTTCATTTTCTCACATACTTAAAATGTATAATGTATGATTATGTATAATAAATGTAATCTTTTATCTATAATGTAATTTATAAATTTTATAATGAATTATTTAAATCAGATTTTTAGAAATTATTTAATTCTTAATTAACTAATTAATTAATTAACTATTTTAATGTGGCCAGAGAGGAACAGAGCAAGAGAGAGAGAGTGAGAAAACAAGTTGCCAGGTCTGGGACTAAACCATGGTCGGCCACGTGGGAGTCCAGTGTTTTTAACTACCACACCACCTGCCGGCCCCTATAGTTTTCTTTATAGAAGTCTTTCACTGTTTTTGGTTAGGTTTATTCCTAGGTATTTTACTTGTTTTGTGGCTATTGTAATTGGGATTGCTTTCTTCAATTCTGTCTCAGTCTCCTCATTGTTGGTGTATGAAAATGTTATTGATTTTTGCATATTGATTTTGTATCCTGATACTTTATTGATTCATTTACCACTTCTAGGAAGTTTTTTTTTTCTTTTTTTTAATGAGTTCCTTTGGATTTTCTATGAATATAATCACATCATTTGCAAATAGGGACAGTTTAGCTTCTTCGTTTTCTATCTGAATATCTTTTATTTTACTCTTTTGTCTGACTACATTGGTAGGACTTCCAGCACTATGTTGAAAAGAAGAGGAAAAAGTAGGCAGCCATGTCTCATTCCAGTTTTCCGTAAGAAAGATTTCACCTTTTCACCATGGAGTATGATGTTAGCACTGGGTCTGGAAAATATAGCTTTTATTGTGTTGAGGAATGTCCCTTTGACCCTTATTTTGCTGAGAGTCTTGATTATGAAGGGATGTTGCATTTTATCAAATGTTTTCTGCCTGTATAGATATGATCACATGCTTTTATCTTTTTTTGTTAATATGACATATTATTAATACATGAATTAATTTGCACATGCTGAACCATCCTTGTATCTCTGGGATGAAATCTACCTGGTCATGGTGTATAATCTTAATGTATTATTGGATTTGGTTTGCTAGTATCTTCTTGAGAGTTTTTGCATCACAATTCATCAAAGATATTGGTCTATACTTCTCATTTTTTGTTCTGTCCTTGTATGGTTTTGGTATCAAGGTGACAGAGGCTTCAGAGAATGAGTTTAGGAGGGTTCCTTCCTTTTGGATCTTTAGAAATAGTTTAAGGAGAATTGGCATATACTCTTTTTTGGAGAGTTTTTTTTTTTTTTTTTTTTTTTTTTTTTCCGCTATAGGGCGCGTGCGCTCGCCAGACAGACAGAGAGAGACATAGAGACAGAAAGCGAGAAATCACCCCCCAGGGGGGATGGTCACGCCGCAATCCCTTCTCCTCCATTCTCCTCTCGGGATCTTGGGCACGCACGCACACGCGCCCAGCGTGAGCTGTAAGCCACCAGGTCCGAGACGCGAACCGCGGTCGACTACGTGGGAGTCCAGCGACATAGCCATTACGCTAACTGCTGGTTCCCCATATACTCTTTTTAAAAAGTTTTATAGAATTCAGAAGTGAAGCTATCTGGATCAGGATTTTCTTTGTTGGGAGACTATCACTGATTCAATCCCACCATTTGTTATCGGGCTGTTCAGATTTTCTATCTCATCTTGATTCTTTCTAGGTTACTTGTCATGTCCATAAATTTGCTCATCTCATCTTAGTTTTTTTCAATTACTTTGTTGGCATATAGTCACTTGTAGAATTCTCTCATAATTTTTGCATTTCTGATATACTGGTTGTAATATTACTAGCATCATTACTGATTTTATCTATCTAGTTCCTTTATTATTATTTTTTTATTAGTCTAGGTAATGGTTTGTCAATTTTGTTTATCCTCTAAAAATAAATCTTTCTGTTTTGCTGATCTGTTTGTATATATTTTTTTATTCTCTATTTAATTCATTTCAGTCAATCTTTAATATTCCTTTTTTTCCCGTCATTTTGTGAAGTTCCTTGTTGTTGCTTTTCCAGATCCTTGAAATGTGATGTCAATGTTATATATTTGCCACCTTTCTTTTTGTTTCTTGTGAACACTAATGGCTATAAACTTCCCTCTTCAAACTGCTTTCACTGTGTCCCAAAGGTTATGGAAAGTGGTGTGTTTATATGACTGGTTTCAGTAAATCTTTTTATTTCATTCTTAATTTCTTAGCAGTTTGGAAGTAGTTCAGAACTGAGTTGATTAGTTCCAAGTTTTTGTGAATTTTTAAGGGCTCTCTCTGTGACTTATTTCAAGTTTAATTTCACTGTCATCAGAGAAGTTCCTGGATTAATTTCTATACTTTTAAATTTGTAGAGGTTTGTTTTGTGCATGGTCAGTTTCTGAAAACGTTCCATGTGGGGGTAGGAAAGAATATATTCATTGCTGGGTGAAATGTTCTATATATGTATATCAGGTCCATTTGGTTTATGGTATCAATTAGCTCCTGTGTCTCTTTATTTTTTATCTAGATTACTTGTCCAGTGGTGACAGTGGTATGTTGACATCCCCACCAATTAGTGTGTTGCAGTCTATATCTATCTCCCTTTAATAGTCTTTTGTTTACATATTCGGGTGCCTTGGTGTTGTGTACATAAATGTTGATAATTGTTATATCTTCTTGGTTAATTTATCCTTTAGACGTATGTATTATCCTCCTTTTTCTTTTTTTCTTTTTTACCCTTTTTTACCTTAAAGTCTGTTTCGTCTGATATCAGTATCATGACTCCTGCCTTCTTTTTAGTCTCTGCATGAAACAACTTTTCCCAGCCCTTTACTTTCAGTCTATGTATACCTTTCTCAACGTGAGGTGTATTTCTTGTCACCAACATAGAGCAGTTTTTTTGTTTTGCTTTGGTTTGCTTTGGTTTTTGTCATAGTGGTGTGTACTTGTCAGAGAGAGACAAAGGAGAGGGAAAGTGAGAACTCACCTCCCAGGGGAGATGGTCATGCCACAATCTCTTCTCCTCCATTCACCTCTTGGGATTTTTGGGCAGACATGCACACACGTCTGGGGTGATATTCAAGCCACCAAGTCCAGGGCTTGAACCACGATTGGCCATGTGGGAATCCAGAGTATTAGCCACTAAAATACCGCTGGCCTCCAGGGTTCCTGCTTTTTTTAAAAAAAAATTATTTTATTTTATTTTACTTTGAGAGGTTTTTTGCTATAGGGTGCATGCTCTGGCCAGAAAGAGGAAAACAGAGAGACAGAAAGTGAGAAATCACCCCTCAGGGGGAGATGGCTAGGCCACAATCCCTTCTCCTCCATTCTCTTCTTGGGATCTTGGGCATGTATGCACACCATCTGGTGTGTTTTAAGCCACCAGGTCCAGGACTCAAACCACAGTCGACTACATGGGAGTCCAGCGACATAGCCATTACACCAACTGCTAGTCCCTTTTTTTTTTTAATCTATTGAACCAATCTGTGCATTTTAGTTGAGAAATTAAATCCTTTAACATTCCATGTTATTATTGGCATGTATGGACTTAACCCTTTGTTACTCTCTCTCTCTTTTTTTATACTTGTTTTGTGTTCTCTTCTGTTTATCTCCTTTTAGTTTTCCTGGTGTAGTATTCCTTTAAATATTTTCCAAAGAGCTAGTCTAGGTTTGGTGAATTCTTTCAACTTTTGTTTATATGAGAATGATTTTCTATTTCCTTCCAATTTGAGGGGTAATCTTGCAGGGTATAGTATTCTTGATGAAATTGTTTTTCTTTCTGTTTTAAATATGTCTTCCCATTCTTTCCTTGTCTGCATTGTTTTAGTTAGGAGGTCTGATGTTAGTCTAATGGGGTAAGCTTGATAAGTAACTTGGCATTTCACCCTTGTCATTTTTAGAATATTGTCTTTGATTTTTACCACTTTGGCTGTAATGAACCTTGGAGAGGATCTTCTTGTGTTAAATCTATTTGATATTCTTTGTATTTCTTGGATTTGGATTTTTGTTATGCCTCTCCAAATTTGGAAAGTTTTCAGCTAATATATTATGAAAATAATTTTCTATGCTTTTAAAAAAAACATCTCTTTGCCTTTTGGAATACCCACTATGTGAATATTTGGCCATTAAATGGTGTCTAGAAGTTCCGGTATATTGTCCTCTGTTTTGTTTGTTTGTTTGTTTGTTTTTTGTTTTTAAGGTTGTTGCTATAGGGTGCATGCACTTGCTGGAGAGGAGAGAGACAGAGAGAGAGACAACCAGAAGGAAAGTCAGAAATCATCTGCTGGGGGGAATGGTCATACTGCAATACCTTCTTCTCCCGTCTTCTCTATTCTCCTCCTGGCATTTTGGGCTTGCACACACATACACCTGGTGTGATTTTCAAGCCACCAGGTCTGAGACCAAGACCATAGTAGGCCATGTGAGAGTCCAGCGCCCTAACCATTGCCACCTGCAGTACCTGTTGTCCTCATTTTTAATGGTTATTTTTCCGTTCTTCTTGGCTGCTTAGACTGAATTGAAGTTTTGTTTTCAGGGTCAGAAATTCTTTTTATGTGCATGGTCTAATCTGCTGTTAATACTTTTGAGGGAGGTTTTGATTTCCTCCATTCTCTCTCTCCAGAACTTCCGTTTATTTTTCAGGCTGTGTATCTCTTTATGGCATTCCTCCTTCAAGTCATGGAAAGATTTTCTCTCCTCTCCTGGAACTTGTTGTGTTTTCTCTTGTATTTCAGTGAGTTTAGGTATGATAAATATTTTGAATCTTATTCTGACATTTCTGTGATGTTTTGTTTTTTATTCATTGTTGGTAAGGAGTTATTATGTTCATTTATAGGGGGAGTATTTTCTTCTTTTTTCATATTTCCTGAGATACTGCTGTGATTTTTTGTTATCTGGTGATTTACTCACTTCTATCCTACTTCTCTGAAGTTGATTTCTGTAGCTGTGTGTTTGTATGCTTCCCTATGGTATGAATAAGCTCTGTACCAGTTTCCCTCTTCTACTGTGGGTGGCAGTATGCATGCACAGTGGGAGTTTGGAGTTCAGATTTCCAGAGGTGATTCTCTCCTTTTGTTGCTGGGATGTGGGGAAATAATTCTTCCAGAGTCTCAGTGTCTTCAGCTATTTGATTCCTATATACACCAAAGTCTCTGGTATCAATTTGACTGGCGACTGATCCGGGAAGGTAGAATGCAAGGTGGTATCTGAAAGGGGCTTTTGTGATCAGTTCAGGTCAGGCAGTCCTACTTTCTTTTTGCTTATGGATGGGTGAAGGGTAGGGTGGCATCATCACAGGGCAGGTGGTCCCTCCTACATTCCAACTCTGAAACCACAGGAATTAGCATGGTGCCCTTGAAGGCTGAGGAAGCCTCCCTACCCCAACTTCAGTCTGGGCAGAGAACTTTGGTGATCTCTTTCTTATTTCCTGAATCACATTAATAACTTATCTTTCTCTAATTAGGAAGGGCTTTCTGTAACAAGAGAATTGCTGTCTTTAAAAATCCATGTTTAAATACAGCAGTAGAAGGATTTAGTTGTTTTTTAGTTTTCTGTTTTGTTTTTTATTTATTTATTTATGTTTGTTTTGTTTGAGAGAGATTTTCGCTATAGGGCGCGTGCGCTTGCCAGACAGACAGAGAGAGACATAGAGACAGAAAGTGAGAAATCACCCCCCAGGGGGGATGGTCACGCCGCAATCCCTTCTCCTCCATTCTCCTCTCGGGATCTTGGGCACGCACGCACACGCACCCGGCGTGAGTTTTAAGCCACCGGGTCCAGGACATGAACCGCGGTCGACTACATGGCAGTCCAGCAACATAGCCATTACGCTAACTGCTGGTTCCCAGTTTTTAATTTTTTTTTGAGAGAGAGATTTTAGCTATAGGGTGTGTACACTTGCTGTAGAGACAGAGACAGAGAGACAAGAAGCGAAAACTAACCCCCCTGCTCCTGGGGAGGGGGGATGGCCATGCCACATTCCCTTCTCCTCCAATCTCCTCTAGGGATTTTGGGTATGCATATGCACATGTACATGTGAGTTTTAAGCCATCAGGTCCAGGATTCAAACTGTGGCCAACTACATGGGAGTCCAGCAACATAACCATTATGCCATCCACCGGTCCCAGAAGGATTTAGTTTAAGAACATAAAAATAAAGTACATAAAAATAAAGTGTTTGAAAATTGCTACAAAGATGTAAATACAGATTCAATTGAAAACTCATTCTGTGGTTTCTAAATATCCAGTGAAATAAAATATTAAAATAAATAATGGCCCAGCAAAAACAATTGAAAAACCTTTAAAAATATACTATACTGTTTACACTACAGATAAATTCCAGTTGATTTACCGAAAGTTAGATTGAACAAATGAGAGATGAATTTACAATCATGGAAATGGATAAAGACAATATGAAAGTATTTAAAAAGACAAATACTAGAATACCAAAAACTTAAAAGTCATTTACTGGGAACATGAGATAGTTTTTTAAAAACATCCCTCTCCCAGCAGATGGCGTAAAGGTTTCACTGCTGAACTCCCACAGGGCTGACTGTGGTTTGAGTCCTGGACATGGAGGTGTCAAACAAGCTGGGTGCACGTGTGTCAGTGCCCAAGATTCTAATGTAGAAGAAGGGATTGTGGTGTGGCCATCCCTCCTAGGGGGCAATTTCTCACTTTCTGTCTCTCTCTGTCTCTCCAACAAGTACATGTACCCTAGAGCAAAAATCTCTCTAAAAAAATAAAAGAAAATGTCCCTCTCTATGATCACAGTGTGTAAGTCAAATGCTTAATTAAAAAAAGTCAGTCAATATGCTGTAATTTAAAATTACACCAAAGATCTTTAGCACATACTTTATTTTATTCTAAAAATGTTACTAATAGCTTAATATCTAATATAAAACAAATGAGATTGACTCTATAACTCTTGGCTTCATTTTTCAATGTGAATCTCCAGTCCATATATTCATTTTTTTGGTCACTGAGGTGAAACATAAAACACAAAATATAAAATTAATAATTTTAAGTGTAAAATTCAGTGACACTGAGTACATCCACAATGTTACATAACCACTGCCTCAAAATAGTTTAAAACCATTTAAATTATCCAAAGAAATATTCCGGTATATATTAAAGATAGATTCCCATTCCTACTTTTCCCAAACCTCTGGCAACCAACAATCTGCATAGTATCTCACTGGTAATTATTCTAGATAATTCATATAACATATAAGTAGAAGTATATAATATGCAACTTTTTTTTTTTTTTTTTAACACTGTGTATTAGGAGCTGAATCTGGTTGAGCACTATGCATTAGGAGCTGGATCCCCCATGGCTGACCACAGCTTGAATTCTGACCTTGGCAGCTTGAAAAACACGTGAGGCACATGAGCATGTGTACCCAAAATCCTGGTGGGACGAATGGAGTCAAGAGACTGCAGTATGACCATGCCACACTATCGGTGCTTTCTCTCTTTCTCTCTGACAAGTGCACCTACCCTCATAAATAAATAAACAAACAAATAAATAAATAAATAATCGATTTCCAGATTTTTTTCATTTTGCATAATGTTTTCAAGGTTCATCCATTTTTGTAGCACATATAAATACTTCACTCCTCTTTATGGCTGAGTAACATTCCACTGTACGTATATACCTATTTGCTTATCTATTCATGCATTCATAGACTCTTAGACTGCTTCTATATTTTGGCTATTGCTAATAACACTGAAAAGAACATGCATGGATGAGTATTTGTTTGAGTATGTGTTTTTAATTCTTTGGATATATAAGCAGAATTGGAATTGCTAGACCAGCCGATAATTTATTCAACTTATTGAGGAACCACAAAATTATTTTTCACAGCAGCTGTTCCATTGTACATTCTATCAGTAATGTATATAAGGGTTCAATTTCCCCACACTCACAGTTGTTATCTGACTTTCTGAATACAGTCATCCTAGCAAACTGTGAAGTTATGAAATCTTACTGTGGTTTTGATTCCATTTCCCTAACAATAAATAATGTTAAGTATTTTGTCAGGTGCTTGTCGGGCATTTGTATATCATTTCTGGAGAAAATCTATTTAAGATCTTTGCCTACTTTTAAATTGGCTTTCTTTTTGTTACTGAATTCTAAGAATTCTTTATAAATTCTGAATACTAGACCCTTATCAGATATATAATTTACAAATATTTTCTCCCATTCTGTAGGATACTTTTATATTCTTTGATAGTATCCTTTACATAAAAGTTTTTAATTTTGATTAAGTTCAATGTTTCTATTTTTTCTTTGATAGCTTTTTGGTGTCTTATTTAAGCAACTAGTGCCAACTCCAAAATCATGAGGATTTTCCCCTATATTTCCTTCTAAGAGGTTTTTAAGGATTAATTCTCATATTGTCATCTTTTTTTTTTCCATTTTGAGTTTATAATTATATATGATGTGAGAGTAAGGGTCCAACTTCATTCTTTTACAAGCGAATACCCAATTGTCTGAACACCATTTCTTGAGAGACTGTTCATTTCACATTGGTCATAGCACTCTCATGGAAAATCAACTGATCATAAATGTATGGGTTTATGTATGGATCCAATTTTTATTCCATTTATATATCTATCCTTACGTGAATATCACACAGTTTTAATTACTATAACTTTTTAGAGAGCATTGAAATTGGAAAATGTAAATAAATATAACTTTGTTTTTCTTTTTCAAGATAACTTTGCTATTCGGTATCCTTTGCTATATAATGTCACATGAACTTTAGTATCTCCATTTTTTTTACACCTAATTCTGGCCTCATTTAGAACAGATTAGTTTATGACACGTTACTGGTAGAAATAAATTATCCTTAAATAACAAAGACACTTAGCATTTATTTCTATGCCTAAGTCTTCTAATTTTCAATCTATGAGAAGAAAAGTTTCTTACGTTTTTCTTAAAAAGATAAATGAAATATGAAGCATTATAACTAAACAAACTGAAGGAGGTACACAAAAACTAAAAGACGAGAGGGCTTTCTGTTCCTATAAGGAGCTTAGAAGTCACCACTCCATCTTAATAACAGCTAAAATGTTGCAGAAGTTGAAAGATCAAAAACTCCTCTTAAGGGGCCAGCAGTTAACGTAATGGCTATGTCGCTGGACTCCCATGTAGTCGACTGCGATTCGCATCCTGGACCTGGGGGCTTAAAACTCACGCTGGGTGTGTGTGCATGTATGCCCAAAAGTCCAAGAGGAGAATGGAGGAGAAGGGACTGCAGTGTGGCCATCCCCCCTGGGGGGTGATTTTTCCGCTTTCTGTCTCTCTGTCTCTCTCTGTCTGTCTGGTGAGCGCACGTGCCCTATAGCAAAAACTTCTCAAAACAAAACAAAACAAAACACCTCCTTTTAAAACTGTAATAGACATGAAGTCACCAGTGTCCCCCTAATTGGAGAGACAGTTGGACAAATCACAAATTACCAGAGCATAAACTCAGGAGCAGAATCCTCCACAGGAACCAGTGCTGGGATAGAAAAATCTGAACTGTAATTGACGAATTGTTGGAGTCTGAGAGTCAAAAATTTCAGGGACACACAATTATAAGGGTCAGATACTGAAAACCATGCTCTGATGAGTTTTATCTCCAGAAAATCGAACAGGTTCTTATAGTAAATATCAGAGAAAATTCCCCTTATGTTTCCAGCAGGGGAATGGAAATTTTGAAATATAACAGAGCACTCTGTTCTTCCTCACAAAAACTGCCCTTAAGAGAAATTATTTAAGGAAAGCCTAATCTGCTGAGATTTTATCATGCCTTAAATGACCTGGGGGAAGAGAAATAACCAACTTCAGCCCACTCTACCATCCTCTCCCACGTAAGGGACAGGAAGCTAAAAAGCATTTGGAAGTTTCACAGTCCAGAGGCACAAGCTCATGAAAAGACTGAGATCCGGGAACCAGCAGTTAGCGTAATGGCTATGTCGCTGGACTCCCACGTAGTCGACCGCGGTTTGTGTCCCAGACCCGGTGGCTTAAAACTCACGCCGGGCGCGTGTGCGTGCGTGCCCAAGATCCCGAGAGGAGAATGGAGGAGAAGGGATTGTGGCGTGACCATCCCCTCTGGGGTGGTGATTTCTCGCTTTCTGTCTCTATGTCTCTCTCTGTCTGTCTGGCGAGTGCACGCGCCTTATAGCGAAAACCTCTCCAAAAAAAAAAAAAAAAACGACTGAGATCCAACCAAAGGACAGAAGGTTTCCTTTTCCCCCATTACCTCACCACATTACAAAGGCCTATTTACAGCAGATTCTTTTACCTAGTACATCATGTCTGGTTATCAAGCAAAAGCTACAAGGCATGCATAAAGGCAACAAAACAAAACAAACAAACAAACAAAAACATAGCACTTTGAAAAAACAGAGCAAGTATCAGAACCAGTCATAAAAGGGATGTGGAAATTATCACATCAGGAATTTGAAAGAGCTATGATTAATATTCTAAGAGCTCTAAAGGATAAGGTAGACAGCCTGTAAGAACAGCAAGAGAATGCAAGCAGAGATAAAAGAATCAAAGAGAAATGCTAGAGATCAAAAACACTGTAACAGAAGAGAGAAAGTTGTCAGAAATTCAAAATTGAATCACCTATGTCAAACCCTGACAAAATGGAAGCCAAGAAGGCCATGAAGGGAGAGTTCTCACGCATGATTGCTGGATAGCAAGAACTATCAAAAAAGACTCTGCCAAAACCCACAATCTTGCAAAAAGGCACTGCCATGCTGTGCAAAATAATACTCCTGCAAGGACAGCTGCCCAGCAACTTTTGGTCTGCCCTTGTTATTGATCCTTGAAACCAAGGATAACTGTTTAAAAACAATTTATGTAACCCTTTTGTTTCACCTTTAAGAATCTTTGCCTCTCTGAATATGTCCACATATATTCTCATTGCTAAGATCATTTCTGAATAAATGTATTATCATTGGAGAATCTGTTTGAAGATCACTCCAGGAGGCACATGTGTTTGAGCATGTGCTCAGAATCCCAGGGGGCAATGGAGGAGAAGGGATTGTGATATGGCAAACCTCCCTGGGGGGAGGGATGATTTCTCGTTTTCTCTCTCTCTCTCTCTTTATTTCTCTCTAGCAAGTGCATGTACCCTATGGCCAAAAAAAAAAAAAAAAAAAAAAAAAAAAAAAAAAAAAAAAAGAAAGAAAGAAAAGAGAAGAAAGATATATATATATACTGTTGATGGACTAATCAGTATTCTGGACACTGTTGAAGAACTAACCTCTGAGCTTAAAAATGTATCAATGGAGGGACCAGCAGATGGTGTAGCATTACATCCCTGGACTCCCACATAGTCAACCATGGTTCAAACCTTAGACCTACAGGCTTAAAACTCATGATGGGCGTGTGTGCATGCATGCCCAAAATTCTGAGAGTAGAATAGAGCAAAGGGTTTGTGGTGTGATCATCACCCCCTTGGGGTTATTTCTTGCTTCCTCTCTCTCCGTCTCTGTCTCTCCAGTGAGTACACATGGTCCTATAACAAAAATATCTCTAAAAAAAATAAGTAAATAAAAAATGTATCAATGGAAAATCCCCAAACTGAAAAGCACAGCAAGCAAACAAAGACAAAAACAAAACAAAACAATCAAAAAACAACTGTGATCAACCACTAATGATGAAACATACATATAATGGCAATACCAAAAGGGCAATAAAAATGAACAAAATAAATATTTGAAGCAATAATGACTTTGAATTTCACTCAAACTAATGTCAGACACCAAAACATGAATCTGAGAAAGTCAGAGACTATCAAGCAGGATAAATGTCCCCAAACTATACACCTAGATATATTATATTTAACCATAGAAAACCACAGAAGAAAAAAAAAAAACATAAAAGAAGCCAGAGCAATAAAATAACTTACCTATAGAGGAACAAAGATAAGAATTACATTCAATTTTTTCCAAGAAACCATGCAAGGAAGGAGAGAGTGAAGTAAAATATTTGATGCTGATCAAAAAGAAAAAAAAAAAAAAATGACACCCTCGTATTCTGTACTCCAGAGAATTAACCTTCAAAATGAAGGAGACGTGAACATTTAGAGGATAAAAAAATTGAGGTAATTTGTTGCCAGTAGCCCTGACTTGTAAGAAATGTTAAAAATAGATCTTTAGAGGGTCTGGGAAGTGGTTGCAGTAGTTAAGGCACTGGACTCCCATTTGGCCAACTGTGATTTGAGCCCCAGACCTAGTGGCTTAAACTCATGCCAGATGTGTGTGTGTGTGTGTATGTGTGTGCACACGCCCAAAATCCCAAGAGGATATTGGAGAAGGGATTGCAGCAAGCCCATCCCCCCATGGGTTGATTTCTCGCATTCTCTCTCTCTCTCTCTCTCTCTCTCTCTCTCTCTCTCTCTCTCTCTATATATATATATATATCTTTAGAAAGAAGGAAAACAATGTAAGTCAGAAATGAGAACCTACATAAGGAAAAAAAAGAGCATCAGAGGAAAAAATTAAATATTGAAGACTAATGTCTTGAAAAGTTTCTACACATAGCAAAAGACATAAACATATATACATAAGATGTTAAGGAAACCTCAAACAGCATATATTAAGATGTCAGGAAAGTAATGAAGTATTTTTCTGTTTTTCTATGCAAAAATGTGTTATTTTTTTTCCCCAATGACCCAACAGTTAATGAAATCAACACCAAAACATATTGAAGCCAAACTTCTAACTAAACCAAGATATTTTATCTTGAAAACAATAGGAGAGGAACCAGCAGATGGCATAATGGTTACGCTGCTGGACTCCCATGTAGTCAACTGTGGTTTGAGTCGTGGACCTGATGGCTTAAAACTCACACACACTGTGTGTGCATGCCTAAAATCCCGAGAGGATAGTAGAGGAGAAGGGACTGTGGTGTGGTCATCTTCCCTGGGGGGCGTTTTCTCACTTTCTACATCTCTGTCTCTCACAAGTGCATGTGCCCTATAGCAAAAATCCCCCTAAAACCAATAAAATCAAATAAAGAAAACAGTGGGGGGGGGGGGGGGGGAGCTAGCAGATGGTGTAATGGTTATGTCACTGGATTCCCACATGGCCAGTTGAGGTTAGAATCCCACACCCAGCAGCTTGAACTCACGTTGGGTGTGTAGGCATGCATGCCCAAAATCCTGAGAGAATGGTAGAGTATGGACTGTGGTGTGGCCATTTGCCCTGGGGGATGATTTCTCGTTTTCTGATTCTCTGTCTCTCTGGTGAGTGCTGGGGCTCTATAACAAACATGCTTCTAAAAAAAAAAAAAAAAAAAAAAAAAAAAAAAAAAAGAAAGAAAGAAAGAAAGAAAAGAAAGAAAGAAAGAAAGAAAATAACAATAGGAAGCAACTATACCTTACCTAAGGAGAGTAAGCAATTAAAATGACAGCAGATTTATTATCGAAAACCAAGGAGCTAGAAGAAAGAATACAGAGTATAGTCTTTCAACAGAATGAAATCACTAAGATAAAGATACCAGAAAATTCTCAGACTTGAAAACTAAACAACACGTATCTAAATAATTCATGTAAACAAAGGCATGGTGAAAGAAATTAAAACACACAAATATAAAGAGATTAAATTGAATAAAAATAAAAGGCACATCAAAATTAAAGGAATAGAACAAAAGTAGTGCAGTGCTGAAAGGAAAACTTATAGCAATACTTTCTTTTTTTTGAAAATCAGAAAACTCTCAAAACAATAATATAAACTTATAAAACTAGAAAATGAAGGGCAAAATAAAGCTATAGCAAGCAGACGGAAAGAAATAACAAAGGGCACAAATCTGTAACACTAAAAATAGTAAAGTAATAGGCAAAACTCAATAAAATAGAGTTGAGTCTGAGAGAAGGTCAATAAAATTGACAACCTCAAATAGTTCTGTAAAAGGAAAAAAAGGGAGAAGAAATAAATTATTAATAGCAGGAATGAAACACTATAGAAATTTAAAGAATAATAAAGGAGTAATACAAATGATTGTCACACATAAACTTGTTAACCTAACAGAAGTGGACCAATTCTAAAAAAAAGAAAAGAAAAGAAAAGAAAACCAGCCTATCCGATACGAAATAGGTAATAGCCCCACAACTATTAAGGTAATTTATTACTATAATTTAAAAACTCTCCCCTAAAGAAATCGCCAGGCTCAGATGATTTCACTAAAAAACTCAACCAAATATTAAAAGAAGAATTTACACCAGTTTATATACCATCTCTTCCATAAAATAAAGGAATATTTTCAAATTGATTTTATGATGCTACTATTACCCTAATGCAGAAATAAGTCAAAAAAATTAAAAAAAATCCAGACAAATATTAAAGATTCTTAATTATTTTTGCAAATGAATTCAGCAACATATAAAAAGAATTATATACCAAGACCAAATAGTTTTTATTCTAGGTATTCAAGACAGCTTTGATATTCACAAATAAATATAAATAAACCACCATATTAAAAAGTTAACAAAATACAATTGCATTATTTTACATTAAAAAAAAAAAAAAACATTTTATAAAATTCAAAAAAGTGATAAAAAGTCTCGGAAAAAAAAGGTAAATTTCTCACCCTGGTAAAGAGCATCTGTGAAATACCTTCAGCTGCACATCATTCTTTGTTGTTTTCAATTTGGTATTTTTGTTTGTTTGTTTTTATATTTTAAAATTGCCAAAGGCAACATGCACTCACCAAAAAAAGGAAGACAAAGAGAGGGGAAAGTGAGAAAGCACCCCTAATGGGGAAAGTTCACACCACAATCCCTTCTCCTCCATTTCTCCTATCAGCATTTTGGGAACGCATGTAAACAATCTACCATGCTTTTTTCAAGCCACCATTCTGGGACTTGAACTGTATAGTGAGTCATGTGGGATCTAGTCACTTTAACTACAATGCCACTGGCTGACCTATGTTATTTTAAAGTTCATTTTTTTTTTCCCAATGCATATACTACTGCCCCCACCCCCCCCACCCCCAAACACACAGGCTTAAACACAGGTATCATGACTAGGTACCCACATCAGGATCCAATTCCCAGATCAACTGGCTTGTATCATATGGCCAGCATTCTCTGAGGGGTCCCAAGACATGAATCTAGAACCCTTACCATGTAGATCTACTTGCACTACCTCTAGGCCATGACGTGACCCCACACTGCTCTTGTGTTTTTAAATTTAATTTCTTAATTCTTTTAATTGCCAGAGTGCAGGTGCTTTTCAGAGAGAGAGACAGAGAGAAAGAGAGAGAGAACGAGAAAGAGAACAAGCACACCCTCTCCCAATGGGGCATGGTCATGCTGCAATCCTCTTTCCTCCATTTCTCAATCCCATCAAGATTTAGGTCACAGACCCCCACTACCTGGCACGTTTCTTAAGCCGTGGGGGCAAGGTTTCATACTACAGATGGCCATATGGGATCTGGCTTCTTTAAACACTGGCTGCAGGGCCCAGCCCTCACAGTATTCTTAAGGGTAAAAAGACTATTTTTCCTGAAAGATCCGAAATTTACTTAAAATAATGAAAAATTTAGCCAGTGCAAAAAGACAAAAAGAAAACAAAAGGCATAAAGGTTCAAGAGAAGAAACGCACTAGTTGGAGCTGGTATGATTGTGCACATAGAAAATCTCAAGGAACCTATAAAAATTGGCTACAAGTAATAGGTCAAAGAATACAAGATTGACATATTTTCTTTTTTTTGAGAGGTTTTTGCTATAGGGCGTGTGCGCTCGCCAGTCAGAGAGAGACAGAGAGATAGAAAGTGAGAAATCACCCCCCAGGGGGGATGGCTATGCCGCAATCCCTTCTCCTCCATTCTCCTCTTGGGATCTTGGGCACACACGGACACGCATCCGGCGTGAGTTTAAGCCACCAGGTCCGGGACTCGAACTGCGGTTAACCACGTGGGAGTCCAGCGACATAGCCATTACGCTAACTGCTGGTCCCAAGATTGACATATTTTTAAAAGCAGTTGTATTTCTATATGTGAAACTTGAAATTAAGAATATAATGCTATTTGTAATTAATTTAAAAGAACATAAAATTGTTATTTGTTTTCCTTTTTTATTTTTTTGAGAGCTTTTTGCCATAGGGCGCGTGCACTTGCCAGACAGAGAGGGACAGAGAGACAGAAAGCGAGAAATCACCCCCCAGGGGGGATGGTCACGCCGTAATCCCTTCTCCTCCATTCTCCTCTCGGGATCTTGGGCACACACACACACGCGCCCGGCATGAGTTTTAAGCCACCAGGTCCGGGACGCGAACCGCGGTCGACTATGTGGGAGTCCAGCGACATAGCCATTACGCTAACTGCTGGTCCCAAAATTGTTATATGTATAGTAGAAAACATGCACAGGACCTATATGCTGAAAACTACTTTTAAATTAAAGATCTAATAAATAGAAAACCATAAGGAATTAGTGAATTAGAAGACTCACATACTAAAAATATCATTTCTCTCCAAATCAATACATAGGTTTAGCTCATGACCTATCAAGTTCATAGTGAATATTTTGAATAGACATATATTATTATTCTAAAATTTATTTGGATAAGCAAAGGAATAAAAAGTGCTAAAATAATTTTCCCTTGGCATTTGATAGAAAGTGGTCGGATATGGAGGATCTACTGCTGAGTGAAGTAAGCCAAGATATGAAAGAAAGATATTGTATGTATCCACTTAATATATACCGACTATCCACACTTTATGGTAGAGATAGAAATATTGGAGGACATAAAAGCAATGAAAATAGTTAATGAGGGATAAGACAGTGTGGAATGGGGTGGAAGAAGAGTATAGAGAAAGATAGCAAGAGAACAAATAGAAAGGCAAGACATTAGTAGGACACAGATATGGCTTATTACCTGCTGATGATGACGTGTATAGTATTCTCAACTGGATTGGTCTGAGAACTATTTCATGTTGGGTGAAGTCTTTTTACAAGCAAAATGAGAAACAGTGATTGACTGTTTAAAAAATAATTGTAATAATAATAATAATAATAATCGGGAAAATAACGAAAAGCTATTGGATGATGAAATGGGGATTTTAATGTCTCTGTATTGACTGATATGCATGGTATTCCTTCTGGAAAAAGAAATTTAATATGCTATAAAGTTATAAGTGATTCAATATAATATAACAAAAAGCTAAAATAATTTTTTAAAGTAATTAAGCATGAGGAATCACTCTTACCAATTTCAAGACCAGTAGATGTATGGTGTGTGAAATAAGCTGGGCACAAAAAAGCCAAGTATGTTCTCCCCCCTATATGGGGAGAGGGGGGAACAAAAACAAAAAACCAGACCTCATGTGTGTAGAGATGAATGTCTGCTAGAGATTAGGAAAAGTTTTTGGGAGCGTTTGAGAGATTTTTTTTCTTTTTTTAATTTTTAGAGAGATTTTTGCTATAGAACTCCCAGAGAGACAGAGAGCGAGAGACAGAAAGTGAGAACTCACCCCTCGGGGGGATGGCCACACCACAATTCCTTCTCCATTCTCCTCCCCAGATCTTAGGCACATGCACACAAGCACCCAGTGTGAATTTCAAGCCACCAGGTCCAGGACTGGAATCATGGTCAATGCCATGAGAGTCCAAAGCCTTAACCACTATGCAACCTGCTGGCCCCTAAAGAAAAATTTTTAAATTTTGCTAAAGAGCATATGTGCTTACCAGAAGAACGAAAGGTAAGGTGAGAAAGCACCTCCATTGGCGGAAAGCCACATTACAATCCCTTCTCCTTCATTTCTTCTTCCTTTTGGGATTCTGCATACACACACACATACACACACACACATCTCAGTGTGTTTCTCAAGCTACCTGTTCCATGACTGGAACAATGGAGTCAGCTATGTGAGAGCAGCCATCTTAACCATCATGCCATCAGCTGGCCTCAAAGAAATGTCATTAATTTAAAAAACAAAAGTCACAGGGACCAGCAGATGTGATGGTTAAGTCATTGGAGTCCCATGCAGTCAACTATGGTTTGAGCCTGGGACCCTGCAGCTTAAAACTCATGCCAGGTGCATATGTGTATATGCCCAAAATCCCAAGAGGAGAATGAAAGAGAAGGGACTACAGAGTGCCCATGCCCTACCCCCGAGGGGGGGGGGTAATTTCTCACTTTCTGTCCCTCTGTCTCTCTCCAGTAAGCGAGAGTGCCCTAGAGCAAAATCTCTTTTAAAATAAAGTCAGAAATAGCTACTGCAAAAAATTTTTACAAAGATTTCTATAGGTACATTAATTAAGACTGTGTAGTATTAGCAGAAAGATAAACATATAAATCACTGAAACAAAATAGAGAATCTAAAAATACACACACGCAAATATATACCACTAATTTTTGACAAAAGTGCAAAAGCAATTCAACAAAGATGGTCTTTTCAACAAATAGTGCTAAAGTAAGGGAACATCCATAAGCAAAAGAATTAACCTCCACCTGCCTCAGACCTTATATAAAAAATAACTAAAAATATACGATGGACTTAAATATAATATGTAGAACTATTAAAGCTTTAGAAAAAAAATACTTCAGATTTAGTACTGAAAAATCAAGATTAGTACTAGAGAAGGAATTCTTAGACTTGACAAAGAAAAGGGCAACATCCATAAAAAGAAACATGAGTAAACTGTACTTCATCAAAATTTAAAGCATTTGTTGTTGGAAGACTGTTCGGAAAATAGAGAATATACAAAATAGAAGAAAATATTTGCAAAAAAATATAACCAACAAACGACTGGTATCCATAAAACAGGAACTCTCAAAACACAACTGGAAAGAATTCAACAAATTAGAAAATGGGAAAAGACATGAAGAAACAATTCACTCAAAAAGGATACACAGATGGAAAATATGCCTAGCATTTTTAGAATCTAGAAAAATGCAAATTAAGATGAAAATGAGATAGCATTATACACTTCTAACAATGGTTAAAATAAAAAACGACAGAAATACAAATGAAAATACAGAAAAAAATGGATCACTCACGGATACACAGTGGCATGGCTATTTCATAATATATTTTGGCAGTTACTTTAAAAACTAAAGTTTAGCTACCATGTAACCCAACAATTACACTTCTGGGCATTTATCCCAGAGAAATGAAAACTAAGTTAACAATCAGAACCTACATACATGGATGCTTCTGGCAACTTTGTTTTTATCTACCCCAAACTGGAAACAACTCAGATGTCTTAGTGCAAACAAACCATGGCACATTCATACCATGTATAACTGTTCAGACCATATAAAGAAGAAAACTATTGATATACAACCACAACTTGAATAAATCTCCAGTGAATTATGCTAAGAGGAAAAAAGGCAACTCCAAAAGATTACATGCAGTGTAATTCTACTTATAAAACTCTCTTGACATAATAAACTTATAGAAATGAAGAACAAATTAGTGACTACAAGGAGTTTAGGTAAGTAGTGAGTATTTTATAAGTGGAAACATGTGGAATCTTTAGGTTGATGAAAATATCTTTTATTTTCACTAGCTCATTGCTAATCTCTTGGTTGAAACATTGTACTATTTTGCAAAATGTTACCAATTGGGGAAACTGGATAGTAGGTAGCAGAGGATCTGATTTCTCTGTAGTGAGATTTACAATTATTTAAATCTGTAATTATCTAAAAGTAAAGTTTAATTTAAGAAAATGTATTAGATTTTTATATAGCAGGAATACACATTCTGAAAATAAAATTTTTAAAATTTTATTTACCATAGCATCACAGTACATCCAAATATAAGTACTTAGATATTAATCTGTAAAATACTATTTAAGAAAGGTAAAGAATATCTAAAGAAATATCTCATTTCCATAGATTAAAAAATATAACTCTTTTTTTTCTTTTTCTCTTTTTTTTTTGAGAGGCTTTTTCTTATTGGGTGCGTGCGCTCTCCAGAAGGAGACAGACAGAGAGATAAAAAGCTAGGAATCATCCCCCAGAGGGGATGGCCATGCCACAAACCCTTCTCCTCCAGTCTCTTCTCGGGACCTTGGGCATGCACGCACACGCGCCGCCCAGCGTAAGTTTAAGCCACCGGTCCGGGACTCGAAAAATGGTCGACTACATGGGAGTCCAGCGACATAGCCATTACGCTAACTGCTGGTCCCAGAAAATATAATTCTTAAAATGGCAATACTCTTCAAATTGATATACAGATTCAACATAATTTAATCAAAATCTCAGCTGTCTCTTTTGCAGAAATTGGTAAACTGATCCTGAAGTTCATATACAAATTTGAGGGATCCTCAAAGCTAAAATAATATTGGGAAAAAATTGGTGATCTCATATTTTCTAAAACTTAATGCAATGCTACAGTAATCGAGACACTATGGTACTCCTATAAGAACATAACTCACTGGAATTAAGCACAGAAATAAACTCACATTTAGAGCCACGACAACTTAATCAAAGAAACAAGAGTCTTTTCAACAACTACTGCTGTAACAGTAGTGTCTCAAAAAGTTAAACATATGTAATTTCACACAGTTATATTCCCAAGAGAAGTGAAAACATGTGCACACAAAAATTTGTATGCAAATATTCAGAGCAACATTATAATAACAGTTAAAAAGTAGAAACAACTCCACTGTTTATCAACTGATGAATGAATATACAAAATGTGATATATCTATAAAATGTAATATTACTTGGCAGTTAAAAGTGAAGTACTGTTATATGCTGTAACATGGATGAACTTTGAAAACATTATACTAAATGAATGAAATCAGAATAATGTCATATATTGTATTGATTTCATTTAATGCAATGTCCTGATCAGGGAAATAACATAGACTATAGTTGAATAGGGCTCAGCTGGAGGAGGAAGAATATAGAGTAACTGCTAATAGATACAAAGTTTCTCTCTGGAGTGACAAAACTATATAAAAATTGATTGTGATGATGTTTGTACAACCCTGAATATAATAAAATACAACTATATATACTATCAATAAAATATACTCTAAATGGATGAATTTTATGTTATATAAGTCAGATACCATAATAAAGGCATTAAAAATACCTGAGTAAATTCCTTTATAAATCTAAGTATCAGGAAGTTTTGAAAAGATCATTGAAAATTCAAAAGCAATGAAAGATCAATACATTAAGCTAATAGAGAAGGAAGAGATGGAGAGGAGCTAAAGGTAAGGCAGAAGAAGAGAAAGAACAAGATGAAACTGTCACAAGACCTAAGTAGTCCAAGAAATGATTCAAAAAACAAACAACAAATGGAGAAAATATTTAAACAATATAATTAAAATTATAAAAGCGAATATTCCTAAGTATAAATTATTCTTAAAATTTAAGAGAAAAAAGATAAAAACATGACTAAAGTGTAAGATATGCAAAGAACATTTAAATATAAAATAATGTTTAATTTCATTTATAAAAGAGAAATGTAACTAAAAACTAAATTGAGGGAACCAGCAGTTAGCGTAATGGCTATGTCGCTGGACTCCCACGTAGTCGACCGTGGTTCACGTCCCGGACCCGGTGGCTTAAAACTCACGCCGGGCGCGTGTGCGTGCATGCCCAAGATCCCGAGAGGAGAATGGAGGAGAAGGGATTGCGGCGTGACCATCCCCCCTGGGGGGTGATTTCTCACTTTCTGTCTCTATGTCTCTCTCTGTCTGGCGAGCGCACACGCCCTATAGCGAAAACCTCTCCAAAAAAAAAAAAAGAAAAAAAAAAAACTAAATTGAGATATAATTATTCACCTATCAAACTGGTAAAAATTCTATTGCTTAGCAAAGTTACTCCCTGTCAGGAAGGTTGTGGGAAAAGAGGTACTCACATACATTGTGGGTGGAAGTACAAAATGTGACAATTTCTGTAGGATTTAACCATATGTAACAAACATATATAAGCATTTGCCAAATGTACCAATAATCCCATTGCTGGGAATTTATCCAGACATTTCCAACAATAGAAAAACATATACTTATGACTAGTCACTTACTTATAAAAGTAAAATACTAAGTGTAGAAAACACTAAATGTCCAAACCTACTAATACATAAAAGGTTGGTTAAGTTATCATATCCCCAGGGCTGGCAGGTGATATAGTGGTTAAAGGTGCTGGATTCTTACATAGCTGACCACGGCTTGAGTCCTGGATCTGGTGGATGGTTTTCTCACTTTCCCTCTCTCTCTGATCAAATTGGAAAATAGTATAATAATAAAGCTAGGGGCCGGCAGGTGGCGTGGTGGTTAAGGGTGCTGGACTCCTGCATTGTCGACTCTGGTTTGAGTCCCGGACCTGGTAGCTTACTTTCTCACTCTCTCTCTCACTTTTGCTCTGTCCCTCTCTGGTCAAATTAAAATAAAATAATTCTTTAGAAAAAATAAAGCTAAATAAAATAATTCTAAGAAAAACAGTTATCATATCCCCCCACAGTGGAATATTATGCAATTATACAATACACGGACGATCTCTATAAAGGGATTTGGAATGACCTCTAAAATATATTAATAGGTGAAAAAACAAAGATATAAAAGGTTACTGATGATATTTCTAAATATGAAAGTAGATGATAGAAGCTATATGAATATCCATTTATTTCTGCAAAAAAGAAACACAGGAAGTATAAACCAAAAAATGCAGTTGGTTTCCTACAGAGTATGTACAAGAACATGGTGAAAAGGACAGGAAAAAAATGAAATGTTTCTGAGTATAGTTTATACAGTTTTGGTATTTGAACAAAGTTATATAGTCAAAGAATTAAACCAAGATGAAAATAAAAATCATATTTAAAAAGACCCAAATTAATCTAGCTATATATAAAATCAATAACCTAATAGTACAGAAAAAAGTAATCAATACAAATAATTCTGGAATATATTGTTTCAATTTTGTACCTTTATATTCTAAGTAAAAAGAACAGCATAGAACTCTTGAACTTTGCTTCATGAGCTTATCACAGGTATAATACCAATAAAATTCTTTTGTGTGTTGTGTAAGATTGAACAAATGCATGACTGCATTGATGTCACTGAGTGCCAGGGTTTTTCTCTGTGGAAAAGGAAAATGCGAATATGGAAGAGAGCAAAGAGAGATCCTGTGATGCTGCATTGAAATTTTAGGTTTCAGTAAGAATTCATAATTTTTGTATGCTTTTTAATTCTTAAATCTTTTTGCTAGCTGTTTTCACTGAAAAAGCCAAAGACCCACAATACCCTGTAGCAATGAGGACATCTAGTACCCTGGAGAAATATCTGATCCAGAGATGGGGAAGAAACAAAAACAAAAAGTAAAATGGGAATACCATCTTGTGACAAAAAGATAAAAAGTACTCAAACACTGATGGAGGATATAACCAAATGATACAGGAGCCATCCCAAAGGGGTGCCCACTGACCAACTCAAACATCAGAATGAACAATGACAGGAACAGATTGTAAAACTTCTAATTAAGGGGGAAAAAAGCTCATGACTAAATACTGCTGGTAATTTTTTAAAAGGGAAAAGAGAGAAACAGAAATCTCTCCTTTATAGAATGCCAGCGATAACGGTAAAAACAAGAAGAGAATTAGAAATGTTTCAATTTTGCAACTCCAGAGTAATAACTGATACAGGAGAAAATTGTCAATGAATGCTAAAATGTTGGGTGAAATTTTGAAAGAAAACCAAACAAAATTTTAAGAGATTTTTGCTAAAGGGTACATGTGCTTGCCAGAGAGACAGAGAGAAAAAAAAAAGTGAGAAATCACCCCCCCCCCCCCCCCCCCCGGGAGGATGGTCATGCTGCAATCCTTTTTTCTCAATTCTCCTCTCGGGATCTTGGGCATACACACACACACACACGCTCAGCATGAGTTTAAGCCACCAGGTCTGGAACTCTAACACCGGTCGACTATATGTGAGAAAAGCGACACAGCCACTACGCCAACTGCTGGTCCCCCAGGGTTCTTCTGGCTGACATTATTGCATTTGTCAATAGCAAATATTATAATGTTTATATTACATACAAAAAATCACAAATTTGTTTTCTGAGTATGTATCTTCTCTTAAACCTATTTCTTCCAACATGAACAATGATCATCAGTAAGGACTCCTATGAGACTTTGAACCATATAAATCCTAAATCTTTCCAGGAGCTCTATTTCTCCCATTCATTTTGCAGAAAGTTTCTGGTGTCCCTATTTAAAAACCTTTTCTCAGAGCTAGTAGGTGGTGTGGTGGCTAAGGTGCTAGACTCTCACGTGGCCAACCTTGGTCTGCGTTCTGGACCTGTTGGTTTGTTTTCATACTTGCCCTTTTTCTCTCTCTCCATTTCTCTGGTGAATGCATGTGTCCTATAGTAAATATTGAATGATAATAAATAAAATTAAATGAATAATAATTTCTAAAGAAAAAAACTTTTTTCTCCACAGTATTTAGTCATCTCCAAATACCTGCAATCATAAAATTAATCTCCAAGATATTTCTGGTTATTTGGTTCCAAATTTAATTTATTTACATACAAACAATGAAATCATGATGAAGTTTCTAGTAAACAGTTCCACTATGTAGAACATATAGTTAATAAGTAATACAGATAACAGCAAATTCCTTTGGATTTTCAAGTTGATTGCCCTTACAAGGAGATCTTTAAATCTAGTCAGCAATCTGTTTAAAATGATATTTGAGGGCCAGTCCTGTAGTACAGTGGTTAGATGCTGTGCAGAGGAAGCCAGATTTCACATGGCTAACTGGTGTCAACTCCTAGCCTTGTTGGTTTCATGACAGGAATGCACATGTACATGGAAACTGGAGGAAAAAGGATTGAAGCATGACCAGGCCCTTATGGGAGGAGTTTTTTAACTCTTGTCCTGTCTCTCTCTCTCATACCTGTGCACAGCCCTCTAACATTAAAAAAGAGAGAGAGAGAGAGATTTGAATACTTGGTTCAATCTTAATTTATTTTCATATTGATACCCAAATATTTCACAATATATTTTAAGTGGCTATGTCTCCATAAGTAAATGACTCACTCACATTTAGTTCCTTATAATAATTAAAAGGTTTTTCTTTTAGTTTTCCTGTTCCTATAACTGAATACCACAGATTGGTTAATTTATAAAAAATAATTTAGGGGCCAGCAGGTGGTATAGTGGTTAAGGTGCTGAACTCCCACATGGTCCACCACAGTTCAAGTCCTGGACCTGGTGGATTGAAACTCACACCAGGCACACGTACTACATGCCAAAATCCTGAGAAGAGAATGAAGGAGAAGGGATTGTAGGTGACTGTCACCTCTGGGGGGGGGTGATTTCTTGCTTTCTGTCTCTCTGTCTGTGTCTCTAGCAAGTGCACACACCCTATAGCAAAAATCTCTCAAAAAGTAAAGAAAGAATAAACTTTTATTCAGCTAATGATTCTGGAGGTCCAAGTTCAAGAGCATTGGTGAGAACTCTGCAGGTGCTGAGGCATCACATGGTGAGAGGGAAAGAGCAAATGTTAGCTCTGGTCTCTCCCCCTTTCTTTATAAGGCCACAAGTGTTCAATATTGGGCGCCCCACTCTGATGACCTTATCTAATTCTAATCACCTCCCAAAGACTCCACCTCATAATACCATAGATTAAGTTTCCACCCTTTTAATATCATCACAATAGAAACAAAATTTCAACACAAATTTTAGTGGGACATACTCAAACCAGAGAGATCTTTAATAAACTGAAAAAAAGCCTACCTAACTCTGAGAATCATGTGGCCATTTACTGCACAGTAAATAGCATAGTCTAATTCATTTTATTTTATTCTTTTTAGTTCTACCTCTACAGCTTATTTATTTTCTCTAAAACCCATGTATTTCTTGAAAGAGAGAAAAAAAGATAGGGAGGCAGACAGAGGCACTCTTGAGAGGGTACTGCCATGCCACAATCCTTCCAGTCAGTCAGGATCACAGACATGTGTAGCCATGTCTGACATGTTCAGGTAAACCCAAGATCCAAACCTGAGCCCTCTATGTAGCTCCAGCATTACACAGAGTCACCCCATCACCTGTGCCACTGTAGCTGAGCTCTATACAATGCATTTTACTTTTGAAATTTAATATTTTGGTAAATACTCATAAAATTTATCAATTTAGCCTCTTTTCACTATGTAGTTTAACACTTTAAGTATATTTACACTGTTGTGCAACCAATCACCAGAAACTTTCCACTTTACAAAACTGAAATTCAGTACTCATTGAAAAAACAGCTGGGGCCAGCAAGTGATATGATGGTTAAGGTGCTGGATTCCCACATGGCCAACCATGGTGTTTGCATTCCAGACTCAGAGGTTTGAAAATCATGCCGGACTTGTATGTGCGCATGCCCAAAATCCAAAGAGGAGAGTGGAGGAGAAGGGACTGTAATGTTGCCATTCCTCCTGGAGGGGTGTGTGTGTGTCATTTCTCACTTTCTCTCTCTATCTCTCTTAAGCACATTTGCCCTACGGCAAAAATCTAAAATAAACAAACAAAATTCCACACTGCCTCTTCCCCAAACCTCTAGTACCCACTATTCTACTTTCTGTTTTTCAGAATTCAACCATAATAGATACCTCACATAAATGGAATCATAAAGTATGTATCTTTTCCTGATTGGATTATTTCATTTAGCATAATGTTCTCAAGGTTAATCCAGGTTGTAGCATGTATCAAAAATTCTTTCTTTTTTAAGGCTGTATAGTATTCCATTGTATGTATAGGCACATTTTGTTTACCTGTTCATCCCTCAGACACTTGGGTTGCTTCCATTTTTTAGGTACTGTGAGTACATATCCTCAGACACATGGATGTACATATTTTCTACCTTTAATTCTTTTGGATATATACCCCAGAAATGACATTTTAGGATATCTTACATCTATTTTTAATTTTTTGAAGAATCACTATATTATTTCCATAGTAAGTCCAACACTTTATATTTCCATTACAATTTACAAGGGTTCTGATTTATCTATATCCTTGTCAACACTTAGTAGAGTTTTTGTTGTTGTTTTACAGTAGCCATTCTAATAAGTATGAAGTGATTCTCAGTGTAGTTTTGATTTGTATTTCCTAATGATTAGTGATGTTGAGTATCTTCCATATGCTTGTTGGCCCTATGTTGTGCATATTTTATGGCAATATTTTTTATTTAAGCCCTTTGTCTATCATTTTTTAATCTGACTGTTTATGTTGTTGGTGGTGAGGTCTTTTGTTTTGTTTTGTTTTTAGGTTTTTCCCATAGGGCATGAGCACTCGCTGAAGACAGAGAAAGAGAGAAGGAAAGTGAAAAATCACCCCCAGGGTGGCCGGTCACACCACAACCCCTTCTGCTCCATTTTCCTCTCAGGATTTTGTGCACACATATGCAGTTGGTATGATTTTCAAGTTGCTAGGTCTAGGACTTGAATAGCGGTCAACAATGTGAGTGCCCAGCACCTTTACCACCACATCTCCTGCTGGCCTGGTGGTTAGTTGTTTTTAAGCTTTTGTAACTCAATTAAAACTGCTTCAATACTGTGATTTTAATCATATATAAGTTTTTTGTTTACTTTTTAATTATATCAGAAATAGGGCCAGCCAGATGTGGATGTTATCCATGCTGTTCAAGTCTTGGCAGCCTGAAAAACATGCCAACCATGTGTGCATGTATGCCCAAAAATCCCAAGAGGAGAATGGAGAAGAAAGGACTGTGACATGGCCATCTCTTCTGGGGATGATTCTTCACTTTCCCTTTCTCTCTTTCTCTTTAGCAAATACACACACCCCATGGACAAAAAATATTTTTAAAAAAATCAAATGAGAAATAACCTGGAGCAACTGAAAGGACATTATCAAAGTACAAAAGATATGGTTGCAAACGCTAGTCATACAGCATATTTATAGGGTGACTTTGTATATATATTTTAACATCTATTGTTTGAACATCTATACAATAAGGCTATAATAACTCCCCTATCAAAATTCATAGGTTTGTCTGGATATCAAATGAGATATTATGTTAACTATAAAACACTAAAATAGAATTGTTACTATATAAAATCAGTTTAAATAACTTTAAACTAAGATTACTAACATGGAAACAGGCTGAGCATTATTGTTAAGTATTATAAGCAAATTAGAAAAATTCACCTGGATAAATACAATCAGATAAATATCTTTGAGATTAGTGACATAATTATAATTCATACCAACTTTCTTTCCTATTTTTCTCTTGTTTTAAAGTATAATGTTCTACACGTAATGTTTGCTCCCAGAATACTTTTATGAAGTTTCTAAATATTCAAGAATATTCAAGGAGTAATTTAAGAATTCTAGATCTACTTTATCACATAAATATACATTATAGGTTGAGTATCATGTACCCAAAATGCTTAAGACTGGAAATATTTTGGAAGTCAGGTTTTTTTTTTTTTCATTATTTTAGGATAATTGCATATACATAATAAGTATCTTGAAGGTGGGATCAAACCTAAACAAAGTATCTTTTTTTCTTTGGAGAGAGCAATTTTTGCTATAGGGGGCATGTGCTCGCCAGACAGACAAAGAGAGACAGAGAGACAGAGAGACAGAAAGAAAGAAATCACCCTACACACACCAGGGGGGATGGTCATGCTGCAATCCTTTCTCCTCCATTCTCCTCTTGGGATTTTGGGCACACATGCACATATGCCCAGCATGAGTTTTAAGCTGCCAGGTCCAGGACTTGAACCACACTCAACTACGTGGAAGTTCAGCAACATAACCATTATGTCATCTGCTGGTCTCCAGTTTCAAGTAAGTCTGACACACATAGCCTGAAGCTAGTTTTATTTATAGAGTATTTTGCATTGCAGTGTTTGGACTGCCACCACTCACAGGAGGTCAAATGTGGCACTTACCACTGGGGCCATCACGTCGGCAATCAAATTTTCGAATTTCAGAGCTTTTGAGGTTTGGGATTTTTGGATTAATAATACTTGCCGTGTAATACAGAAAACTATGAAACAATCTCCCACTCTCCCTTAGGATAGCCCATGAATATTTCTTCCTATGTATTTTGAAATAAAAAGTTAAATATAAAAAGACTTCTGAAAGCAAAATTACTGTGGCAAACAACTTTTGTATGCCTTACTATAAGGTATAAATATGCAACTGTAAATATTTTTACTTAAGTGTGTATTACTATTATTTAAATAAAATCATTAGCTACTTCAAAAATTTGAAAAACTTGCAAAACCTCAGACTTGCTTACTTAGTGATTGAATTTTAATTTTTAAAATCTCCTTATCTCACTTTACAGACATAGTGGTTAAGAATATAGATTCTAGGGACCAGCAGTTAGCGTAATGGTTATGTCGCTGGACTCCCACGTAGTCGACCGCGGTTCGAGTCCCGGACCCGGCGGCTTAAACTCACGCCGGGCGCGCGTGCGTGCGTGCCCAAGATCCCGAGAGGAGAATGGAGGAGAAGGGATTGCGGCGTGGCCATCCCCCCTGGGGGGTGATTTCCTGCTTTCTATCTCTCTGTCTCTGTCTGTCTGGCGAGCGCACGCGCCCTATAGCAAAAACCTCTCCAAAAAAAAAAGAAAAAAAAAAAAAAAAAGAATATAGATTCTAAAGCTAGACAATTTGGTTTTGATTCAGGTGCATCCAATAATAGATGTGTAACCTTCAGCAAGTTAGTTAACTCTTCTGGTCCTTGACTTTCTCATGTTTAAAATCAATGCATTAAATAAGTCAATAGACACAAAGAGCTTAGAATAGTGCCTGACATGCCTGAATTTTAAATGCTTGCTTCTATTATTTCTATAACTATATTTATTACTATTATTTCTGACTTTGTGATAAATTCCCTTAAAAGGATGAAAGCAACTGGGAAACGTTTTTGGTGGTGGGTGGCACAGTTAAAGGTTTATCTAATTTCAACAAGGCAATCAGAAAAGATACTAATGTGGGCCGAGAACAAAATTAGTCTTAGGAAGCATCATCGGTATCTAAAAAAGTATACTGAACCACTAATTTATCCTGTAGTTTAGATAGACTTAGAGAAATTATAGGATGATATCTGCAGCATACAGATTTTTTACAACATTAAAATACACTTAAAATTACTTCTTTACAAACTCAAGTTTTAACCCAAAGCTTACTGTAAATTTTATAACTAATCTAAATGTAAATAATTAAACAAAAAAATCCGAATTTCAACAAATTACAGGTAGTATTATAAGTAACTCCAATGAGTATACAATAAATCAAAAACTGACTGATTGAAAGAAATAAAGGTAAAACCCCCAACAGAATCAGACCATAACTTACAACTAAATCTTAACTTGCCACCTTTGACCATGCATGTATCTTTGTATCTGCCCAGCTGGCATAGGTACAAGATATTTTTTACTTATGTACACCCAAATGTATACAGAATCAGCATTGTCAAACTGACAGAAGTAAATAAGCAATTAATAGATAGTGTTTGAAAGCAATGTTTACATATTTCCTTTTTTTTTAATTGCTAAAGGATGTATGTGCTCACCAGAGAGAGAAAGAGGAAGAGGAAGAGGAAGAGGAAGAGGAAGCAGAAGAAAGAGAAAGAGAAAGAGAAAAAGCGAAAGCGAAAGAGAAAGAAAAAGTCAAAGAGAAAGAGAAGGCACTTTCAATTGGGCATGGTTACACCACAATCCTTTCTCCTCCATTTTTTCATTCCATCAGGATTCAGGGTATACACGCACATGTGCCAGTGTGTTTTCCACCCATAGTCAGTCATATAGAATCCAGCTTCTGACGCACAGTGCTTAAACACTGAATTATATGAGTCTGGTTCTAAATCTTTCCTTATTGAAAAACTAAAATTAAAAAAAAATTATGTCAGATGGCACATATGCATGCATACAGGAATAGGGAAAGGGGAGAAAGCACCCATCCCCCTCCCCCATGGGGACTGGTTATACCTCAATTCTTTTTCCTCCAATTCCCTATCCTGTCATGATCCTGGGCATGTCTTTCAAGCTGCCAAGGCTGGGACTAAAATTCTAGTTGGCCATGTAGGATCTGGCTTCCTCTGTGTAAGGCTTAATGGCAGTCTTATTGGGCTGGCACCAAATCTCTACTTACTTCAAAACTGCCTTCATGTTTTCTTCCAGTTAATACTGTACCCATATCAGAAGGAATTGCTATCTAATTTCTAATACTATACATTTATTGCCTATTTCTAAATAATAAATAAATGAATTATACCATAGGCATTCCTTTTATATCTGATGACTTTTGCTGAACATTATGTTTGAAATTCATCTATGTTTTCAAGTTTAATTGTTTGCTGTTAATAGTCACTGTATAGTATGCCATGGGGTCAATAAACCATAATTTGCTTAGCCACTTTACTATATGTAGACATATGAATTATTTTCAATTTAGGCTATTCCTAATAGTACTGCTATAGACATTCCAGCACATGTCTTTTGGTAAACAGAAGCAAGCTCTTTTGTTAGATATATACCTAAAAGTGACATTCCTGGGTCATAGGAAATAAGTATATTTAGGTTTAGTGATTACTTCCAGCTTTCCAAGTGGTGGTACCATGAATTTGGGTAAAAGATAGCTCATTTATAACTTCCTTACAAATCCTTGAAAATGTATATAGATATTTCATTGTGGTTTTAGTTTGCGTTTCTCTAATGATTTTTGATGGTGAGCATTTTCCATGTTCCCATCTACATGCTGTTTGTAGGATAACTTTGCAATTCTTTTTAAATTTTATTTATTTTCTTAAATTTGCCAGAAAGCATATATGCTCACTGGAGGGAGGGAGGAAGGGAGGGAGAGGGAGGAAGAGAGAGAGAGAGAGAGAGAGAGAGAGAGAGAGAGAGAGAGAGAGAGAGAGAAAGGGAAAGTGAGAAAGCACTCCCCATGGGGGATGGTCATGCCACAATCCTTTCTTTTCCATTCCCTCCCCCTTCAGGATTTTGGGCACATATACACATGCGACTAGCATGTTTTTCAAGGCACTGGGTGCAAAAGAACTGTACAGTTGGCCAGGTGGGATCCAGCTGACTTACCTGTCAGCCACCAGCTGGTCCTTTTTTCAAATCTGCTGATCATTTCTAAATTAGATTTAGATGTAAGTTCTTTGTTTGATATTTGTATTGAAAAATACCTTCTTTCACTCTATGGCTTACCACTCCGTCTTTAAAAGTAGTTTCTCTAAAGTTCTTACTTTTCGTGTTATCCAATTTATTAATTTTCCTATGTGATGTTTACATATTATTACCTAAACCATAAGATTTCTCCTATGTTTCCATCTAAAAACTTTATATTTTCTTTCACAACTGTATCTGAAATAGATTTTTGTGAATGGTGGATATAGGAGATCACTGATCATATTTTCCACAAGGACGTTAAATAGGAAAAAAAATTATTTTTCATATTTTGCTGTAAAAATCAGGACGGTCAGCAGATGGTGTAGCGGTTAAGGCACTTGACTCCCACATGGCTGACCACTGTTTGAGTCCCAGACCTGGCAGCTTGCTTTCTCACTCTCTCTCAATCGCTTGTTGCCCCTGTCTCTCTCTCTGGTGACTGTATGTGCCCTGCAGCACATTTTAAAAATAATAATAAATAAATTTAAAAAAAATCAGTGATAAATTAAGTGATAACGTATGTACAGATCTGTTCCCAGATGTAAGTTTTCTGTTGTGGCTCCAACAAACTAGGGCAAACTTAGCAACTCAAAATAATACAAATTTACTATTTGGTTCTGTAAGTCAGAAGACTGGCTTGGCTGGTTTCCTGTCTCAGGTTTCATGAAATCAAAATTAAGATGTCTTTGCTTAGATCTTATCAAGAGCACTCAGAAGACTCTACATCCAAGTTCACAGAATCCAATTCCTTTGGTTATAGGACTGATATCCTTGTTTCCTTGAAGGCTATAAATTAGGGGCTGCTCTAAGCAATTAGGAAGTCTCTCTTCAGTCCTTTTCCATGGGTCCCTAAACCTCACAGGCATCAATAATAAGCATATAGAATCCTTCCTGTACTTGGAATCTAACTCTTCCTTCTGCTTCTTTTTTATACTTTTTTTTTTTAACCTGGATAAAGTTCTCTGCTTTTAAGGACTCATGTAATTAGATAACCTGGATAATTGAGGAGGATCATCTCCTTATTTAACTAATGTGTGTGGCCTTAATTACACTTGCAAAGTCATTTGCCTTGTACCGTGACATATTCACAAGTACCAAGGATTAGGACTGAACATATCTGGAGACTATTATTCTGCCTACCATACTGAATACTCTACTTTATTACACTAGCACCAAGGACCACTGTTTCGTTTTGTTTTGTTTTGTTTTTTTTAAAGAGAGATTTTGGTATAGGGCACGCCAGAGAGACAAAGAGAAACAGAAAGCAAGAAATCACCCCCTCGGGAGGATGGCCATGCTGCAATTCCGTCTCCACTATTCTCCTCTCAGGATTTTCAGCACATACACACATGCGCCTGATGTGAGTTTCAAGCCATCAGGTCTGGGACTCGAACTGCATTCAACCATGCAGGAGTCCAGAGCCTTAACCACTATGCCACCTGCTGGCCCCAATGCCACTGTTTTAATAACTCTAGTGTTGTGTTATAGAAAGTTGTTATATCTGGTAATCAAAGTTCTCTATTTTGTAATTATTTAAGATTACTTTGACTATACTTGAGCTGTTAAATTTCCAGACAAATTTTAAAAGAGATCAATTTTATTTAAAACAACATAAAACCAGTAACAAACAAACAAAAAATTCCTAACTTTTTTTTTTTTTTTTTTTGCAATAACACTGAATTTCTTTTTCTTTTTTTTTTTTTTTTTTTTTTGGAGAGGTTTTTTTGCTATAGGGCGTGTGCGCTCGCCAGACAGACAGAGAGAGACATAGAGGCAGAAAGCAAGAAATCACCCCCCAGGGGGGATGGTCATGCCGCAATCCCTTCTCCTCCATTCTCCTCTCGGGATCTTGGGCACGCATGCACACGCGCCCGGCGTGAGTTTTAAGCCACCGGATCTGGGACGCAAACCGTGGTCGACTACGTGGGAGTCCAGCGACATAGCCATTACGCTAACTGCTGGTTCCCAATAACACTGAATTTTTATAACTATTAATCTATATGCTCATTTGGAAAATTTTGGTTAATGTTGCATATGAACTTCAAAATGAGTATGTACTCTGTCATTCCAGTTCTTTTTGTGCTATAGTTGTCAATTAGGTCAGTTCTTACTCTTCCTGTTAAGATTTTCTATCTCATTATTTTTTTGTTCATCTGTTTGTTCTATCAACTACTGATAGATATCTGATAAATTCTTCAGAATGACTGCAGTTTTGTCCAGTTCTCCTTTTGTTTACACTAATTTTTGCTTAATGTATTTTTAAAAATATCTCAGCATGTGCATGCAGATTCAGGATTATGATAACTTCCCAATATGCTGAAACCTGTATTATTATAAAACATCTCACTTTTTTTTGAGAGATTTTTTTTTACTATAGGGCATGTGTACTCACCAGAAAGACAGAGACAGAAAGACAGAAAGCGAGAAGTTACCCCCCAGTGAGGGTGGCCACACCGCAATCCCTTCTCCTCTCAGGATCTTGGGAAAGCATGCATACGCCGCTGGCGTGGGTTTAAGCCACCTGGTCTGGGACCTGAACAGTGGTTCACTACATGAGAGTCCAGTGATATAGCCACTACGTCAACTGCTATTCCCAAATATCTCACTTTTATACCTAGTCTTTACCTTAAAGTCTACTTTGTTAGGTATTAGTATAACTACAATAGCTTTTCTTTAAGTGTTTTCATGGTATATCTTTTCCCTTCCTTTTATGTTCATCCTCCCTAGCTCTTCATAATTAAGATGTAGTTCTTGAATGCAGTATAAAACTAGGGGGTTTTGTTTACTTGTTTGTTTGTTTTATAAAATCTGACATGCTTAGTGATTCAACTGAATTATTTAATCTATTTATACTCGAAAGTCATGATGCATTTTTGTATAGAAAAACAGAAATATACCATGGCCTCCCCAGTGACCTAATATTTAATATAATTACCAATGCAATTACAACATGAGATGAATGAGCCTTACCGCAAATGCAACTGAGATTTGAAATATGCCTGACAGGTAAGCTCTGCTGCAGAATGGTGATATGTATATTTATTTTGCTTTTCACATTTTTAAGAAAGAATGCTAATTTGCTGTCAGGTACTTTCATTTTATTTATAAACATTTCAACACTTAACTTATTATGTTATCAAATACTTACTTGAAAGTTTATATTAAACCCAATTGTATCCAAGATCAAACCTAGTCTCTAAATAATTTTTGCCCTGAATATAAGTGCTAGAATCACTTTTGACATTTCGAACTATAATAAGGTAGTGGTATACTTTAAAAACCCTAAAGAAGGGAGCAGCAGAAGGCATTATGGTTACATCGCTGGATTCCCACATAGTTGACCGTGGTTTGAGTCCTGGACCTGGTAGCTTAAAACTCACATGTGCGTGCATGCCCAAAGTCCCAAGAGGAGAATGGATTGTGGAGTAGCCATCCCCCTGGGGAGTGATCTCTCACTTTCTGTCTCTCTGCCTCTCTCTTTCTCTCCAGTGAGCACATAACCCCTATAGCAAAAAATCTCTTTTAAAAAAGAAAGAAGAACCTCAAAAGATAAAAAGAAATTAAAGTAACTGATATCCTTTTATTTTCATTTTTAATGTGACCTAAGAAAACAACTATTATAAATGTCTTCCAAAGCCATTTTTTTGTTCCACAAAAGATCAACATTCATACTTTTCTTTTTATTTTTTTTTTGGGGGGGGTTCTGCTATAGGGCGTGTGCGCTCACCATAGAGACAGAGAGATAGAAAGCAAGAAATCAACCCCCAGGGGGGATGGCCACGCTGCAATCCCTTCTCCTCCATTCTCCTCTCAGGATCTTGGGCATGCATGCACACACGCCCGGCATGAGTTTAAGCCACCGAGTCCAGGACTCAAACAGCAGTTGACTACATGGGAGTTCGGCGACATAGCCATTACGCTAACTGCTGGTCCCAATGTTCATACTTTTCAATTCAGGACTAAACAAAATAATATGATCCATTCCATCTAGATGTTTTATCTTCTTTAAAACCAATGCCTTATTCTAGACCATGTCATTCCTGATCACTTATATTCAGTATTTTCTTCTTTATTCTTCCTTTTTATTAGAGACACAAAGAGTGAGAGAGCATGTCAGAGTATGCATAGGAGCAGGAAGGAGAGAAAAAGAGTTAGGCATTTTTGACAGGTCTCACCATGGTGATTCTCTGCACCAGTCTCCCAATCAGGCTAGATTAAAGGTATACACTACCATGCCCAACCTCTTTTGGTTGGTCTGAGATCCAAATCTGGGCCTCCCATGTGGCTCCAACCTTGCATAGCAGTGAGATAGGAGATAAAACCCTTAAAAAACAGGTAGTTAGGACATAAAACTCAAAGAGAGTCACAATAGTCAAGCTTGCACTAAGTACTTAATTTCTCATAAGAAATGGCTTGCAGCAAAGACTCAATGCTTAACCTAGGCAGCATAACCTAAAAGCAAATAGAGCAAGTAAGGCTTTTCCAAGGTCCCACCACATTCCAAGAACTAGATAATGGTCTCTACAGTCCAAAACTTTCAGAGAAAGAGGAGCTCATGACCTTTGTACTCACTTCAAAATTAGACCTTTCTGGCATATGATCCCTTCTACAGGGGAATATATACAAAAGTTCCTTCCAGCTAGGATAAAAACCCTGGTAAGAGTGCCAAATTGGCAACCCACCTTCTGGGACCCCTCCCTGCCTGGGAGCTGTTCTCTCATTCAATAAACTCTACTTTGCTATCCTCTTTGTTCATCTGTGTTCTAATTCTTCATGAGCGTGAGACAAAGAATTGGGTTTGCTGCTGTTCTTGGATTGAGTATTGGGCCCATGCACCCCAATACACTGCATTAACAGTGCCCTACCTCTTGTGCCACTGCAGCTGGGTCTAATTGTTTCTTCTCAGTGTCTCTCCCCTACCTCCAATAAAGACACAGAATTACCTTTCTAAACACAAATATAATGAGTACTACTTACTATTATATTAATATATAAAATAGTCCAATGGCAAATTTATATTTTAAATAAAATCATATGTGAAAAATATATAAACATCTAGTACATATTTATATATTTTATAAGTTATAATTTTAAAAATTATATATGTGTATATTTCATATATTTGTGTGTGTGTGTGTGTGTGTGTGTGTGTGTGTTTCTTTTCAGCTATTCTCTTGCCTGTGCTTTCCATTATATTTTCAAGGTTCAGCTAAACATTCCATTAAGCCAAACAGAAATCATCATTTACCAGCTACATTAGATGAACCAGGTATTTTTTGAAATATTTTCAAGTCATTTTATAAATAATGTACAGATAAAAAAATAGAGATAATGAAATTTTATTAGAAATTTTGGTTTTGAATATGTACAGCTATGGGACCAGCAGTTAGTGTAATGGCTATGTCGCTCGACTTCATTCATCAAAAGTATCAAACTTTCAAGAAGATAAACACCATAAATAAGCTCTATTATAAATCTAACTTGAATTAGAGGAATAAGAATCTAGTGCTAGTTAATCATAGACATAAATGAATTTATGATACTAATGTATCCTAATATATGAGTATGTGTGTGTATAGATATATATATATCTATATATATCTATACACACACATAACCACGTGCTTAATAATCAAATAGGTAGTATGCATTAAGAAAATATTTAAGGAACCAGCAGTTGGTGTAATGGCTATGTCATTGGACTCCCATGTAGTCGACTGTGGTTGACGTCCTGGACCTGGTGGCTTTAATTCACGCCGGGTGAATGTGAGTGCATGCCCAAGATCCCAAGAGGAGAATAGAGGAGAAGGGATTGCGACGTGGCCATCCCCCCAGGGGGGTGATTTCTCGCTGTCTGTCTCTCTGTCTCATTCTGTCTCTCTGGTGAGCACACGTGACCTATGGCAAAAACCTCTCAAAAAAAAAAATATACACACACACACACACACACACACAGGTATATATTTGGGTTTGAATATATACATATATATATATATATATATATATATATATATAAATATATTAGGCTTTGAAGTTTTATAGATAGGTAGATATATTCAATTTTCTCTAAATGCAACTAACTGTACATCAATGGTCATGTATAACCTGAAATATATTCATCTTATAAATATTGATTACAGATGTTAAATGCATCTGTAATTGGATCTAAGTTATCATTACTTCTGGTTCTTGTTGAATTTTCATCATCATAATGCAATACCTAAAGAATTTACTTTTTAACCTTTGACAACTCATAGTTTATTAAAAAGATAATGGCCATCTTATTTGTTTAATAAATGCAAAACATTTTCATTTTAATGTATATAGCATCATTTAAAATAACCAATTAAATAATTTAAATTTTTTCATTTCAGCATGATGTCTTCTTCTAATCACATGTGTGTACATACTTAAGTATTTATCCACTCAGGAATGATATCAAATAAACCTTAAGGACAAAATCATTAAAAATCAAGTATATCACATCTCCTTTTAGCAAGATTGGATAGTCCAGGTTATTGCTGCAAAATATTGTGTGATTAAGTTCTTCCTGTTAAGTAAGTAACTAGATGAGAATAGGTATTTGGTCTTTGTTTTCAGAAATATATTGTTCACTTATTGTTATTTGTAAAAACGTTTTTAGGATACTGTTATCTGAAGATTCAGTCTAGGAATTTGCTTATAAGATCAATTATTCCACCAATAGTAGTCTAGAGTTCTGCTGCCTTTAGGCTTTCATCATCATCTTTTTTTTTTTTTTTTTTTTGATTTTGCTATAGGGTGTGTGCGCTCACCAGAAGGACAGAGACAGAGAGACAGAAAGCGAGAAATCATCCCCCGGGGGGATGGCCACACCTCAATCCCTTCTCCTCCAGTCTCCTCTCGGGATCTTGGGCATGCACGCACACGTGCCCGACGTGAGTTTAAGCCACTGGGTCTAGGACTTGAACTGCGGTCGACTACATGGGGGTCCAGCGACACAGCCATTACACCAACTGCTGGTCCCTAGGCTTTCATATTCTAATTTGGATAGCATATGTTAAGCTCTTTATTTATTTATTTATTTTTTGAGTTTGTTATAGGATGTGTGCACATGCCAGAGAGAGAAAGAGGGAAAGTAAAAAAATTCCTTCCCAGGGATTATGGTCATGCTAGTGTTCCTTCTCCTCCATTTTTCTCTCAGAATTTTGGGCATGCATGCACACATGCCTGGCATATTTTTGAAGCCATGGGGCCTGGGACTCAAATTGTACAGTCAACCATATTCAGCCACCTTAACCACTACACCACCAGCTGGTCCATTTTCATTTCTTTATTACTATAGAAAAAAAAATCAAAAGAAAACTTAAATTTCTCAAAAAAAATTGTGAAATCTTAACTGCATTTGATGAAAGCCAAAAGCATACTACAAAGATAAGGTCTCTGGTCTTCTTTTTTATCTTCTTTAAAGCTTATTTGGGGCCAGCAGATGATGTGATGGTTAGGGCACTGGACTCCCACATGGCAGACCTCAGTACTGGACTTGGTGGCTTGCTTGCTCACATTTCCTCTTCCTCTTTCTTGCTCTGTCTCTCTCTAGTCAAATTTAAAACAAAAACAAAAACAAAAACAAAAACAAAAACCAAACAACAAAAAACAATAATAAATAAATTTAAATAAATAATTCTTAAAAAAAACTGATTTAATATTTTAGGCAACTTGATAAGAAACTAAAGGATAAGGCAATAGTTAACTATTTATTCAACTACTGTATCAATCTTCTGAGCAATTTCATCAATCTTCCATTTCATTATTATTTTAGATAGCTGATGAGTATTGATGAAATAATTCTAAGAGTAATAAAATAGTAAAATGTCAAAAAATAAAGATGTACTGATGTAAAATAGACAAGATACAGTAAAAATATTATGACAAGGGAAATAATTACAGATTTTGAAAAAGACCAATAGATCTAAGAGGGGTCTTCAAAAAGTTCATAGAAAATGGATATGACAGGAAGGGAATCAAGGGCTTGCAGAATCAAAGTAATTAAGACAAATAAAAATACAGTTAAATCTGACAAAGAAATTCAGTTGTTCTAACCATAAAAGCTTGCCACATATGAACCAGTGTGCTTGTTTATTATCTTTTTAGTCACTTTGCTGTAGTCCATATTGCAAGCATCTTGATATCTGCAGGAACCTTACTAATTTAATGTTTAAGTAGACTATTATGTGTGTGTGTGTGTGTGTGAGAGAGAGAGAGAGAGAGAGAGATAGATAGATAGATTTGGGATCCTCTAAATTCTTATGAGCACTTAACAAAGCTGTGTTCACTGCAATATATAAAGATGCACTGATGTACAATAGACAAATAGACAAGAAAATGTGTTAAATATATATAATTGAACACTATTTAGCCATTAAAAATAATAAAATCTTCTCATTTGATGTAACATGGACAAACATGGCATACATTATGTTAGGTGAAATAAGCCAGGCAGAGAAAAAGGAAAAAAATAAATCACATGTTCTCACTCATATGTGGAAACTAAAAATGTTGACATCATTTAAATGGAAAACAGAAGAGTGGCTACTAGAGATGGGGAAGGGCATAAAGAAAAGGGAGATAAGGAGATAATGGTTAACAGATACAAAATTACAATCAAATAGAAGGAACCGATTCTAGTGTTTTATAGCACAGTAGAGTAACTACTGTTAACAATAATTCACTCTATATTTCAAAATAGCTAAAAGGGAGAATTCTAAATGTTCCCAGTAAAAATTAGTGATAAATGTTTGAGATTATGAATGTGCTAATTACTCTGATGTCCACATTACATTCAAGTACTCAAAAATCACACTGTACCCCATAAATATGAACAATTAATATGCATCAATTTTAAAAAGATATAGTAACATAAATGGAGTAATTCATTTATATACTTATCTGAAATTAAATTTAGCAATAAAATATATTTCGGTTAAATTTTTATTTTTTTTTAATCTTTGAGACATATCCAAATAAATAAATCAGCTGACTGAGTATAAATTAGTTGCTTTGTTACTATATTAGTTTTCCTGGGTCATACTGTCACGGCGACATGGGAAATTTAAGAAAATGTAATCTTTTCCATAATTTCAGTTGTGTGTGTGCTTTTTGTTTGTTTGTTTGTTTTATGACTGCCAATAAGAGATACCAGAGCTGGTAGGCAAGATGGAAAACCTTAAGAAATCAAAAATCAGGGACCAGGAGATGGCATAATGGTTATGTCACTGGACTCCCACATAGTTGGCTATGGTTAGGGCCTGGGTCCAGTGGCTGTGTGCGTGGGTGAGCACACCCAAAATCCCAAGAAGAGAATGGAGGAGGAGGGACCGTGGCATGGCAATTTCCCCCTGGGGGTGATTTCTCGTTTTCTGTCTCTGTCTTTGTCTCTCCAGTGAGTACAAGCACCCTATAGCAATAATCTCTTAAAAAAAAAAAAAAAAAAAAAAAAAAAAAAAAAAAAAAAAGAAAGAAAAGAGAAAAATCTAACATGGTCTCTTCCTGGGAGCTAAAATAAAGAAAACAGATGAGTAGTTACCTGTCCATATATAAACAAGCTAATAATGGGCCCCAATATTGTACTTAGTATTTATTAAATGAAACTCTAATAGAGTTTTGCACTTCACAGAATAATGAACAAATATCCAGGGAGCAGTTTATACTATAAGGAGAACACATCAATTGGGAAAGCCATAAAAAATAACATGTGAACATAATAGAGAAGTGTTTGAAAATATCTAAAATCATGTTTTTCTTAATGATGAGTAAATTGCCTGATAATTCAAGTAAATTATATCTTCTATGATCATATACCAAAAACATAAAACGCCTTGAAACCTGACATTTTGAGTATCACAGGATTGGAGATTCCAACATGCTTTTCCTTTCTTTCTTTCTTTCATTGATAAGATATAGGAAGAAGAATTTGTTTTTACTTTTGTTTTTTAATGGTAGATAGCAGAATTACACCAACTTAGAAGGCTTCCTTTATGAGTTTTTCTTCTAGCTAGAGAAACAACAGTATAAGTTACTGGCCACAGAGGATCACGTAGACAGTCAACTCAGGAATGGTATATAAATTTATCACTTTAAATCTAGGATTTTGCCTTTGCTGCTCTCTGTGAAATTTGAATAAGGTTAGCAATGGAGTTAAAACTATTTGGAAGATTATTATTGATATTAAACTTTCAGAATTTCATGTCAAGCTTCAAAATCTGACAAGAAATTTTGAATTCATTTTTTTTTTTTTGGAGAGGTTTTTGCTATAGGGTGCGTGTGTTCACCAGAAAGACAGAGAGAGACAGAGAGATAGAAAGCGAGAAATCACCCCCCAGGGAGGATGGCCACGCCGCAATCCCTTCTCCTCCATTCTCCTCTCAGGATCTTGGGCACGCATGCACACACGCCTGACGTGGGTTTAAGTCACTGAGTCCGGGACTCGAACTGCGGTCGACTACATGGGAGTTCAACGAAATAGCCATTACGTTAACTGCTGGTCCCTCATTAAGTTACATTTATTTCTAAAAATGCCACTATATTCTCTCTCATCTTTATATTCTTTTTCAGTATGACTTTCTCATGCTGACATTTAGAGGTGGTGTCTATTTTCCTATCTCTTAAATCTGGGTTGGCTCTGTTACCTGTTTTGATAATAGAATGTGATAATGTAGCTTTGAGGATTTATCTTAAGAGAACTGCAGCTACCAATTGTCCATTTGAAACACTTTAGAGTCCACCTGTCATACAATGAGACTTCTTAAACAGCCATGTAAAAGCAGAGCTTGTGCAAGAGAACATGTGCACATGGCCAACAGCTCCAGCTGAGTTTTAGCAAACAATACAAACTAACCATGAAAGGCCATTATGTACTTTCTGGATAATCTCATTAGATATTACATGAAGGATGGATAAAATCCAACCAGTTAAAAATTACAATACTGTAATAAGTAATAAATAATTGTTGTTTTAAACCATTATTGTTATATAGTAATACATAACAGGAACAAGCTATACATCCAATAATAGTAAACTTGTTAGTATCTGTAATAATGATGGTAAATCAGAAGGAGCAGTGAAAAGGATCACAAACCATAGCTTAAGAAAGTCTCTTAATATTTACTTGGGGAAAAAAAGAGGCAGTCCTGTTCAGTAAAGAAGTACTACTATGTTACTCTCTACTGAAATTTAGGAGGTGAGGGGAACATGCTATATATAAACCATAAAAGCCCAAGCAGGGTGAGAGCAGGGTGAGACCATCCACTGTAAGGGGAACAATGTGAAGTGTCAAAACCTAGGAGTGGAAAAGGCACACCACAGAGCATATCAGTACATAGTATCAAAGCCAAAGTGATATGAGAAGGGCATCCCTATAGGAGAAAAACCATGCATGGAGAGTAAAAGGCAGACTGAAGTAAGAAATGTATCTGAGGAGTAAGGGGACTGGAAGAGAATAAAAGAGTCTGAGTGGGATGAACAGGATTTGTATTCAAGGGGTAATCTTGGCATGAGATGTTTAAGTCAAAGAAGAGTGAGGAGGGCATCCTCACAAAATGGAGACCTAGTATAGGTTACTGGAACCTGAGTGGGGAAATTGAAGGGCATCCACTCAGGGTAGAACTGTGATTCCTGCAACAGAATCAATCAAAAAAGTTAACGTATTATAAATTATATGAGCCAGGTTATTCATTGTGAAAGAAGTGAGTTACAAATACAGAAAAAAAAAAGTGAACCATATGTGTGTTGGATTAGAATTGTAGGTATAGGTAAGAATTTATGATTTAGACAGACAGGTTTCTTGGAGAAATGGCTAATAAAATGTCTAGAGAAGAGAAAGTATAAGATAAAATTTGAAAGTAAGGAAGTACCCGAAGAATTTTGAGAAATGTCAAAAGAATATTAATATCAGCAACACAGATGGGACGGTCACAAACTAAATCTGGGATAATTTGAACACTAAAGTAATGATAACATATAACTTATTAAGTAAAAGAATCCACTAACCCATGTTAATGAAAATAAATAAATCAAAGTTCAGTGAAATGCCTTTACAAAAAATATTAATTACAAGAGGTAAAAAGAATGAAGTTACAGTGGAGAGATCTATTAAAAATATTAATCAAGTAGCTATAATCAAATATCATTACTGTTTTTTTTTTAATTTGCCAGAAAGCGCATGCATTTGCCATAGATAGAAAGAGAGGAAGAGGGATAAAGCACCCCCATAGGAAATGGTCACATCACGATCCCTTTTCTATTTTTCCCACCTTTCAGAATTTTGGATACAAGTGTGCACTGGCCTGGTATGTTGTTCAAGCTAGGACTTGAGCTGCATGGTTGGCCATGTAGAATCCTGCTCCCTTAACCACCAGGCCATGGGCTGGCCCTAAATATCACTATTAATAAGACAAACTCAAAATAATAAGCCACTTGAAAGGATACAATAAAAGGAATATAAGAACATTTTTGTGTATTTTGGACAAAGATTTCTAACTTTACATATAATCTATCAAGTCATTCTCTTTTTTTCTGTTTTAATCTATTTATTACGTTAATCACTGTACATCCTTACATTGTAAAGATGACAATATACATTGCTATCAAAATAAATGAAAACAGATGTGCTCAAGAATGTTCACTGTAGCTTTATTAATAACAGCAAGAAAAAGATCTATGAATAATCCAAATATCCCTCAAAGTAAGAATGGATAAAATTCTAAAATACTACTCAGCCATTAAAAGGAACAGTGTACATATGAACACTGTAAAATAAATAAATCTCAAAAACAAAATGAAGCCAAATACTTAAGAGTTCATGAGATTACATTAATATAAAGGTCAAAATTGGTAAAAATAATAATAAAGACAATAATTTATAGGGATAAGAAAAATAAAGCTTTTCGGCCTGTTAATAAAAGGCTTTTCATTGATCCCTTAACAAAAGTACAATTTTTACTAGTCACAATTAAAAAAAATTTCCAAACTTAAACTATGCTATTATTCGCTAATAAATTACAGAGAATAAAACGCACTCAAAGAAGAGTAACAAGTTTAAATGTACTAAAAAGTTTCAGTCAGTTGTGCTGACAGAGTAGTAATGCCAGGTTCTGTGATGCTAAGGCCACGCAGAAGGTCCTGGGTTTAATGACCCAAAGTCCCTTATACATGACTGGCATGTGAGCATGCCTATGATCTTGTTTGGCTGAGACTGGGGGAGGATCATAGCATAAGACCCTGTTGGGAATGGCTGTCTCTCTGTTACTAATGGAATAAATAAACTATTTAAAAAAAAAAAGTTTAGAAAGCAATGAGAGATGGGAAATTGTTTAGCACTAGGAATGAATTTGGAAATAATCCACATAATGTTAAAAAATGACTCTTTTAGAGTGAAAAATTTCTCTTAATATAGAGAATATAAAATAGAACTACAAATCAAGATTAATTTCTAATATAATTAATTCATCCAAGCTAAAAATCTTATATTTGCTACAATAAGAGCCTTAATACCATAAAGAATCTTCCTACTCATCTAGTTTAGTAGTTGCCAAATTGAAAAATTATTTCATGGTCTGGGCTCAGCAGGCCTCCTCTCCTGAGTGCATCCACCCTCGTTCCCCCCAACCCCCCTCACCCCCCAGCTTCCAGAGTAAACTTTGGAACTAGTGACACACTGTGGCTCAGGGCTCTAGACTTGGGACTGGTCTTGCCAGGTCTCCTCTCATGAGTACACCCTCAGGCACAAGGAGTAACTTTGGAACTTGTGGTACTCCCTTGCCTGAGGTTCTAGTGGCCTGGGCTTGAACCAATCATTGGAAGACTTGGGTCTTGCCAGGTATCCTTTTATAAGTGCACTCTCAGGCCCCAGGAATAACTTTGGAACTTCTGGCACACAAGCCAGTACACTGCACTGGCACAGAGTGCAACTTGATCCTCTTCACTAAATTATATCCCCTTAGCTTGCTACCATTTCAAGAGCTGAAAGTTTGGTAAAGGACCCAAGTACAAGTTACATATAACTGCTCCAATCTGGGAAACACAGGCCTCCAATAGAAACACACCTGGGAACTAAGGGTGAAATGTCCTCTTCCAGTACTCCAGAATATACTTCAATAAATAGGAAAATGTGAATACTGTATCAGATGACCAAAAACAAGAACAGATCTCAAAGAAACATGAAAAAACAAGGAGTTAAATCTCCCCCAGGTGAGCGCAGTACCCTCCTCCAATAATAGACAGCACAGAGGAATACACAGAGATATCAGAAAAAATAATTCTGAACATTCATAGTGACAAGACTGAATCAAAAGGTTCATAGAAACCAATGATAACAAATAAACAAGTACTCATAAACTATTGGGCACAGTACAAGCAGTCGTAAGAAGGAAGATCACAGCAATTAGTAACCACAAGAAAAAAGCAGAAAGGTGGCAAATGAACAACCCAACAATGCAACACAATGAACTATAAAGACAAAACAACAACAATAACAACAAAATTCCGGGAGAAAAGAAATAGTAAAGATTCGAGCAGAAATAAGTGAAATATAGACTAAAAGAACTATACAGAAAATAAACAAAACCAAAAGCTGGTAAGATAAACAAAATTGACACACCACTAGCTAGATTAATCAAGAAGAAAAAGGAACCAAATAAATCAAATTAGCAAGGAAACAGGCATTATTAAATGGACATAACAGAAATACAAAATACCATCAGAGAATAATATGAGTGATTATATGCCAACAAACAAGAAAACATAGATGAGATGGGCAAATTTCTGGACACATATAACTTACTAAGACTGACACAGGTAGAAATAAAAAGTCTGAATAGACCCATAATGAGCAATGAGATTGAATCAGCAATAAATGGTCTCCCCACAAAGAAGAACCCAGGTCCCAATGGGTTCTTCTGAATTCTACAAAGCTTTCAAAGAACTAACTCCAATTCTCCTCAAACTATTTCTAAACATCCAAAAGGTAGGAACCCTCCCAAATTCATTCTACAAAGCCTCCATTATTTTCATTTAAAAACTAGACAAGAACACGACAAACAAACAACAACAACAAAACCACTTCAGGTCAATATCCCTGATGAATACAGATGCAAAAATTCTCAACAAGATATTAGCAAATCATATTCAACAACATATTTAAAAGATTATACATCATGACCAAGTAGGCTTTATTCAAGGGATGCAAACCATATGATATCAATTGATGCAGAAAATGGAATGCTTTTTCTGCATCAATTGATAGGATCATATGGTTTCTTAAAGAAGACACCCAAAGCACAGGCAATAGTCCCCAAAATAGGCAAATGGGTCTACATTAGGCTGAGAAGCTTCTGCACAACAACAGGAACAATAGTTAGAGTGAGAAGACAACTCGAGAATGAGAGAATATATTTGTGAACTATACCTGATATAAAGGACTGATAACCAGAATATACAGGGAACTCAAGCAGCTTACCCCCCCCCCCCCCCACACACACACACATAAATCAATTAAAAGATGGGAAAATGAGCTGAATAGACAACTCTCCAAAGAAGACATACAAATGGCCAAAAAGCATATGGAAACATGTTCAACATCTCTTATCATAAGGGAAATGTAAATCAAAACCACAGTGAGATACCATTCAAGCCCAGTCAAAATGGTTAAAAACTGAAAAATAAAGAATGATAAGTGCTGGTGAGACTGTGGTGAAAAGGGAACTCTCCTGTACCATTGATGAGAATGCAATCTAGTACAATTGCTGTGCAGAGTAATATGGAGATTCCTCAGAAACCTACAAATAGAACTATCATATAACCCAGTAATTCCACTCATAGGAATTTATCCAAAGACTAGGAAAACCCTCACTTGGAAAAACACTTGCATATTCATGATTATTGCAGCATTATTTACAATTGCTAGAATGTGTACTCAACCCAAATGTCCAAAAATAGATGAGTGGATTGAAAAAAATGTGGCATATGTACTCTATGGAATACTACTCAGACATAAAAAACAATGAGACTCTGATATTTGATACAAAGTGGATGAATATGGAGACTCAATTCTAAGCCAGGTTATGAAAGAAACACTTAATATATATCGAATGTCTGCACACTATAGCAGAAACTGAAGTTTGGAGGGTATAGTAGCAAGAAGAGCAACTGTAGATACTAGAGATATTAAGAATAGGGGTATTATCGAAGTGGTTAAAAGAAGAAGGGAGGGAGAGGAAGGGGAAAAAAAAAAACAACACACTTAATTGGCATGAAAATGAAAAGTTATTTGCTGGTGATAATGTATATGGTAATGTCTTTGTCTTGACTGATAGCACAGTGTTTGTGCTGGAAAAAACAATGTTGTACACTGTAAAGATATACAGTGATTAAATGTAAATTTAAAAAATTAATTTACTGTGGCAATATATTGACTTCTGCAAACACAAGGCAGTTTGCATCTATGATATAGGATATTCAAAATTATGATGCTATCCTGTTTTAATTATACCTAGCAAAGAACTGCTTAGGACCTACACAATCTTATCTAAGTAACTAATACTTGCAAACAAAGGTGTACTGTGGAAAAAACAAATTACATAAAATAATCTAGTAATAATAAAGAAAAGTACTGAAAAGTTTAATCACCTATAAGGGTAGCAAAGATAATAAATAAACTAATTTTGTGCTAAAATAAAAACTGTTAAAAGAAAGACAGCTATTAAACAAAAACTATTATTACCCTGACAGTCCATTGAAGCTGAGCAAGAGGGAATAATGTAAACACTTTCTTTTTTTTTTTTTTTTTTTTTTTTTTTTTTTTTGAGAGGTTTTCACTATAGGGCGCGTGTGCTCGCCAGACAGACAGAGAGAGACACAGAGACAGAAAGCGAGAAATCACCCCCCAGGGGAGATGGTCACGCCGCAATCCCTTCTCCTCCATTCTCCTCTCGGGATCTTGGGCACGCACGCACACGCGCCCGGCATGAGTTCTAAGCCACCGGGTCTGGGACATGAACCGTCGTTGACTACATGGGAGTCCAGCGACATAGCCATTACACTAACTGCTGGTTCCCAACACTTTCTTAAATATAAGGAAAAAGGTAACACATTAAATTAATTCAAAATAAAATGATTTGCTAGTGATAGGCTATGATCAAGTCAATACGGAAAAACAGAAACAAACTATATATAATTAACTGGAATAACAAGAAACTCTACTTACATATGTTAGATAGGATTCTGATGACCTCCTTAATCATTTACATAACCTCACTGAACCTTCCATTTTTTATTTCTTCCAAAATCTCCTTATGATATTTATTTCTACCTTCTTTAGAATTTTTAATGTTTCAAGTCACTAAGGAAATATGAGCAGATTTTTTTCTGACTCATAATGATCCATATTGGCCACACACATTTCAGCAAAACTACTTGCTTTTCTTCTATTAAACTGTCTACTTAGAAACTCTTCTGTCTCTAAGGAGCCAATAAATAATATAGAAGGAAAAAAAAAGAAAGTAAAACAGTTAAGTTCTGAGTATTTAAGAACACCCTTGAACATCTCTTGTCTTGTTCCCCTCTCTTTCCCATGCCATATAGTGTCATCTAGCTATCTAGTGAGTTCTACCAAATAATCTAGGCCATCCCCTTTCTCCTATCAATATTTTGCCATCTCCTGTTAAATTTAATAAACTAATTTAATAAAAATAACCTAATGAGATTATCTGTCACAGATAATATGAAAGGATAAGTCAATATAAGTAAATTTTACTTAATCTTCTCATGAATCAAATCTATCAGAGAGAAAGGTAGAGAAAATTGATATTTCAAATTACCTTAAAATTAAGAACCTAAAAATGAGATAATAGAGTTTAATTATTCTATAAAGATAATATAATCAAGGAGGGGGACTTTTAATAAGCTCCATTTTCTTTACTCTATACATAGTTAATTACTATTAGTAAAAGATTTCCTGCTACTTAGACCCCTGATTGTTCATTTTTCCGCTGCGTTATTTTCATATCATAATCAGACACCAGGCTCAAATCTTTCTTCTGCCAAGAGCTGACTCTCTTTCAAGCTAGAAATGAACAAATCCATGTCTCCCTTGTGGCTCCAATATTGTGCAGCCATGCCTCATTACCTGTGGCACCACAGTGTAAAGTCATTTGTACTGCCTCCCCTACCTACATGCAAGAATCACAAGCTAGGTGAAAAAGTTTGTATTATGAACAATATAGGTAAAACTAAACAAATGAACATAAGGGACTTTGGAGAATATACAGGCAATGAAAGAAACCAAAGTTTTATTTATTTTTTTGTTTGTTTGTTTTTTGGTTTTGGTTTTTTTTTTTTTTTAAGAGAGTTTTTTTTGTTATAGGGTATATGTATTTGCCAGAGAGACAGAAAGCAAGATATCACCAGGGTGGGGGTGGGAGGGGATAGGTATGCTGTAATCCCTTTTCCTCCATTCTCCTTTGGGATTTTGGGCATGAATGCACACACACCCAGCATGAGTTTTTAATCCACTGGGTCTGGAACTTGAACAGCAGTTGACTATGTGGGAGTCCAGTGACATAACCATTATGCCACCTGCTGGACCCAAGAAACAGAAGAATTTTTAATAACAAACTAATTTTATTGTCATGTATGCTTGAAACAATAACAGGAAAAGTACTAAAAATAGGCATTTAAAAAACAAGAAATCTTAGAATTGAGCAAAATGTACAGAAAATGTGAAATGTATGGAAAGTTTCAAAACAAAGTCAAAGAAAACAATGAAGTACAACAAAGAAAAAAATGACAGAAAATAGAAGAGAAAAGATAAGAGAAACGGACGATGAATTGAGAAACTCTAATATGCAACTAGAAGTTCCAGAAAAAGGAAACAAGAAAAGAGCAGGCCTTATCAAATAAATAATACAAGAAAGTTTCCTAGAATTGGAAGACGAGTTTCCAGATTAAAAGAACAAAAAAAAAAAAAAAAAAAACTTGCTGAAGAAATTTTTAAAAGACCCTCCCACCAAGAAGTATCCTCAAAAAATTTCAGAATAATAAGAATAAAGAAAAAGAGTCTAAAACTCTAAAGGTATCCAGAAAAGGAATTAATTAATTAATGATTGAACATAGAGATATATAAAAGATTAAGAATCAAACTGGCACTGGAGACTTATAACCTGAGTTCCAACATGTTAAGAACTTAAAGCTGTTACTCTTATCCTTACCATAAGAAAACACTGGATGGAAGAACCAGCAGATGGCATAATGGTTACGTCACTGGACTCCCACATAGTTAACTGCAGTTTAAGTCCCAGACTGGGAAGCTTAAACTTCCACCAGGCACGTGTGCCCAAGATCCAAGAGGAGAATGGAGGAGAAGGGATTGCAGCGTACCCATCACCCTGGGGAGTGATTTCTGGCTTTCTGTCTCTCTGTCTCTCTTTGTCTTTCTGGGACCGCACACATCCTATAGCAAAACACTGGATAAACCAAAAATCAATTAACTTTTCTTAGATGCATTAGAAAACTGAGTTCATAGGGCAAAGTGTCACTCCAAAATCTAGAGTCAGTCACGTTGTAAAAAACAGAGAACCTAAGATTTATTTATTTGTAGAACAAGCCACGGGAACTCATGGTACATCATAGGTGACATAAATAGTAATCTGATAAACTTGAGTTGGAACACAAGGAACATAAGATTAAAAGCTCCTGCCCACTGTAGTCAAAAGGAGCCCCCTACACTTCAGCAAAGTTTCATCTAGGACCCCCTCCAGGTTCTCACAGGGAAGATTGTTTAAAAACTCCTATGTGGCCCTAGCAGTAGAAAGGGAACATTAGCCATCCTGAAACTCCTTCCAGATTCAAGTGCCTAAGAAAGGCCTAAACTCCAGGGAGAATGATTCTCCCAGAGGGCAATTCCACAAAACCTTATACTAACTAAGGAAAGAAAATTTAGAAATTCAGTCCCTCTGGCCCTCTCCAGCCTATCTTATCTAAAACAGATAAAGAGATAAATTCCAGAGTTAACAAGTAAGAGAGCTTCAAACAAATACACTAGGAACAGGAAACTAGGAAGGGACTAGCAGTCAGGAGGGGTAAAAAGTTCTGCCACTAAAGAAGGAGTAAAAATGGCTCATTAAAGATAAACTTATTTAGAAAATTAGAGAATAACCCTCCCCAAGCCTACTACCACATTAACTTAAAGCTGTTACTCTAATAAGCCTCCAGTAATTAAAAACAGCAGATTAGAGATAGAAGAAAGACATAAGCCCCTATCTGAGGAGTAGTAGTACAAAGGGAAGTTTTAAACACAAAAGGAAAGGAAAAAAAAAAATTGAAGTTTTTGGTGCCTATAATTACAACAAACATTAAACTCAGCCCAGCTCCCAACCAGATTAACATAAATCCTGGTGGCTGTAGGACAGACATGGTCTGGCTGGGAGGAGGGTCGCCTCCTGAACTTTATTGTGCAGCAAAGAGCCCCCGTCCCCACTGTTTGAGTGTTTTTTTCCAAAACATGGCAAAGGTTCAGGTGAATAATGTAGTGCTGGACAACAACCCTTCTCCTTTCTGCAACCTGCTGCAGTTTGAGATCACCTTCAAGTGCATCAAGGACCTATCTGAAGACTTGGAATGGAAAATTATCTATGTGGGCTCTGCAGAAAGGGAAAAATGAGATCAAGTTTTAGATTCTGTTTTAGTTACTGCAGGAAGGCATATGTTTGTATTTCAGGCTGATGCACCTAATCCAGGACTCATTCCAGATGCAGATTCAGTAGGTGTAACAGTTGTGCTAATCACTTGTACTTATCCAGGTCAAGACTTTTTAAGAATAGGCTATTATGTAAATAATGAACATACTGAGACAGAATTAAGGGAAAATCCACCTGAAAAAACAAACTTTTATAAGCTTCATAAAAAAACATATTGGCATCTAATCCCAGGGTCACAAGATTCAACATTAATTGGGAAGATAAAGAAGAACTGCAAGATGCAGAGAGCAGTAATCCAAATCTACAGTCTCTTTTGACAGATGCACTACCTTCAGCATAAAAAGAATGATCCACATCAAAAAGCTCATTAGATGTCATGTTACAATCCCACATGGACTGCATGTGACCACCTGCCATCCCTTTTGTACAAACTAAGCTATTAAAAACATAGAATTATTTCTCTGAAATTCTGTAAGTACATAGTCAAGATACAATGTGAAGAATTTGTTTAAAAAACATCCTGTAAAAAACCAGTATTTGAGCAAATTGTGGAATAAAATACAACTATATTTAAGTAAAAAACAAAAGCAAAACAAAACAAAAACATAAATCCTCAAACTAAAGGCCTATTTACTTTAGTACATAGCACCTTACACAACATTTCTACCTTCCAAAAAGACCAAAAAAAGTTGTCAAGTATGCTAAGAGGTAATAAAAATTAGTCTAAAGAGACAAACAACTGGAATCAGACTCAGATATGCCATAGACACTGATATTATTATAAAAGGAATTTAAATAACTCTGATTAATAAATTAAAGGATCTAATGGGAAAAGTAGACTATATCCAAGACTAGAAGGATAATGTCAGCAGAGAAATGAAAACATCAAGATGAAATTCTAGAAATCATAACACTGTAATGGAAATGAAGAATGTCTTCAACAGGTTCATCATTATACTCAACCCAGTCAAAGAAAGAATGAATGAACTTGAAGACAGGCAGTAGGAAACATCTCAAACAAAATGCAAAAGGAAAAAGGAATGGAAAAAAAAAATAAACACAAATTCTAAGAACTGTGGGACAATATCAAAAACTGCAATATTTGTATAACTGGAATAGCACGAGAAGAAAAAGAGAATAAGGCAGAACAAGTATTTGAGGATATATGGCTGAAAATTTAGCAAAATTAAAGACAGACACCATGCTATACTATATATCCAAGAACACTAGAGAATACCAAGAAGGATAAATACCAAAATAAAACAAAACCAACATCCAGACAGAACATATTCAAACTGCACAAAACTAGAAACAAATAAAAAAAAACCTTGAAGGAAGCAGTGGGGGTGGGGGAAGAACTGACTTACAAAGAAACAAGGATAATAATTACAGCAAACTCTATTCAGGAAACAGATAGCAAGAAGAGAATTGAATGAAAGTTTTTAAGTATGAAAAGGAAAAAAAAAAGGAACTACCAACCAAGACTTTTTTTTATTTAAAAAAAATTTTTTTTAGAGACAGATTTTTGCTATAGGGTATATGTGCTTGCCAGAGAGACAGGAAGCAAGAAATCACCCCCCAGGGGAGATGGCCATGCTGCAATCCCCTCTCCTCCATTCTTTTCTCGGATTTTGGGCACACATGCACCTGGTTGGTGTAAGTTTTAAGCTACTAGGTCTGGAACTCGAACCACAGTAGACTATGTGGGAGTACAACCATTATGCCATCTGCTGATCCAGAGAAGTTATCGTTCAAAGCTAAGTGAGATATAAAGATTTGATTTTTTTAAAAAAATAATTGCTAGCAGACCTGTTGCATAAAAAATATTAAGTGAAGTCTTCAGCTAAACAAAAGATAGATAGATACATATATACCAGAAAAATGGATCTACATAAAGAAAAACAACATCGGAAAAGGAGTAAGTGAAGGTAAAATCAAATTCATTGATTTTACTTATCTTAATTGTCCTAAAAGATAAACTGCTAAAAGCAATAACAGTAATAATTTATTGTGTGCTTATAGCATATGGATAAGTGAAGTGAATAACTGCAATGTCACAAGAGATGAAATTTACCATACAACGCCCGAGATGAGAGAAATTTAGAAGAGTCTGTTAAGTACTTATACTACACATGAAGACATATAGTGTTACTTAAAGGTGACATTAGATTTTTTAAAATGTATTTTGTAAATGCTAGAGCAACAACTAGCTTCTATATATAATTTGTATATATATATATATATATATATATTGTATATATATACAATATATATATATTTAGAAATTTATTTATCCTCCATAGGGATTCAGCTTCACTGGGTAGCACTTTCCCAAGATCCTCCTGCACCATCAATCTGACCCACATTTATACTTTTTTTTTTTTTTTTTCAAGGTTTTTGCTACAGAGTAAGTGCACTTGCCAGAAAGAAAGAGAGAGACAGAGAGTCAGAAAGTGAGAAATCACCCCCCAGGGGGGATTGTCATGCCACAATCCCTTCTCCTCCGTTCTCCTCTTGGGATCCTGTGCATGCACACACATGTGCCCAGCATGAGTTTAAGCCACCAGGTCTGGGACTTGAACTGCGGTCACTACATGAGAGTCCAGGGATGTAGCTATTACGCCAACTGCTGGTCCTCATTTATACGTTTCTTAAAAATCTTGTAAATAATGTATAAAGAAAGGATATTAAAGGCATCCATATAAAAGCTCAATAAAAATGAGAAAGTGGGCCAGCAAGTGGCATGGTGGCTAAAGTACTGGATCCCACATGACCAACTCTGTGGTTTGAATCCTAGACCTGGTGACTTGACAAACATGTCAGATGTATGTGCATGTGTATCCCAGATCCCAATAGAGGAATGGAAGAGAAGGGGGTGCAGCATGACCTTCCCCCGGAGGGTGATATCTCATTTTCCCTCTCTCTCTGTCTCTCTCCAGCAAGAATATGCACCCTATACACAAATGATTGGGAAAAAAAATAAAAAATAAAAAAAATAAAAGCAGAACTAGAGAAGGCAGAAAATAGGAGGCAAAAGAAATAAAGGACAAATACAATAAATAAAAGCCAGTTACAAGATAGGTTTTAATTGACGTACATGAATAACCACTTTAAGTGTGATTTTAACATCAGTTAAAAAACAGGTAGTCAGATTAGAGTAAAAGAATGCCCTACTATATACTCTTAAGATATACCATGAACAAGATATACCGTGTTAGAACATTAATCAAAAAAAGATGAAACAGTTAGTTATATCAAGACAAAGCAGTCTGTTAAGAATAACGAAGATAGTTGGGACCAGCAGATGGCATAATAGTTGTGTTGCACAAGTAGTTGACAATCAATAAGGGAGGAAGGGAAGAAGCCTTGACAGGATCTTGTCATGTCATTATCCATCCCCTAGCATTCCAGTCAGCCAGAATAACAGATATATTCAGGTTGACCCATGATACAAAAACCCAGGCCTTCAATATGATTCTAGAATCACAGAGTGGTGCCCTATTGCCTGTGACACTGTGGCTAAGCCTTATGCCCATGTATGATAAATTTAGATAAAACAAATCTATTTCTTAAAAAGCACAATCACCCAAAACTCATATTAGGAGAAATAGAACATTTAAATAGGCCTATCTCTATTAAAGACACTGAATCAATAATTAATCTTTCAGATGTTTTTGTAGATATATTACTTTATATAATATTAAGTTAGTGAGTAAATACTACTTTTCTTTCCTTTTTTTTTCCCCCATAGGGTGCATGCATTCACCAGAGACAGATAGAGACAGTGAGAGGGAAAGTAAGAAATCACCTACCAGGGAGATGGTCATGATGCAAACCCTTCTCTTCCATTTTCCTCCTGGATCTTGTGCATGCATGCACACATGCCAGGAGTGATTTTTCAGCTACTTGATCCAGTACTCAAACTGTGGTTGGCCATCTGGGAGTCCACTGATGTAACCACTATGCCATCTGTTGGCCCCAGTGCTTCTTTTATTTAATTCACAAATAAGTTCTATTATAAATCTAACTTGAATTAGAGGAACAAGAATCTGGCGCTAGTTATTCATAGAAGATAAATGAATTTAGGATACTAATGTATCCTAATATATGTGTGTGTGTGTGTGTGTGTGTGTGTGTGTATAAATATATATATATATATATATATATAAATATGTATATATATGAACACAAATATATATATATAAACACAAATTTTATACACACACACACACACACATACACACACACACATAACCACGTGCATAATAATCAAATAGGTAGTATGCATTAAGAAAATATTTAAGGGACCAACAGTTGGCATAATAGCTATGTCGCTGGACTCTCATGTAGTCGACTGCGGTTCAAGTCCTGGACCTGGTGGCTTTAATTCACGCCGGGCACATGTGTGTGCATGCCCAAGATCCTCGAGAGGAGAATGGAGTAGAAGGGATTGAGGTGTGGCCATCCTCCCTAGGGGGTGATTTCTCACTTACTGTTTCTCTGTCTCTCTCTGTCTTTCTGGTGAGCACACACATCCTATAGCAAAAGCCTCTCCAAAAAAAAAAAAAAGAAAATAAAATATTTAAGGAACGAACTCACAAGAATATCACATAATTAACAAAGTTCTGACTAGATGTATTACACAAAGAATTAACTGTAATATGTTGATATTCTATATAAAGTCATATTTTTCTGCCTCTGAACTTCATCCCATAGTAACCTAGCAGTAATGTGCTGATTCCTACCCTACCATGTTACCAGGTACTATATTAAAAAGTTGTCACAATTGACCACTAATGGGTACAATTCATTTTAAGTTAAAAAAATGTGAATTTTAATTTGAATCTATATAATAAAAGTTTCCATTCAAAACTGCATATCGACCACCACTAGTAGTACAGCAGTAACATAATATTCCATGATGCTTAGGCCACATGGGAAGGTCCTGGGTTTGCAACCTATTATCTTCACATGTGTGCCTATGATCCTGGCTGGCTGAAATTCGGAGTGGATCATGGCATGAAGACCCTGTTGAGGGTATATTTCTGTCTTTGTCTCCCCTCGCCCAAGGAAGAAATGAAAAATTAAACTTAAAAAAAAAAAAAAAGTTAATATCAGTGCAACTCCATCCCAAAGACAAAGCACAAGAAACATTCTGTTTAAAAAGTTGATATTAATTTTCTGTGTTTGATTTTAAATATTTGTCGATATCTATTTCCTTGCTTCTGTCAAACGTCAGTATTTGGGTCACAGAAAGAATCATGACGAAAGAAATTTTTTAAAGCTTATTTAGTTATTTCTTCTGAGAGAGAGAAAGAGAGAGACGAGCACCCTCGACAGGGTCTTTGCACCATGAACTATCCCCAGTCTCACTCAGGCAAGATAATGGGCACACAGAGCATACTCAGGGAAGTCCTAGAATACGAACCCAGGATTCTTCCCATGTGGGCCCAGTACATTATTACTGTGCCACCAGCTAGCCTCCCCCACCCCAAAGAAATTTGACTGCATAATCTATCCCTTTGAAATAAGGAAACACAAATAACAAAAAGTAATGGCACAAATAAAAACTAATACTGAGTGCTTCCTATGTGTCTCACACTAAAGTGCTTTCTTTGCTTTATATCATTTAAACACCATTCTCTAGAGACTTCTGTTTCTGTATGAGATAGTCATAAGAGAATTTCACTCCTATCCTACGTTCAAGAATATGCTAAATAAACTGGGGCAAAACAGTGGTGTAGTGATAAAATGTGATGCTCTGTGAGGCTGACTCACATGGGAAACATCTAGGTTCACATCTGGAAACCTCCTTGAGTATCCTGTACATGGGAGAGCTGTTTCTCTTAATGTGTGTCTCTCCCTGTCTTTCTCTACCTCTCTCTCTTGCTCATGAAAAAATAATTAATTAATTAAAAAGAACATGCTGAATAAACAAACAAACAAATCATTATTTTAAAAATGAGCTCGGAGGCAAGGAAACCAAATTAATGTAAAATCTGTAACATGAAAGAAGAGAAAAGTTGCTTTCATCCTTGGTGAGGCAGGGGTAGCAGGAGGAAGTCACTGTAAGCAGGGAGAAAAAGAAACCAGAAAAATGTTCAATGAATATTTAAAGGCAAAGTGTAGGCTACCATGATGGTTATAGTACCTAGAAGCCCAGCCAAAAATAAGTCTGCACTCACTAACCAACTCTTTATCCCTTTTGGCTTAATTGTTACCAGGGACTATACCAACCGGCTGGCCTTGGGGTTCTATTGGGGAAAAGAAAGACTTTATGTTCAGTAAAGTTAAAGGCAGAAATCCCAAAACTTCAAAATAGGTCTCTGTAATCTATCCCTTTAGTCCTCATCATTAGCAAGGAAGTAGTCAAAAGGAGTTGCTCATTTCCTGAGGATGATCACTGTCTTAATCAACTTTCTGCTGCTGTAAGAGAATAATGCATACTAAGTAATTTATAAAGAAAAGAGATTTGTTTTGCTCACAGAGATTAGGAAGATTGAGGGGCCACATTTAGTAGGGCTTTCTTGCTGCATCATAACATGGCAGAAGGAATCACATGGCGAGAAAGCACGCGTAGAGAGAAAAAGGGAGTCAAAATCTCAATAATTAAACTATTTCCACAATAATGGCATTTATTCATTCATGAGGTTGGAATCCTCATGACCTCTCACAGTTCTGACCTCTTAATGCTGCTAGAGCAGTTACATTTATCATGTTATGTGTACCCAGAAGAGGTGAAGGAGTTAAAGTCAGGAATCTTTTGAGATGATGCTTAAAGAAGTCAATCTAATGCTAAACAATACCAGATGCCTGTGGACAGTATAACACAGAATCTCCATCAAATACTTTGACTAGTAGCCACTGAGACTGACTTCTGCGACAAAAGGCATACCACTGTCAGACTGCAAATAATTCAGAATGCCAAAAATGTGACACATTAGTTTCAAGAGTCATGACCCAAATGGACAATAATACCATACCTGAAAACATGTTAACAGCATGAAGCACCAAGAGTAGACTCAAGATGAGGTCAAAGGTTCTTTACCATGAGAAAACCAGACAAACTTTTTTCCAGAGGGTAACAAGTTTGATAGGCAGTAATGGTTTCTGCATCAGAAACATACAGACCTTTATTTTTGGCCAATTCTGTAATGGTACATAATGCAGCTAGGTGGTGAGACTGGCAATCTGGTTAGTGCAGGCATCATCGGCAACTTGATTTCAGTCATTCTCATCAGAAAAGAATACCTTTTCTTTAGACATCAGTATGAGTTGTGCAGACCTTCCAAATGGGAAGTGTGATTTGCTTCCACAACTTCTAGTCCCATAAAGGGGTGTGTCTGTAATATGCTATTTTTATCCCAGTGAGCAGTTGGCAACAGCCCACTGCTTAGAAAAAAAGTAAAATATATCATTCTTAGGAGTGTCATCTAAGGGAAAAGTTGACTTTTTTTTTTTTTTTTCTGCAAAGGGTAGATAGCAAATATTTTAGGCTTTAAAAACCCCACATAATCTCTGGTATATATATTTTTTCTCCCTAATACTTTAAAAGACATGAAGATCATCTCAAACTCAAGAGCAGTATAAAAACAGCTGTAGCCAAATTTGGTACAGAAATGAAGTCTGTTAATCTCTGGTCTACAGCAAAGAAAATGGCTTTCAATTCAGCCCACTGTGCTGGATTAGCCTTTACCACAATTGGTCTTTCAGAGTTTTCCTTGGAGCTGGAGGGTGGCTGCCACCCAGTGGACATCATCAGCTTTTCCCTTAGCTGAACCAACCATGGAACTAGACTCAAACATTTAAGACAAAACTATACATAAAACTGATCCCAGGGCTTTACCTACATAATTTTCCACTGCAAACTTTACACAAATCTACCAGTTCAATTCAGGTACTTTTTCCTGTGCCAGAAAATTGACTAAGATGTCTATCAGGCATATGTCAGGGACTATAGTGACAGCAACAAAATGATGATGATAGTTTCAGGTTAGAAATGTAAAAAGCAGGGACCAGCAGTTAGTGTAATGGCTATGTCGCTGGACTCCCACATAGTCGACCACGGTTCGCATCCCAGACTCGGTGGCTTAAAACTCACACCAGGTGCGTGTGCGTGCGTGCCCAAGATCCCGAGAGGAGAATGGAGAAGAAGGGATTGCGGTGTGGCCATCCCCCCTGGGGGGTGATTTCTCGTTTTCTGTCTCTCTGTCTGGCGAGCGCGCACACCCTATGGCAAAAAAACCTCCCCCCCCAAAAAAAAAAAAAGAAATGTAAAAAGCAGAACAGCTTGAGAGAAAAGAGGTGGTAGGGACACTGGAAACCATGTGTAGAATTTTTAACTTTTGGCTGCTTACTCTGAGCTAGGTACCCAAGTTTTAGAGTTATTTCCTCTCTCATATACCTTCTGATATTTGGGAAGCACCCTAGCACAAGGAGCCTATGTAACAGTGCAGTTTTCCCATCTGTCTTCTGGACTTCAGACAACCCCTGCACCCCACTTTCCTTCCCCACACTGGACTAGGAAGGATGATGATCTGTGCACCTGCAACAAGCAAAATCATAGATGTCTGAGTCCCTCTTCTCTTTCAAAGGTCTGTAAAGCACTTAGTTTTTGTCTTACTCCACTACTTCCTTGGCCTCAGCTGCTTCAAAAAATAAAAGCGGCATACACCAATAAGCATGGCTTTGAATTTACTTTTATTTTTAAGCAGTCATTCAGTCACTCAGCTCAATCAAAACAATTTCTAGTGTTGTTAATTCAACCAATAGTCTATATTCTCACTGCCGAAACTATTTATTTCAGTGTTCGGTATCCTTTGAACAGTTAGATAAATACTGCATTTTGACTAAGGCCACAGGGTTTGCTAACACACTGTCGGGATAACTTTCCCTTTTTCTCTCATGCGGATGAGAGTGAACAACAACTACAATACCATTTGGGTAGCTTATTTGAATCCTTAGAAGTACTGCTTAATCTGTAAACATTCATTAGCCGGTAGAAAAATGAAGGAATTCCTTTACTACCCACTCCAAATGCCCAACACTTGGGCAAAAACATTGACAATCAGGTCTTGGGGAATCTCCTCACATCTCCTAACCTGGCCCAGAGGGTTCCTTGTACTCTTTCTTTCATAAAGCCATTTCTATATCAGTATCCTATTCACTCACTGAAACTACATAAAAGCTATTAAAACTAATACATAAGTTTAGCACAGTTTGAGAATACATGGCCAATTTACAAAAAATAAATAAAAAACACAAAAACCTGTATTTCTACTGTATTTCTATATATTAGCAATGAACAATGGAAAATTAAATTAAAAAATACTAGTTACGATAACATCCAAAATATAAAAATGCTTAGAAATAGATCTGACAACAGATGTGAAGGAACTATACAATCAAACTACAAAAATCCTAAGAAAATTTAAAGATCTAAATAGAGACATGTCTTTGTTGGTCTAAAGATCGAATATTGTCAGCAAGTCTCATTGTCCTCAAAATCAATCTATACAGATATAATATATTTTTAGTCAAAAATCCAAGTAGACCTTAATATACAATTTGATGAGCTGATTCTAAAACTCATGTGGAAATGCAAAAGATGTAGAAAAGCAACACACAAACAGAAACTTGGAAAAAGAACAAAATTGGAAGGTTAATGCTACCTGATTTCAAGATTATAAAGGTACAACAATCAAAATAGTATAGTACAAATAAATAAATGGATCATGGAAAGAGGAAAAAAATAGTCCAGAAACAGACTTCATGTATATGGAAATTTGTTTTAAAACAAAGGTGCAAAAATAATTTAAAAGAAAAATTTTAGTCTCTTCGTTGAAAGGCATTGGAAAAATTGGACAGGTATATGGAAGCAACAGAATTTAAATCTGAATTTCACAACATATACAAATATAACTCAAAATGGATAAGAAACCCAACGCGTAAAATTGTTTAATTTCCACAAATAAGCATAGGAGAAAATATTTGAGACTCTGAGTTAAGCAAAGAGTTCTTAGAATTAATATCAATAAAATACTACTTAAGAGGCCAAAATGATAAATAGAAGTTCATCAGTACATAACTTTTTTATTTTTAAATAATCACAAACTCACTAGGGTTGCAAAAATTCTACAAAGAGTTTTGTATACCCTATACTCAGCTTTCTCCAATGATGATGCTATATAATACAGTATCAAACACAGAAAATTTGACATTTGTACATTACTGTTAACTGGTATGCAAATCTTATTCAGTTTTCCCTAACATTATTACATGAATTTATTTATCTATGTGTGTATGTAGTTCTATGCAATTTTATATAGATATAAATGTATAGATTTAACCATTATCAAAATCAAGATACAGAACAGTTCTGAATCTACAAAATAACTCCCCCATTACCTCTTTGTATTCATACTCACCTCCTATTTCACCTCTATCCCAGTCCTTGTGGCAACCACTAATCTGTTCTTTTTTTTATTTTAAAGAATTTTTAATTTAACTTCATTTATTTATTTATTTTAATTTGACCAGAGAGGGACAGAGTAAGAGAGAGGAAGAGAGAGAAAGAGAGAAAGAAAGTGAGAAAGCAAGCCACCAGCTCGAGAACTCGAATCACGGTTGGCCATGTGGGAGTCCAGCACCCTTAACCACCACACCACCTGCTCACCCCCCACTAATCTGATCTTCATCTCTACAGTTTTGTTTTATGTTGAGAATGTTAGATAAACAGAGTCATGAACTATGGAACCTTTGTGACAATGACTTTCTTTATTGACTCTAAAGTCCTTGAGGTCTAGTTAGGTTGCTACATTCATCAATAATAGTCCATTCCTTTTATGGTTAAGTATATTTCATCTTATGGACATACCAGGCTGTATTCATTTAGTCACTCAGTAAAGGACATTTTGGTTGTTTTCAGTGTACAGGCTATTACAAATAAAGCTCCTAAAAATTACCATGTGCAGGTTTTTGGGTGAATGAATGTTTTCATTTCCCAAGAGTGCAATAGATGGCTTTATACAATGGCTTTATCATTTGACTTCCTCAACAGCACTGTACAGGAGACTGAGTTTTTCCACACTGTCATCAGCATTCGGTATGATCACTCTTTCATATATTGATGTTATCATGTTTGTAGTGATATCTTATTGGGGTCTTTATTTTCATTTCCCTAAAAGTAACTGAAAGGGTTAAACATTCCACAGGCACCTTACGGGTAAAAAAGGGTTAATTCAGTGTCTCACTGGCACCTTAGATCTTTAACTGGAAAGCTCATCTAAAACTCCCAGGTTCAGGTTCTTTGGCCCATCTCAGCTGACCTGCAAGGAAACGTGTGTGCTTACTAATCCGTACATTTCTCTGTGTATATAAATTCTATATACAGATCTCTAACTCTAATCTATTACCACATGGATTATAGTAGCCTCCTCTCTGTATTCAGCTGTAAACTCTATGCAATGGTGAGAATCCTGGCTCCCCATGAGTCATCCATTTATTTCCTTGTCCCTTTGCAGCATACATATGTAAAAAGTGAATTGTTAACTCGTATCACAGTGGGAGATGAATTTATCAACTAAGGTATGGCCATTTTTGTACATTTCTTTTGCCTTTTTTACAGACTACACTCATTTGCAACTTTAGTTCAGCAGTTTCACCTCACCTCTGCAGTGTGATTGTTTTATACATCTGTAATACAATTAGAATGATTTTCAAAAAATATAAAAATAGGGAACCAGCAGTTAGCGTAATGGCTATGTCGCTGGACTCCCACATAGTCAACCGTGGTTCGCGTCCTGGACCCGGTGGCTTAAAACTCACGCCGGGCGCGTGTGCGTGCGTGCCCAAGATCCCGAGAAGAGAATGGAGGAGAAGGGATTGCGGCGTGACCATCCCCCCTGGGGGGTGATTTCTCGCTTTCTGTCTCTATGTCTCTCTCTGTCTGTCTGGCGAGCGCACGCGCCCTATAGCGAAAAACCTCTCCAAAAAAAAAAAAAAAAAAAGAATAAAAAATATAAAAATAAAAATAAAACTCCCAGGTTCTTCAGTCATTCTGCTTCCTCCTCCCTTTTTCTTCCCAAGTTAGTTGGTCCTTTCTTGATTTCATCACAGATTGTTTTTTCTAAGTTCTTGCCTTCACACATAAAGACTGTAACATCTGTCAACAGTTGGCACCAAAACTAAAGACAGAATACATGACAAACTATAGCAGCCAAATATGACGTACAGAGATAACAACAAAACAATCCAAAGACCAACAGATGGATCCCCCTAATTACCCAACCACAGCCCTCCCCTTTCTTAAGTCCCAATAAACGCTCCTTGCATCCATCCTTCAGGGCCAATGTAACTCTGCATCTAACTCCTTTCCACTGCTGGGAAGTGGAGAAAAAATCTTTTGTATCTGTTTTTTCTCTGAGTTTGTAAATTCTTTCACAGCCCATGACCAAGGCCACACTAACATACTGCAAAGATTACCCTAATAGTAATGATGTTGAACATCTTCTATGTACCTTTTTGCCATCCAATTATATTTTTGGTGAAATTTGTGGTAATATCTTCTGCCTGTTTTGTAACTGGATTCTATATTAGTTTACTAGGGCTGCTATAATAAAATACAATAGACTAAGCTATTGACTTGAACAACATAAATCTATTTTCTCACAGTTCTGGAGGATAGTTGATAGATTTGGTTTCTTTTCACACCAATATCCTTGGCTTAAGAGACAGCCTTTCTCTCTGTGTCCTCACGTGAATATTTTTTTGGTATGTGTGTGCATCTATGTCCTAATCTCTTCTTGTAAAGAAACAATCATATTGCCCAGAACAGCCCTTCTTCAAGACACAGACAGCTCCATGGCTCCTACGATCTAGGCATTTTGGGAGAAAGGAAGATGTCCCACTGATCACTGGGCCTCCAGCATACAAAACCCAAGTTTGGGAAGAAACCGACCATCCACCAGATGACTAGAAATCGCTGCAGGGCCACAAGATATATGGGGAAGCAGGAAAATACTTCTCTCACAAGGAAAACAGATAGCTCCTCTTCATCCACACACAGTTCAATGGAAATCATGGAAATGTCTGATAAACAATTCAGAACATTCATAATGGCAAAGCTAACAGAGATGGAAGAGAAGAGAGACAAGGAACTGCTGAAGAGGAAGGAGAAAGGAGTTGAAGAGTTCCAGGAGGTGAGGAAATTCATGCAAGATCTAAAAGAGGAATTTCACACTTTACAAAAGAATCAGATGGAACTGTTAGAGATGAAGGCTATAATACAGGAAGTCAATATCTCCCTTGAAAGTATTAAATGCAGACTAGATCATACAGAAAATAGAATCTCTAATGTAGAAGAGAAAATGGCTGGCCTAGAAAAATCCACCACAAAGACTGAGAAAAAAGAGGTATTTTCCTGCTTCCCCTGATAGATGCATGTACCTATTATTTGAACAGAATACTAACCTGTTTCTAGGCTTTAAGTTTCAAGGAAATATCATTACCAGTTCAAAACTACTCTTCTTGAAATTACCTGCTGAAAGTAGTTAGATTACTTATGATATTGTGTGATGAACAAAATGTTGGGGAAAAAGGAATGGAAGACAACTGTATATAGCAGAGATAGTGTAATAAGAGAGTGGGAAAGGGCAGAGGGTCAAACATGGGGTAAAAAACATATATGTACGTATACATACGTATGAAAGTAGAAATGGAATATTATTGATTAAGTCACTATGCAGTTTATTCTAGATGGGAAACCACATTTAGTACATTGTGATGATGCTCAGGGAATGAATGTTACGTAATTTAAAAAAAAGGTTTAGTTGCAGGAGAAAAAAAAAAAAGAACGGTAAAACTGTTCGTATCGGAATTAAAAAAAAAAACAAAACGCATATTTGATGACTGCAGTAAGCTATATAGCCCCAGCTGGGTGCTACTTTATAAGATGTTCATTCTACTCACTGGGGTTTATGCCTAAAGTCAGACTTGGTTAATGTATAGGTATATATCAGCTGTGCTAGCTATTGGATATATTTAGACTAATTAAGTTCATTAGCAAATCAATTGAATGGGGGGGGAAGGCATAGAAAGCAACCATGGATACCAGAGACAATGTGGGAGGAGGGTGGGACATGGCAGAGGGTGAGGGATAAGGAATCAAGGATGGCAAAACAAAAAACAAAGTATACAAGACATAAGAGTTGGAAAATTATTTGCTGAAAACATGTATGTTGATGTGCTTGATTGAGCCAATACACAGTGTATTTTGGATGGAAAAAAAAAAGTTAAACTGGGGAAAAAAAAAAAAAAAAAAAAACTAATCATATTGAATTAGGGCCCAAACTAGAGTCTCATTTTACTTTACCTATGTATAGGTTCTATTTCCAAACAGCTATATTCTGAGGTACTTTGAGTTAGGACTTCAACATATGAATTTTGAGGAGATATAATTTAGCCCATAATAGATTATTTGATGTTTATTTTTTTTAATTTCAATGTTGAGTTTGTAAGTTCTTCATATGTTATAGATAGAAGGCCTTTATCAGATGTGTGATTTGCAGGTATTTCTTCTACTCTCTAAGTGACTTTTCATCCACTTAATGGGGTCTTTTTTTACAACACAACAGTTTTCTGCTTTGATGATTCAATTTATTAATTTTCTCTTTTATGGCTACAATGAGATATAACTAGATAACACTTGGAATGGCTAAAATGAAAAGATTAGTCATAATAAGTATGGGCAAGGATGTGAAGGAACTGAACTTTTCATACACTCCTGGTGAGAACCACTATTGTAGAAGACAACTTAGCAGTTTCTTAACAAGGTAAACACATACCTAACAAATGACCCAGCCATTCTACTCAGGTATTTACCCAAATAAATAAGAAAGTTTTTTATTTTATTTATTTATTTTTTTTGAGAGGTTTTTGCTATAGGGCACGTGCGCTCGCCAGACAGACAGAGACAGACAGAGAGATAGAAAGCGAGAAATCACCCCCCGGGGGGATGGCCATGCCGCAATCCCTTCTCCTCCATTCTCCTCTCGGGATCTTGAGCACGCACACACACGCGCCCGGCATGAGTTTAAGCCACTGGGTCCAGGACGCGAACCACGGTCAACTACATGGGAGTCCAGCAATATAGCCATTACGCTAACTCCTGGTCTCAAGAAAGTATATTTTCATACAGAGACTTTTACATATGTACTTAGATCAGTTTTATTTGTAAAAGTCAGAAGACAGAAACAACCAAATGCCTATTAACAGACAAATGGATAAACATATTCTGGTACATTCATACAATGTAAAAAGAATAAACTATTGATACACAAAACTGCAAAACAATTCAGCTAAGGGGCAGCTTTGTGGGGTAGTGGCTAGGCGTAATACAGTAGGAGCCAGAGCCCACATGGCTGACTATGGTTTAAATCCTGACCCCAGTGACTTGAAAAACATGTCAGGCATGTGTAAATGCATGCCTAAAATCATGACAAGATGGAGAAATGAAAGAAAAGAGATTGTGGAGTGACCATGCCCCTGTTGGGAAGTGTTTTTTCCTCTGTCTCTTCTTCTTTCTCTCTGATGAATGCATGTACACTCAGGCAATTAACAAAATAATAATAATAACAGTAATAATGATTATGCTGAGCAAAAGAAGCCAGGAAAAAAAACAAAAGACTACCTACGAAGATTCTACTTAAACACTTGAAAAAGCAAATAACTCATTGTGAAAGAAAACAGTTCAGTGATAGATGGAAATGAGGGAGGATGAAGCAGGAGGGAAAGACTATAAAGGGGCATAAGAAAATTTTTGAGAAACTGTTGTGATGTGACAGTTAAGTTTACCATACTGATTGTGGTGACAGTTTCACAATACATATATTGAAAATCATAAACAGAAACCTCGAACCAAAGATTCTACTAGTAAATTCTATCAACTATTTAACTTCCGAGCTTGTTTTTTATGAGGCCAGCATAAGCCTGACAACAAAATGATCAAGGACATTACAGGAAGCAAAATTGCAGACTCAGACCAGTATCATTCACAAGTATAAATACAAAAGTTCTAGGCACTCAAAGATTCAGTCACAAGAAATACGGAGGACCCCAAATAGAATCAACCCAAGAAGATCTTCCCTAAGACACATTATAGCCAGATTGACCAAAACCACAAAGACAAGATACTAAGATTGGCAAGAGAAAAATGGCAAGTTACCTACAAAGGGTATCCCATCAGACCTCTCATCAGAAAAAATGCGAGCGAGGAAAGAACGGGAAAATATATTCAAAGTGTTAAGGGAAAAGCAATTTCAACCGAGAATACTGTACCCAGCAAGATTATCGTTCATTTGGGAATAAAAGACACAAACATTCCCAGATAAACAAAACCTGAAAGAATTTACCAGCACCAGACCAGATCTCCAAGAAGTTCTTAAGGGAGTGCTATGTCAGTAAAATTAAATGCAGACACACAGAAATAAGAGTTCAAAAACTAAGAAAATGGGCAACTTAATTGTAGGGACAACGTCTGGAGATGAATATTATATCCCAGAATTCATTCTGGAAGATCAAACCACAACAGAATAAAGATTAAGTACATGAGACTTAACTGATGAAACAACATTCTGTGACTTGATTAAAATATTGCTGTTTTTCTTCAAAGCTTTGTTGTACGGTTTTAAAGGATTTTTGTCCTGTCTTGAGCTGTCAATAGGTTCATGTACCTACTATTTGAACAGAATAGTAACCTGTTTCTAGGCTTTAAGTTTCAAGGAAATATCGTTACCAGTTCAAAATGGCTTTTCTTGAAATTACCAGCTGAACTTGCTATTGAAAGTAGTTAGATTACTTATGATATTGTGTGATCAACAAAATGTTGGGGGAAAAGGAATTGAAGACAACTATATATAGCAGAGATAGTGTAATAAGAGAGTGGGAAAGGGTAGAGGGTCAAACATGGGGCAAAAAAAACATACATATACATATATATGAAAGTAGAAATGGAATATTATTGATGATAACATGCATGATTAAGCCACTATGCAGTTTATTCTAGATGGGAAACCACATTTAGTATGTTGTGATGATGTTCAGGGAATGAATGATAAGTAATTTAAATAAAAAGTTTCAGGAGAAAAAAAAACAGTAAATCTGTTCTTATTGAAATTTTTTAAAAAAATGCATATTTGATGACTGCAGTAAGCTATATAGCCCCAGCTAGGTACTACTTTATAGTATGTTCATTCTACTCACTGAGGTTTATGCCTAAAGTCAGACTTGGGTTCATGTATAGGTATATATCAGTTGTACTTGCTATTGGAAATATTTAGACTAATTAAGTTCATTAGCAAATCAATTAAATGGGGGGGGGGAAGGCATAGAAAGCAACCATGGATACCAGAGACAATGTGGGAGGAGGATGGGACATGGCAGAGGGTGAGGGATAGGGAATCAAGGATGGCAAAAACAAACAAACAAAGTATACAAGACATAAGAAGTGGAAAATTATTTGCTGATAACATGTATGTTGATGTGCTTGATTGAGCCGATAACAGTGTATTTTGGATGGAAAATTCATTTGTATACTGTCATGATGTATAGTGAATTAATGTAAAAAATAAATAAATTTAAAGAAAAAAAATACAAAAGTTCTTTCAAAAATAGAAAGTAAAGGGACCAGCAGTTAGCATATGGGCTATGTCGCTGGACTCCCACATAGTCGACCGCGGTTCGCGTCCCAGACCCGGTGACTTAAAACTCACGCCGGGCACGTGTGCGTGCGTGCCCAGGATCCCGAGAGGAGAATGGAGGAGAAGGGATTATGGCGTGACCATCCCCTCTGGGGGGTGATTTCTCGCTTTCTCTCTATGTCTCTCTCTCTCTGTCTGGCGAGTGCACGCGCCCTATAGCGAAAACCTCTCCAAAATAAATAAATTAAAAAAAATAATAAAAAGCACCAAGTACTTAGAGTGCTTATAAGATACTGAGGGCTTTACATCAAATAATTGAAAACAAAGCAAGGATATTCAATCTGATCATTGTGACTCAACATTATAATAGAGATTCTAGCCACTGCATTAATATAAGAAAAGAATGTAAGAGTAATAATAATTGAAAAGAAAAAAAAGATCAGTTACTGATTTTTTATCCTCTGCTTTTCTTTTTCCTTACTGCCAGAGGGCATGCACACTCATCAGAGAGAGGGAAAGCAGCACTCTCCTCAATGCAGTGTGGTCACGCTGATATCCCTTTTCCTTCATTTCTCCATCCTTTCAACAGTTGGGGCATAATAAGCATATGTGTGCCTGGAGTGTTTTTCAAATCACTGGGGCCAGGACTGAATCACAGCCAGCCATGAGGGATCTAGCTCCCTAAACTATTGTGCTAAAGGGCCAGCTAAGTTATTTTAATAAAGAAATAACACCAGTCTTACATAAATTCTTCCAGAAATTAGAAAAAAAAAATGTGCCCTTCCTATATGACCTTGATATCAATACCAGACAAGGAAGGAAGATCACAAGACAGTCTTTTCTGTAATCATACATGCAACTATCCCAAATACAACAGTAGCACATTAAATCCACAGATTAGAAAACGTATAAAACATCTCAACCAAATTATTGGTTTAACGTATAAAAAAAATAAGTCAATATAATTCACTACATTAACATTTCTGTCAAAGGAGAAAAAAGCATATGATCATTGCAATACATGCAAAAAATATTTAATAAAATTTAACAACTATTAGAGCCAGCAAGTAGCATAGTGGTTAAGGTGCTGGACTTCCACATGGTCAACTGAAGTTCTACTCGTGGACCTGGCAGCTTGAAACACATGCCAGGCACGTATGCATGTGTGCCCAAAATCCTGAGATGAGAATGGAGAAGAAGGGACTATGGAGTGGCTGCCTCCCCTCCCGCCAACAGAGTGATTTCTCACTTTCTCTCTCTGTGTGTCTTTGGTGAGTGCATGCACCCTACAGCAAAAACCTCTGACCAAAAAAAAAAAAAAAAAAAAAAAAAAAGTAATAGCACTTATTTATGATAAAAACTCTCAGTCAACTAGTAATAGAATTTTTCTAATCTGATAAAGGATACCTACAAAACTTAAAGTAAACATTACACTTAATCATAAAATGTTAAAAAGTTTTCCTTTCTAATTGAGAATGAGAGGAAAATATCTACCATTATCATTTTTATTCAAATTTGAATTAAGGGTGCTAGCCAGTACAATAAGGCAAAAAGATAAAAATAAATAAATAAATAAAAAAGAAAAATGCTAGGGCCAGCCCCATATCTTGGTGATTAAGTGAACTGGATCCCATACAACTAACCACAGATTCTTGGTCCTGGTAGCTTGAAAACATGCCAGGTATATGGTTGTGCATGTAATGGTGTAATGGCTATGTTGCTGGACTCCCACGTAGTCTACGGTGGTTCAAGTCCTGGACCTGGTGGCTTAAACTCACGCCGGGCACATGTGCGTGCATGCCCAAGATCCCAAGAGGAGAATGGAGGAGAAGGGATTGTGGTGTGGTTATTCCCCCAGGGGGGGTGATTTCTCGCTTTCTGTCTCTCTCTGTCTTTTGGGTGAGCACATGTGCCCTATAGCAAAAACCTCTCCAAAAGAAATACCTCACACTGGGCTCATGTGTATGTGTGCCCAATATTCCTAGAGGAGCATGGAAGAGAAGGGATTACAGTGTAGTCATGGGGGGTGGGGGAAGGTGGGTGGTGATTTCTCACTTTCTGTCTCTGTCTCTCCAGTGAGTACACATGTCCTATAGCAAAAATCTAAAAGAAAAACAAAAAAAGAAAGAAAGAATAGCTAAAGTATTGGAATAAAAGAATATAACTATCATTATTTTCAAATAACATGATTTTATATTTAGAAAAGCAAAGAAAATACAGATAAACTTAGTAGAATTAGTAAGTGCATTTATCAAGATACAAGGATATAAGGTCACTATTAAAAAACTCAACTGTATAAAGCAGTTACATGTGAGACTTTTAAGATGATACCACTTACAAAGGCATCACAAAGTGTTGCATAACCAGTAATATGTCTAATGAAAGACGTGCAAAATTGCCACACTGAAAATTATGTACTTTTATTGAAAAAACTTAAGTACCAAATTTTCATGGATTATTAGGCTCAATATATATATTTTTTTCACATTATTTATTATTTTTTTTTGTATATACTTTCAATCATATTGTTTGGCTTACAATGAGACCATTTCGATATGTGAACATTTCTCCCCAGACCTGTTGATCAAAATATCTTCAACAGATAACACCACACCTCCCCATCTCGTCAAGACTCAATATATTTAAAGATGTACCTTAATTTACATCTTAACTAAGAATGGTAAGCAAAATTAGTGATATACATTAGGCTTTAAGATGAGGCTTAGGTGGCACTACTGTTTTGGACAGTGATTAAGATCATAGCCTTCAAAGTCAATTAAACGTGAATTTGAAATTTTGTTTTAGTATTTCCTACTCATTTGATCTAGGATGAGGTTTGACTTCCAAATTGATACCTGATTGTTGAGAGACCCAAATTATTATAATTATTTAAAGTTTATTAACTGCTATGTGATTTATTTATTTTGGGGGAGAGACTTTTGCTACAGGGGTGTGAGCTCACTGGAGAGACAGAGAGAGACAGAAAGTGAGAAATCAACCCCTGAGGTCATGCTGTAATTGCTTCTCCATTCTTCTCCTGGAATTTTGGGCATGCATACACATGCTCCTTGTGAAAGTTTCAAGCCACTGGGTCCAGAACTCGAACCATGGTTGACAACGTGGGAGTCTAGCACCTTAACCACTATGCCACTTTCTATTCCATTGCTATGTTATTTTTATTGTCCAAGTTCCCAAAACTTTAAGAGCTCAGCTTTCAACCCATACTATATGGCTCCAAAGTCTACGTAACATGGTTATAGTACTTCTCCAAAATATAAGTTTGGCAAATATAAGAATGAATTATAGACTGTTTCCAATTGGGGCCCAGCCTCAATGGTACAGCACACTAAAATGCAATGCTGGAAACCACATGGCTGATTACAGGTTCTGATCCCAAGCTAATCTGAAAACAACCCAGGTCTAACACATGGGCAATTCAAAATTCCAAGGAGCTGTGGAGAAATGAGAGAAAAATTGTGGCACGAAGAGACCCTGTCAAAGTTACCTCTCCTCCTTCCTTCTCTGTTTCTTGTGCGAGTGCACATACTGCCTCTTCTGAATAAAAGAAAACTTTTGAAAATAAATAAACAAGGCATCAGCATAATAGCATAATGGTTATGTTGCTGGACTTCCACATAGTTGAGTCCCAGACCCAGTAGTTTAAAACACACCAGACATGTGTGCATGTATGCCCAAAATCCCAATAGAATGAAGGAGACGGGATTGCAGCATGGGCATCCCCCTGGGGGGGTGGTGATTTCTTGTTTTTTCTATCTCTGTCTCTGTCACTCTGGCAAGTACACGTACTCTACTACCAAAAATCTCTCTAAAATAATAAATAAATAAATAAATAAATAAATAAATAAATAAATATTCCCAGTTGGCAGAGATAAGACATGAACAAATAACTACAGCAAACAAAAATCAAATAAATACAACTGTTAATTCTAAAGATTGATAATGTCAAATGCTGAAAATATGAAACAACTTGAATTCTTACGTATTGCAGGTGGTAATTTAAAATGATAAAACTATACTTTGGAAAAAGGCTCAAAAGTACCTTATAAAGTTAAAGGTACTATTAACTTGTTAGTATTTAAGAACAATAAGACTACATTCAGTGAATCTTCATTACATGCAGATTCCACATTTGTGAATTCACCTACTCAGTAAAATTTATTTCTAACCCCAAATCAGTATTTGCAACACTTTCATAATTTGTAGGCACAATTATTTCCAACTTCGTGGGCTTCTAAGGTTTTTTTTTAGCTATGGGGCATGTGTGCTCACTGAGACAGAGAGACACAGAGAGAAAAGTGAGAAATCATCCCCAGGAGGGATGGCCATGCCACAAACCCTTCTCCTCTATTCATCTCTCAGGATTTTGGGTATGCACGTTTACGTGCCTGGTGTGAATTTCATATGTTATGTATTAAATAAGTTGTCTTTTAAAAAGTAACATTCATAAAATTATGTTGATAACAAAAATGTGACCAGAGACTTACAAAAACCTAACCCTGAATATCCCTTAGAAACGATGGTTCACTATTCGATATTTCAGTGTTCAATGACTTTACAGAACATAATTGCAGTGAATAACAAGAATCACCTATATTCACAAGAAGACAAATATGCAAATATTCATAGAAAATTTACTCGCAATATCCAAAAACAGTAAATAACCCAAATGTCCATTAAACTGAATGGATAAATTATTTATGGAACTTATAATATGGACTAGCACTCAAGAATGAACTACTAGGGACTACCAGTTGGCGTAATGGCTACGTTGCTGGACTCCCACATAGTTGACTATGGTTTGAGTCATGGACCCAGTGGCTTAAACTCATGCCGGGCATGTGTGTGTGCATGCTCCAAGATCCCGAGAGCAGAATGGAGGAGAAGGGATTGTGGCGTGGCCCATCAGGGGTGATTTTTCACTTTCTGTCTGTCTCTGTCTTTTTGGCAAATGCACGTGCCCTATAGCAAAAAACTCTTAAAAAAAAAAACCCAAAAATAAACAAACAAACAAACAAAAAACAATGAACTACTGTTCCAGGCAATAACAAAGATCAATCTCAGAAACATACAGAGCAAAGCCTTATACGAAGAGTACCAGTTCACTTACACAGAAAACAGTAAGAAAGGTAAAACAAATGTAAGGTTTAAAATGAAAAAATTAAGCAATGCTTTTCTAAAAGTGGAAAGACTGACTGAAAGGGGCCAAAAGACACTTTCCAAAGATATGGAAAAACTCCATCTATATTGTGAAAGGGGATTGGGTTTCATGTGTGCCTGTGCTTAATTGTCAACACTGTTCAGCTACGATTTGTGAATTTTCATATACATAAATTTTACCTCAAGAAAAAAGAATAAGTGGAGATAAATCTAAAAGTAGGTGGAAGATGAGGTCACACAAAAAAACAGAAGTATTAGACCACAGAACACACATTAGGCAATCCTACACATTTAAGTATGGGGATTACAAGGCAAAAGCTAAACTTTAGAAACTTAAATCTAACAGAAAGGTGACAGATAGTAAGGAAACATCACAATGTCCTTGAGACTGATAAAGACCTCTAATGGAGCTGTGATAGAATGGGGAGCTAGGAATACAGGCATTTGAGTTGGTATTTGCCACATAAATATCAAAAGAGCAAATATCAAGTTACATAGCTTTGAAGAAGTTTAAACACAGATTCTTCTCCTTAATGCAATATAATACTGAGAAACTAAACTACTGAAAACAGAATATGTTGAAGTTTGATGCCAATTTTCTCAAGATTTATGACAAGAAGTGTTCATTTACAACTAGACGTGTCAAGCCAATTAATGTTTTTAACACAGTTTCAGCTGTGTTAAAAATAACCTCGATATGGAACTACTATAAAAGAATAAGTAACAATTTCATATTTGCCACAAAGTACTGCAAATAGCAATGAATGTATTTTCTATGCTTTATTGGCTTACAAAAAAACTGTTGAAACAAAAATAATTTATATTGTTGGTAAGGACATTGTATCCAATACATTTCTTAATTCCAACCCTCCCACAACTACCACAAATGGATTTGGCCATAAAAATAATGGCTTATATGCAAAAGAATAAAGCTTAAGTCAACAGAAGTCACTACTGCCTTCATATAACATCTAAGGAAGAATAAAAGGGAAAAACATAACTAAAACACTAGTATAAATTACTCTGCATATATTCTTGAACTACATTAGTTTCTTATCCAAAAAAATTCTATTCAAGGTTAAATCACAATTGTTAAAGCTGTTTGTATAATATGAAGAGCTTTTAATGTTATTAAGTGACAAAGATTCTTTGCTTGAGCAAACTTTTCCACCCACTATCCCCAGTCCTGGGCTGCTTTTATTTTTCTCCAAAGAAAAGGAGAATCCTTATCCTACACAGACATTCATTTAAATGAGATATGCAACAGGCTTTTTCTAAAGTGCCTAAATTCATACAATTCCCATAACTTCCAATGAGAATTACAATGGTTAAAAGAACTCATCAACATAAATACCCAAGATCACCTTGAATTCTGAAGAGTCACTGATTTCTGTGATGGGAAAAATTTTGCAAGCAAAGAGTTGAATTAAAATCCAGGCAAATATGTTCTAAATTTTCATCTTCTGATTCCTAATTCCTTAACATGTTATAATGGAATGCTTATTCAAATTTCAGGACTTGAACTGTGATCGACTACATGGGAGTCCAGTGATGTAACCATTAAGCCATCTGCTGGTCCCTCATCTCTCTTCTTTCCACAAATTGCCAAGGATAATCCCTAACAAACCTATTAATCCTATTGTTTGGTGGAATGTAAATTTATTCCAACAATCCTCAGATCTGTGGATGTCTAGAGTATAAATCTGGTGGGCCACATGGTCTCCTATGCTTAGCAGAACAGCATAGTAAGAATTTCAGCAGGCCCAGTGTCCCCACTGTTGCCACAACAAAGTTGCTGAGCCACTGGCTTGGTGCTCTCACTGAGTCACAGTGCCATGGACTTGAGACCAGCCAGAGCATCATCTCTTTTATCGTGATGAGCATAAATACTATCATATATTGGGAACCAGCAGTTAGCGTAATGGCTATGTCGCTGGACTCCCACATAGTCGACCGCGGTTCGTGTCCCGGACCCAGTGGCTTAAAACTCACGCCGGGCGCGTGTGCGTGCGTGCCCAAGATCCTGAGAGGAGAATGGAGGAGAAGGGATTGCGGCGTAACCATCCCCCTGGGGGGTGATTTCTCGCTTTCTGTCTCTATGTCTCTCTCTGTTTGTCTGGCGAGCGCATGCGCCTTATAGCGAAAACCTCTCCAAAAAAAAAAAAAAAATCTCTCATATAAGAAAAGAACGCACAGTGCCAAGGTCAGGAGTCCTCCAAGAAAAACCAAAGATTTGAAAGTTGAAATGTCTCCAGCGGCTATTGGTTAATTTGCTGCTCTTATAACCTTTGTATTATAGTCCAGGTCTCACATGTCATTAATAGTACAGCCTGCTCCACGCATCACAACAGCTCCTGTGCCAAAGAGGAATAACATGGGACCAGCAGTTAGTATAATGGCTATGTTGCTGGACTCCCATGTAGTCGACTGCGGTTCGAGTCCCAGACCCGGTGGCTTAAACTCACTCTGGGCGCTTGTGTGTGCATGTACAAGATCCCGAGAGGAGAACAGAGGAGAAGGGATTATGGCGTGGCCATCTCCCCTGGGGGGTGATTTCTCGCTTTCTGTCTCTCTGTCTCTCTCTCGGCCTGTCCGGCGAGCGCACGCACCCTATAGCAAAAACCTCTGGGAAAAAAAAGAATAATAACATGTAACAATCCAGAAAACCAACTTGGGTCAGCTGCATATTCAAATCTGCAACCTAATGCATCTGTTGGGATCCTTAGGAGGTGGTGAATGTGCTCAGGGGATCACTGTATGACAAGACCTCGTGAAGAGTTTTTCTCTTTCAGATCTATGCATGTACTCTTACCATGTATAATCTTTAAATAGGTTTTTAATTTTCAAATTTTAATATTCATGTGGGCTTATTAGTATATAGTCATATTTAAATACATACCCATATGTACACACACAAATATAGGTATACATATTATATATAATACATTTTCAACTTTCATACCAATGGAGATAATCCACAAAAGAGGAAAAACTCCAGAAGACAAACTTAAATAAGAGAAGGAAGAAGAGAACAGAAATATTAAATAATATACATTACTCTTGTGTATGTTTATAAATGCTATAGCCAGTGTTCCTACATTCTAATCACAGCACTATCATTTATCCTATGCATGAACTTCAGCAAAATTGCTAAGACTTAGAATTCTTCATCTATAAAACAATAAAATACAATTGTGTGTTTTAATGACATAATGACTGCATAATAACATTTTGGCTAATGATGGGTCACATATACAATTGTGGTCCCATAAGATTATAATGGAGCTAAAAAATTCTGTCATATAGTGATATCATAGCTATCTAAATTGGCACAACACATTGCTCAGGTGTTTGGAGTAACGTTAATGTAAACAAATCTATTGTACTACCATTCCAATAAAAGTATAGCACATACAATTATGTATAGTACATAATACTTAATGATAATAAACAACTATGTTACTGGTATATGTATTGGCCATATCATACTTTTTATTTTTATAAAACATTATGTCCTGTTATGCTGGCAAAAGACTCAAATATATTGTGTTTATTGTTTATTTTGATTGAATCATTTCCTCTTGTGTTTAGTTTAATCTCCCCTAGTTTTGTACATCATGGCCCTTCAAGTGAGACAAGATGTGAAAGTGGAACCTAGGCTAACATGACTGTTTTTAACAACAAAGTTTAAAAGAAAAACAATAAATAGGAAAAAGCTTATAGAATGAGTATATAAAGAGAATATTTTTGTGTAGCTATAATGTGTGTTTTATGCTGTTATTAGTCAAAAAGTTGAAAAATTTTAGTTTCTGAAGTAAAACATTACAGTAAGCTAAGATTAATATTGAAGAAAAATATTTTTCTAAATTTAGCATAGCCTATGTACCATATTTATAAAAGTCTACAGTAATGAAGAGTAATATCCAACACCTTCACACACTGACTCAGAGAAACTTTCAGCCCTACATGCTCCATTCATGTAGGAGTGTATAGGGTATATCAGATATACATTATACAGGTATATAAGTTTTTAAATTTCTTATACTTTTTACTGTACCTTTTCTGTTTAGATATGTTTAATGCACAAGTACCAACCAATGTAGTACAATTGCCTACAGTATTCAACATAATATACATTACAATAGCATGCAGTATTCAATATACTGGATAGGTTTGTAACCTAGGAATTATAGGCTAGCTACTGGGTTGTTGGAAAAATCATGATGCATTTTTGCATAGGAAAATATGCACGACTTTTCCAACAACCCAATAAATCATATAGTCTAGTTGTATAGTAGACTAATTCATTCAGGTCTGTGTAAGTATAATCTATAATAGTAGCACAACAATGAAATCACCTAAGACATATTTCTCACAATATATCTCCACTGTTAAGCAACACATTACTATACTATCTACAGTTGATGTCATATTATGAGAATTAAAAGACATAATTCAATTAAAGTGTTTAGTTCAATAGATAAGACAATATCAAAACCAGGTGATCATTATCTAAGACAACAACAGTCTAAATTCAGAGAAATGTTTTATCATAGTGGACAATGTAAAGTTCACTGCACATTAAGGGTAGTGGAATCTCTTTTTCACAGAATAGTAACATTGATGATAAGATAAATAATCAAACTGTTAGGTATGAAGAAATACAAGCTTCCTTCTTTACAACTTTCACATTTGAGGAAAATCAATATTCTTTTATTAGATCTACAACTGACTTATTTAAAAATGGATAATTATAAAAATTTAAGAATTTGCCTTAGACAAATGAGACCCATTATCAATTTCACATATTTATATATTTACTATATAAATCACCAATATAAATATTTATTTTAAAATACAACTGATAAAATGTAAGGTGAAATAGAAGCACAGTTGTAATGTACAATCAATATATAATTTAAAATTCCATTCCCAGGGCTGGCAAGTGGCGTGGTGGTTAAAGGTGCTGGACTCTCACATTGCTGACCATGGTTCAGGTTCTGGACCTGGCAGCTTGCTTTCTCACTTTCTCTTTCTCATTCTCTCTCTCACTGTGTCCCTCTCTGGTCAAATTAAAATAAACAATAAAGTAAAATAAAATAATTCTTTATAAAGAAAATTCTATTCCTTTCATCCTACAAAAATGCAATTGTGAGGCCAGCCCCATAGGACAGTGGCTAGGCATTGCACAGAGGCTGGATTTCACATAACCAACTAAGATTTTGGCCTAGGCCTAGCAGCTTGAAAACCACTCTGAGCATGTGTACACATGTCCATGATATGTCCAGATGAAGAAATGAAGAAAAAAAAGAACAGTGGCAGTACAAGGTCCCGTTTGGGGGATGCTTTCTCTTTCTCAACCATGCAGCATTAAAAAGAAAACAGTAAGTGTCTGTGTGTGTACAAATATATATAGCGATTGTGTATAAAAATTTATATATAAAGATATGCAGGAGTGGGCCCAGTAGCCTAGCAGTTAAGAGGACTGGATCTGTATAGGCAACCATGGTTCAAATCCCAGCACTGGGGGCTTGAAAAACATGCAAGGCACATGTGTATATGTCCCAAATCCTGACAAGGTAGAGAACTGGTGGACAAGAGATTGTGGCGTGACCACACCCTATTGGGAGTGTTTTCTCTCTCTTTCTTTCTCTCTCTCTCCCTCTCTGTCTCTCTATCTCTGTCTGGTGATTGCACTCTCTGGCAATTAAAAACAATTATTTTAGGGGCCAGCAGGTGGCATGGTGGCTAAGGTGCTGGACTCTCACATGGCTGACCGTAGCTCAAGTCCCAGAACTGGTGGCTTGATAATCACACCAGGTACATGTGCATATATGCTAAAAATCCCAGGAGAAGAATGGAGAAGGGATTGCAGCATGGTCATCCCCCCAGGGGGTTATTTCTCACTTTCCCTCTCACTCTTTCTGTTTCTCTGTTGAGTACACTTGCCCTGTGGCAAAAACAAAAACCAAAAAAAAAAATTTTTAATAAAAATCATCATGGGGTCAGCAGATAGTATGGAGGTTAAGGAAGCTGGATCCTACAAGGTTGACTGTACAGTTCTAGTCCAGCCCTGGTGCCTTGAAAAACACATGTATGCCTCAAATTCAGGTAGAGAAACGAGGAAGAGATCATCTGGCATGACCATGATACATTGAGGGGTACTTCCTCTCATTCTCTCTCTTGGTGTCTCTTTCTGGTGAGTGCATGTACTCTCTTGCAATTTTTTTTTTAAAAGAAAAGTTGTCATTAAAAGTTAAAATGGCAAATGGCAAGAAAAATTTATGAATTAGTATGGCATTTTATGATTGTAAAGTTCACAGAAACAGAATATTTGAACTTTAATCAACCTCTCAGCACTGATTCTGAAATTCATGTAGAATTGTAAGAGATAATGAATAATCAAAACAATCTCACAAAAGATGAAGAAAGTTGAAGGATTCACATTTTTTAGTGCAAAACTTACTAGAAATCTACAAGAATCAAAACAGAGCATTACTGACATAAAGACATACCTAAAGATCTAACAGAATAGAACTGAGAATCTAAAAATGAAAACTAAGAGAAAAGAATGTATATTTTCACAGTTTCTATTCAATATTGCTTTTTTTTTCCTTTTTTAGTTTTGTGCCATAGAGTACATGCACTTGCTTGAGATAGATAGACAGAGGAGAGAGAAAGCAAGAAATCACCCCGTAGGGGGGTTGACTACACCACAGTACCTTCTCTTCCATTCTCCTCTCAGGATTCAGGGCATGCACATACACACATCTGGCATGATTATCAAGCCACCAGGTCTGGGACTTGAACTGTAGTTGGCTATGTGGGAATCCAGTGCCTTAATCAACATACCACCTGCTAGCCACATCTATTGAACATCCTAATGGAAATAGTAGACAAAGTATTAAAGCAAGAAAAACAAATAGCATCCAGATTGGAATGGAAAAAGTTGCAATATTGCTATCTGCAAAAGATATGATCAACTATGGTTCAAGTCCCAGACCAGTCGGCTTGAAACTTGCCAGGTGTGTGTGCGTGTGTGTCCATGGTCCCGAGAGAAGAAAGGAGGAAAAGGAATTACGTTGTAGCCATCCCCCGGGGGGGTAATTTCTTGCTTTCTATCTCTCTGTCTCTCTGGTGAGCGCACATGCTCTTTGGCAAAAATCTCTATAAAGAAAAAAACTAAGAACTTACATATGATTCAGCAAGGTTGCAGGATACAATATTAATATACAAAAATCACTTTATTTATATATACTAAAAATAATCCAAAATTAAGTAAGTAGTCCTATTACCATCCAAAGGAATAATATACATAGGATTATTAATTTTTTAAAATAAGTTCAAGACTTTATACTGAAAATGTTAGCACCATCAAAAAGTAAAATATTTAGGAGTTATTTTTTTTAAGAATTATTTTATTTAAATTTATTTATTTATTTATTTATTTATTTATTTTAATATGATCAGAAAGAGACAGAGAAAGAGAAAGTGAGAAAGCAAGTCACCATGTCCAGGACTCAAACCGCAGTCAGCCATGTAGAAGTTCAGCACCCTTAACCACCACACCACCTGTCAGCCCCAGGAGTTAAATTTTAAAAAGAGTGAAAGATTCCTACACGAAGTAACTACAAACATCGAAGAAAGAAATTAAAGAAGATCTAAACAAATGGAAAATAGCCTATATACGCAGAATAGTTGATATTGTTAATATGACAATACATTCAATAAAATGAAAGATTCAACGCAATTACTAAAAAATCCTAGCTGATTTTTTTTGCAGAAATTTAAAAAATTGATTAAAAAATTCATGAAACTAAGGATAGCTAAAACAAAGGTGAAAAGGAAGAACAAAACTGGACTTTGATATTTCACGAGATCAAAACGTACTACAAATCTACAGTAAAGAAAATAAATACTGTTGTACTAATATAAAAAAAAACTTACACTTGCATAATAAAACTAATAAATTTCCAGAAAGAAACTTATATTTAGGATCAAATGATATTCAAAAAGGATGCCAAGACTATTCAGTGGGGAAAATATAATCTTACAAATGGAACCAGGACAACCGGATACCCACATGCAATGAAATGAATGGTATCCCTACCTCACATTATATACAAAATTTGACTCAAAATGGATCACACACCTAAATGTAGGTGCTAAACTTATAAAATTGTATAAGAAGCCATAGAGCTTAATCTTCATAATCTTGGTCAGGCATTGTTTTTTTTAGCTAGGATACTACAAATGCAAGCTATAAAAAGAAAATTTTAAAAATGAGATAAATTGAATTTCCTCAAAATTTTAAAATTTTGTGCTCTAGGAACATTAGCAATAAAATGAAAAGCCAATACACAAAATGGAAGAAAAATTTTCTAAGTCACATATGTACTGAGGGACATGAACACTTACAACTCAACAACAGCAACCAAAAAGGAGAACAAACCCAATTAAATATTGAGCACAGGATTAACTTAAAATAGACTACAAACCTAAGTGCAGAACACAAAATAATAATCTTCAAATTATAATGTAGGTGTAAACATGACCTTAGATATGGGGAATGACTTTTTAGATACAACACCAAAAGCATTATCCTGGAAAGAAGTAATTGATAAGCTAGATAATACTAAAAATGAAAATTTCTTCTCTACCAAAGATAGTGTCAAGAGAATGTACAGAAAAGCCCCATACTATGAGAAAACAATTGCAAAAGATATCTAATAAAAGACTGCTATCCAAAATATGCAAAGAACTTTTGAAACTCAATAATATGAAAATGAAAAGTTAAGATATAGACCAAAGATTTTAAACAGATACCTCATCAAAGAAAATACACAGATGGTAATTAAGTATATAAAAAAGATCCTCAACATCATGTCATTAGGAAATTACAATTTAAAACAAGATGTCTTTATATACTTATTAGTAAGACCAAAATTTAAAACACAGATAGTCCCAACCTACTGGTTTGACATTATTTTTCTGACTTTAGGATAGGCTTATTAAGGTATTAAGTATATTTCTGAATTACAATACCTTGACTTATGTTGGATTTATCAAAAAGTAATTCCATCATATATTGAAGAGCATCTTAATTTTTTAAATATTTATCATAATTTATGATTTACATATACTCATTATACATTTTTGTAGAGTACAGATAGTCTTTAAAATCATGTATACTAGGGCCAGCAGGTGGCATGATGGTTAAGGTGCTGGACTCCTACATGGTTGACCACAATTGGAGTCCTGGACCAAGTGGCTTAAAATTCACACTGGATGTGTGTGTGCACCTGCCAAAAATCTCAAGAGAAGAATGGAAGAGAAGGGATTCCAAGGGGCCATTGCCGCTGGGGCGCGGGGGGTGGAGGGGGTGATTTCTCACTTTCCTTCTTTCTGTCCTTCTCCAGCGAATGCACACATCCTGTGACAACAACAACAAAAGTATATATACAGAGTGTAATAAAAAAAATCAAAGACATAAACATATTTATCACCTTCAACATTTAACATTATATTGTTTTCTGAACACAATATAATGAAAACCCACTCCACTGGTTATTCTGGAAGTATGTACTGAATTGTATATGACATTCTATACTGTGAAATGTGGTTCTAAAGAAAAAAATTGATTAAAAAATGGACAACAAAAAGTCTCATAAATTAAAGATGAATTTTTGAAAACAAAGATAATCTTAACATGCCCAATGAGACAAGAATTAGTAACTTCCATGTAAAGAACTGTGGGAGACAGGAGTTTATAATCTAGATAGGTCTGTGATATCACTGGTCTAGTTAGGGATATGTACTATTGTACTTAACAATAGCTCATTATACGGGACCAGCAGTTAGCGTAATGGCTATGTTCTGGACTCCCATGTAGTCGACCGCGGTTCGCTTCCCGGACCCGGTGGCTTAAAACTCACGCCGGGCGCGTGTGCGTGCATGCCCAAGATCCTGAGAGGAGAATGGAGGAGGAGAAGGGATTGCGGCGTGGCCATACACCCTGGGGGTTGATTTCTCACTTTCTGTCTCTCTGTCTGTCTCTGTCTGTCGGGTGAGTGCACACGCCCTATAGCAAAAACCTCTAAAAAAAAAAATAGCTCATTAGGAAGAGATAGGAAAAAAAAAACTTTCACTCACTCATAGTGAGTTCTTATAATACCACAGTACTATACTGTGCATTAAGAAATAAGTTCTTGAAAGTGTAACAACAACAAAATCAGAAAGAGATACTCAAATGTGAAGACCTTAGGTAAGGTCAGTGATTTGGTGATTTATAGGCTTTACAAAGTTCTTGATTTTAATCTTGATTAAATTCCTTCCAATAAAGACTTAGCTACTTGTAACATTTTGGACTTTTCCTCCGTGACCTAGTTTTATACACTGAGTAATGGCTATAATAAATGTATAATATGAAGCCTGTGGAGACAACTACCTATCAAATAATTGGTGAATTTGTACTTATACTTGCTTGTGTGTAAAATACCTGAATCTGCATTTTTAGCCTTTTAGTTGGGAAATTTAATCCTGACATTCAATATTATCATTCATATGTGTGAACTTATCCTTTTATTTTCTGGTTGTTTTGTGTTCTCTTACTTCTATTTATCTCCTGTTAGTTTTCCTAGTGTAGTATTCCCTTAGGTATTTCATGAAGAGCTGCTTTAGTTTCGGTGAATTCTTCCCATTTGTTCACCTGGGAATGATTTCATGTTTCCTTCCCATTTAAGGGATCACCTTACCAGGTACAGTACTCTTGGTTAAAAAACTGTTTTTCTGGGAACCAGCAGTTAGCGTAATGGCTATGTCGCTGGACTCCCACGTAGTCCACCGCGGTTCACGACCCGGACCCGGTGGCTTAAAACTCACACCGGGCGTGTGTGCGTGCGTGCCCAAGATCCTGAGAGGAGAATGGAGGAGAAGGGATTGCGGCGTGACCATCCCCCCTGGGGGGTGATTTCTCGCTTTCTGTCTCTATGTCTCTCTCTGTCTGTCTGGCGAGCACATGCGCCCTATAGTGAAAATCTCTCCAAAACAAAAAACAAAAAACAAAAAAACAAAAAACTGTTTTTCTTTCTGCCTTTTAAATATGTCTTCCCATTCTTTCCTTGCTTGCATTTTTTCAGTTGACAGGTCCAATGTTAGTCTACTGAGGTAACTTTTGTGAGTAATTTGGCATTTCTCTCTTGCTATTTTTAGATTATTGTGTTTGTTTTTGATTTTTACCAGTTTGGCTATCATATGCCTTGAAGAGTATCTTCTTATGTTATATCTAGTTAGTGTCCTTTTTATTTCCTGGGTATGGATATCCACATGCCTCTCTAAATTTGTCACGTTTTCAGCTAACACATGTAGGAGATTTTCTATGCCTTCACCTTTCTCTTCACCTTCTGTATTACCTATATGTGGGTATTCAGCCATTTAATGGTGTTTAGGATTTTCTGTATGTTGTCCTGATTTTTAATGGTTGTTCTCCTATTCTCCTCAGTTGCTTGGACCAAATTAGATGGTTTTGTCTACAAGGTCAAAGATTCTTTCTTCAGCATAATCTGCTGTTGATATTTTCAAGGGAGGTTGATATTTGGCATCATACTCTTTATCTCCAGAAGTTCTGTTTGATTCGTTTTTGGAGTGTCTATCTCATTATGGAACACCTCCTTCAAGTCATGAAAGGATTTTCTCACCTCCTAGAATTGGTTGGCTGTTTTTCTCTTGCATCTCATTGAGTTTTGTTACATTGAACATTCTGAATTCTTTTTTTGGCATTTTTGTGATCTCTTGTGTTTTATCCATTGTTGGTCAGGAGTTATGTTTGTTAACGGGGGGAAGTATTTCCTGGTTTTCTCTTATTTCTTGGGGCTCTGCTTTGATTTTTAGTCATTTGGCAATATACTCACTTCTTCCTGTTTTGGAGTATATTCCTGCAGCTTTGTGCTCATGTACTTCCCTACAGAAAGCATGGCTCTGTGCTAGTTTCCCTCTTCTGTGGGTGTGAATGTAGAATTCACAGTAGAAGTTTTAGGTTCAAGTTTTCAGAGGGTGGTTTCTCTCTTTTTACTGCTAGGGGCTTGTGGGGAGAGAAATTCTCCAGTCTCCTCTCTTCAGGTATTTGGTTCCTGTCTACCCAAATCTCTCCGCTACCAACGTGGCTGGAAGTTGAGCTACTATCTCTGGGACTTTAGGAAACCAATGTGGTCCTTTAAGACTGGATCAGCCTCTCCTCTCTGACTGCAGGCTGGGTGGGGGGGGTCCCTACTGATGAGCTTAGGCCAAGCAGCCTAGGCCTTCCTGTTGCTTTATCTTTAGGACTATAGGAACCAGATGGTGGTCCTTGAAGGTTGGTGAAGCCACTCCTCTCCCACAGCAGGCTGGAAAAAGGTCACTGATGATGAGCTCGGCCAAGTGGCCCGGGCCTCTCTGTTGATCCTGGATGGGTAAGGGGCAGAATGGCATCAGCACATGTGATAGCAGCTCCTACATTCTAGCTCCCGAGGAACATCTGTATTAACAAATATATTAGAAGATGAGAAACCACGAGAGCTTTCAGCCATTTTTGGTAGAAATGTAAAGTGGTGCAGCTACTTTGGAAGACAACTGGCAGTTCCTTGCAAAAAAGAGATACAATCTTACCTACAATTCAGCAATCTTTACTCTACCCAAAGGAACTGAAAACTTATATCCAAACAAAAATCCACACAGATGTTTATAGAAGCTTTATCCATAATTATCAAAACTTGGAAGTAACCACCATGTCTTTTGTAGTTGAATGGATAAATTATAGTACATCAAGATAATGAAATACTATTCTGTACTCAAAAGAAATGAGTTATATCAAGCCATAAAAAGAAATGGAAGGAACTTAAATGCATATTACTAAATGAATGAATACAATCTGAAAGGCTACACGGTATGATTCAAACCATATTTCATTATGGAAAAAGCAAAACTGAAGACACCAAAAAGACTATGAGTTAAGGGAGAGGGAATGATGAATAGAAGACAGAAGATTTTTAGGGTAGTGAAACTACTCCATATGGTACTATAATCATGGATATATGCCATTAATAATACATCTGTCAAAACCCATAGATTGTAACACAACAACAGTAAACTCTATTGTAAACTATGGAGTTTTGGTGACAATGATGTGGCAATGAACACTTGCTAACTGTAACAAATACACCACTCTAGCACAGAGTGGTATATTTTGATAATGAAAAAGGCTGTGAATGTGTATAGAGGGAAGGGTTACATAGATATCTATGTACTTTCCTCACAATTTTACTGTGAACCTGAAACCATCCTCAAAAATAAGGCCTATTCTTTTAAAATGAGTAGAAGATCTGAATCAATACTTCTCCAAAAAAGATATACAAAATGGTCAGTAGGACATGACAAGAAGTTTGAACGAAATACATATCAAATGAAATACTATAGGATGACTAAAATAAAGGTAGATAATAAGTATTGATGGAGACATAGAGAATTGAAACTGTAATAAATTCCTGGTAGGAATGTCAAATAATGTAGACACTTTTGAATGTTTGGAGGTTCCTCAAAAAGTTAAATATAAAACTATAAGATGGCAAAACATTTGCATTACTAGCTATTTACTCAAGAAAAATGAGACTATGTCTACTGAAAGATTTGACCATTAATATTTATATCACATCATTCACAATACCCCCCAAAGTAGAAACAAGTCAAATGCCCATAAACTGAAAAACAGATAAACAAAATGTGGTATATTTATAAAATAAAAAATTATTTGGCAATGAAAAAAGTTAAGTATTGACATTGCTACAACCTGGATAAACTCCGAATACATTATGAAAACTGAAAGAAGAAATGGAATGTCCAAAAGTAGTTTAAATCCAAAGCAACTGAGAGCCATTTCCAGGGAATATGGAGAGGGGTAAACAGGGAGTAACTGCTAACTAAGGTTTCTTTGTGGGGTGATGAAATGTTCTGGAAGGGGACCCGCAGTTAGCGTAATGGCTATGTCGCTGGACTCCCATGTAGTTGACTGTGGTTCGTGTCCTGGACCCGGTGGCTTAAACTCACACTGGGCCCATGTGCATGAGTGCCCAAGATCCCAAGAGGAGAATGGAGGAGAAGGGATTGCGGCGTGGCCATCCCCCCTGGGGGGTGATTTCTCACTTTCTGTCTCTCTGTCTCTCTCTCTGTCTGGCGAGTGCACGCACCCTATAGCAAAAACCTCTTAAAAAAAAGAAATGTTCTGGAAGTAAAGAGTAGTAATCATTGCATAACTTTGAGACTATATCAAATATCATTGGCCCTATACTTTAAAAAGTAATAAACTGAAATAAAAGTTATCTTTGAAGTCCCAGTACTCATAAAATCAATAGACATACAAGAAAGACATTTTATCATGTAATCAGGTTATTGTCATTCTATGTGGAAAATATTCTTTTTATTGTTTCCCAGGAACAAAAGACATCTCACTCAGTGAACATGCAATTATTACAGGATTTTATTCTTCAATTATAGCATTATCAATATCTTCTTCAATCCACATTGCAGTGGTTTGTTAATCCAGTATACCACATACTTCATTTCTATAATAATAAGATGCAGCAAAAATATACAGATAAATAAATGTAGAACATAAGATACAAGGTTGTGTAAGATTAAAAAATCAATGTAATTTGCTCTATTGGCAGAAGGAAAATTATATGATCATACTGATTGACACACAAATCATCTTAGTAATTCAAAAAGAAGAAAATTTTGGACACTGCTATTTTGTTAGTATAATAGTTACACCTATTATGTGCCCAAGAATTTTACTTTATATTTTCATACTTACAATAAAGATTTTAAACACCTACTAAAATGTTAATAGATATCTTTTTTTTTTTTTTTTTTGAGAGGTTTTTGCTATAGGGCGCATGTGCTTGCCAGACAGAGAGAGACAGAGAGACAGAAAGTGAGAAATCACCTCCCCAGGGGGGATGGCCACACTGCAATCCCTTCTCCTCCATTTTCCTCTCAGGATCTTGGGCACGCATGCACATGCGCCCGGCGTGAGTTTTAAGCCACCGGGTCCAGGACGTGAACCGCAGTCGACTACATGGGAGTCCAGCAACATAGCCATTACGCTAACTGCTGGTCCCAATAGATATCTTCTAATGACACATACACTAGAAAAAAAAGTAATATGAGTAATCTTATTTTTCATTCATTTATCCTTCATTTCTCTCAACCATAAATAACACAATGATCTAAATATCATTATAATTCATACTTTTGTTTCTGATAAAAGAAAGATAAAGTGCATATTAAAGCCAGATTTTAAAACTTTTACAACCTGACTCTAATTTTTCAATACAGGAAGTTCTTTTCATAGCCCAGTATTGACACTGCTTCTAGCAATTAGATTAATTAGCAAAGGGAAACAAAATGAACCACTGAGCAGATATTACAGAAGCAGATAATATTTTTATTTTTCAAAAGTGTGAGTTTGTTGCAAAGACAAAATGATAAAACTGCCTCAACACAGGTATTATTAGCTCTTATTTAGTAGTACACATTCCCTCTCTATCTGACACAAAATTGGAATAGAGAATTCAAAACAATTTTTATTTTTTTTACCAAAACTAGAGTACGTCATCTATTACAATCCGCCCCAAATAATTTAACACACATACATTTCTTGTCCCAGGGTAACTGATTCTCTGTCATCTTAGAGAAAGCTATAAACACATTGCTATGATTTGTGATTACTTCCACTTTCCCACCTTTATTTTTTGTAATGCATAAACACATTTAAATAACACTAATACTACCAAATTTATTATATTTAGAGTAAAATAAAGTCTGCAGTATAACTCTGGTACCTTCTATTAATTGGTTCAACAAAAGGATAGAATTAATTCCTCTACCTCACATTATAAAGAAAAAAATAATTTAAGATGGATCATAGCCCTAAAAACCATAAAGCTTCTACTGGAAAATGTATCTTTGTTTTAGAGGTAGAAAAATACTTCTTTTTTTTTTTTTTTTTTTGAAAAATACTTCTTGAACAGGTAATAAAAAGCACTAAGCATACAAATTTTAAAAAGATTACATTCTTTCAAAATTAAAAACAGCAGTTTACCAAAAGAAACCATTAAGGAAATGAATAAGCATGCCAGAGACTATAAGAAGATATTTGCCAAACATATATCTGACGAGCAATATTCCAAGATAGAAATAGAACTCCTACCAATCAAAATAAGGAAAACCAATTGTTTAATGGCAACACATTTAAGCAGATACTTTGTAAAATATATGAATAACAAATATATTTTAAAAATCAATTTCATTAGTCGTAAGGAAAATGCATATTAACATTAAAACAAGATGCTACTACATAGCCACTAGAAAGGCTAACATTAAAAACACTGATAATACTGCGACCAGCAGAGACATAAGGGTTACGTTGTTGGACTCTCACATAGTAGACCACAGTTCAAGTCCCTGATCTGGCAGCTTAAAACTCACACTGAGTGCAGGTGTGTGTGCACATGTGTCCAAAATCTTGAGAGAAGAATGGGGGAGTAGAGACTATTGCGTGGCCTTACCCCCAAGGGGTGATTTCTCACCTCTGTCTCTCTGTCTCTGTGTCTCTCTGGCTAGCACATGCTTGCCCTGTTGCCTAAAAACAAAACAGAACAAAAACAAAAACAAAAAACTCTCTTAAAAAAAAAAAAAAAAAAAAAAAAAAAAAAAAAAAACCTGATAATAATAAATGTTGGAAGTATAAAGAAACAGCAGGATTTTTTTTTTTTTTTTTCTTTTTCAGAGAGAGACTTTTGCTATAGGGCATGTGAGTTCACTAGAGAAACAGAGACAGAAAGTGAGAAATTCAACCTCCTACCAGGGTAGGGGATGAAGGCGAGATGGTCACAATGCAATCCCTTCTCCTCCATTTTTCTCACAGGATCTAGGGAAGGCAGGCAATATGTGCCCAGCATGAGTTTCAAGCTGCTGGGTCTGAAACTTGAACCTCCGTTTGCCATGTGGGAGTCCAGCACCTTAACCACTGCCCACCTGCTGGACCCATATATGCCCAGCAGCAGGAATTATATCATTAGTGGAAATGGTACAATCATTTTGCCGTGTGCCACACTTGAAGATATGTAGCCAGGAAAAACAAAAACATACCTTGGCAAAAAAGTCTTGAACAAAGATTCCTTTTTTTTTTTAAAGAGAGATTTTTGCTATAGGGGATGAGTGCTCACCAGAGACATAGAGAGAGACAGAGAGACAGAAAGCAAGAAATTACCCATCTGAGGGGATAACCACGCAGCAATCACTTCTCCTCCATCCTCCTCTGGGGATTTTGGGCACACACACACACACACACACCCTCTCAGCAATGAGCTTTAAGTCCCGAAGTTTGGGATTCGATCCGCAGTTGGCTACCAGCAACATAACTATTATACCATCTGTTGGTCCCCAAAGATGTTCCTTTAGTCATAATCTGGAAAAAGCCCAGGTATCCATTAATAGGAAAACAGAAAAACAAATTCTCATATTCCATACAATGAAAGACTATTCAAGAATAAAAAAAAGACCAAAATGATAGACATATATAACAACATAGATGAGTCTTGAAAACATTACAGTGAGTGAATGAAGTTTCACACAAGAGAGTATTCTGTAATAATTTCTTGTTAATGAAATTCTAGGGCAGGTGAAACCTATCTACAGTAGGAAAAAAATCAGAGTAACAGTTGCCTTTTAAGTATGGATATAAGGTTTGATTAAGAAGAAACATAGGTGAACTTTTCAGCATGGTAATATTGCTCCATATCTTGATATAAATTTTAACTACACAGATAAAAGCATCTGTCAAAATTCAGAGAAAGGCTTGAGGTGTTTATTTCACTGTATGTTAATTTTCTACCAAAAGGAAAAAAAAAACTATAAATCAATACTGAATTCTAGTTAATAATATGCATCCTAAAGTATTTAGGAGAAGCATACAGATACCTGCCATTTACTATGCATCAAAAATAAGATGAATGCTATGATTTCAATATGTCCTCCAGTGTTCTACTGTTAGAAAATTAACTGCCATTGCAACTGTATGAAGTGGGACCAATAAGAGCTGATTAGTAGATTAATACCATCATCATGGGAGTAGTTTAGTTAGGAGAATGAGCTCCTGACTAAGGATAAATTCCAGCCTCCCTCCCTTCTCTGTCTCATGTGCTCTCTTGCCCTTCTGCCCTTTTACCATATGTCAAGTGGGCCCTCACCAGATGTGACTCCATCATCTTGGACTTTCCAGGCTCCAAAAGTATAAGCCAAATAAAATTTTTTTCTTTACAAATTACCCAGTCTGTGGTATTTAAGGATTAACAGACAAAATGAGGAATAGATAGCTAGATATCTACAATGAAAAAAGAATAAGATATTAATAATAGAATCTAGATTGTGGCTATATAGACATTCAAGACAAAATTCTCTCAACTTTGCTGTATTTTCATAATAAAATTTTGGCTGGAAAGTATAGGGATTTCCATTTTATTACTTTCCCAATATTTATCAAATGAAGAGATTTTCTTTTCACAGAAAAGAACACAACTACGACTGAAAACTTTAAGTCCAAGATATGATTAGCATCAAAATCCCCAAAGTACTGCTGTTTCATCCAAAATCTCACTGAATTATTCATGAAAGGAGTTTGTCAATATATTCCTTGCTAAAATTATATAAATACAATGACCAAATCCTTAGTGTATTCTTTACTTAGATCATAAGACACATTATTGCAATTTCATAATGTCCACTCAAATAAGCCAGTACTGTTTCCCAGAATCCACTTCCCTGATCAGTTCTAGAGGAGTCTAGAGAAATAAATGTACACAAGACTTATAAAATGGAAGTAAAGCTACAAGTATTAGTTCTAATCAGCATAGTTACAGAGTATGTAAGAAGCAGAGGCAACAGCCTTTCATAGACTAATCCACCAGCTATAAGTTAAGATCCCACTTCGTAGTTTGAAATGCTTAGCTTCCCATATTCCCTTGCAAACACAAATTTGTCCACCCACAATGGTGCCTCAAGAAGACTGATTAGTAATTTTTCTATGCATTTCAATCGCCTTTTTTTCAGATTCCTTGCAGTTTCTCCCACAGTTCTGTAAGGTATTATTCCTATAATAAATCCTTGTTTCTGTAACACTAATTGTGCCTTTGCTTCCTTTCCTAACTGCTCAGATTGATAACACAGGCATATTTCACTTGTCCCATTACCCGTTTTTTAAAAGTTATAAGAAAATTAAAATTTTGAAATCACTTCTCTTTTGTAAGGAACTATATAAAACCCTTGTGGTGGATTAAATTCTGTTTTTCTTGTTGAAGTACATTTTTGGACAAAAAAAGGTCTATGTTTATGGTATACAATATGATGCTTTGGTAATATGCACACATGGTAAAATAATTACATCTATATAATTAACATATCCATCACCTAATATACTTTGGAAGGGGTGAGAATATTTAACATCTACTCTTAGCAATTCTGAAGTAAATTACATATCATTATACATTATACTCACCACATTATATAATACATGTGGAAAACATTAATCCTAACTAAAATGTTGTTTCCTTTGATTAACATCTCGGCTTCCCCTATCCTCAGATGCCCTCTAAACCACCATTCTACTCTGCTTCTAGGAGTTTAACTTTTTTTTAATAATGATTTTATTATTATTATTATTATTATTATTATATATTCATTTGATCAGAGAGGGAAAAAGAGAGAGAGGGAAAGTAAGAAAGCAAGCTGCCAGGTCTGGGACCCGAAACATAGTCAACCATGTGGGAATCCAACACCTTAAACACCATACCACCTGTTGGCCTCTAGGAGTTTGACATTTTATGTGAAATCATAAAGTTCATCTCTTTCTGGGCCCGGTTTATTTCACTTAGCATTATGCCCTCTACATTAATCTGTGTGTTGTCATAAATGACTGTTTCTTTCTTTCTTTCTTTTTTTTTTTTTTTTTTTTTTTTTTTTTTTTGTGGGGGGGAGGTTTTGCTATAGGGCATGTGCACTTGCCAGAAAGACAGAGAGAGACAGACAGACAGAAAGTGAGAAATCACTCCCCAGGGTGGATGACCACACCACAATCCCTTCTCCTCCATTATTCTCTCGGGATCCTGGGCATGCAATCACACACGCCCGGCATGAGTTTAAGCTACCGGGTCCAGGACTCGAATCATGGCCGACTACATAGGAGTCCAGCGACACAGCCATGATGCCAACTGCTGGTCCCAAGAGTTTCTTTATTTTAAGGTAGAATAGTATTTCTCTGTATATACATATCACATTTTCTTTATCTACATTGAAAGACCACAGGTTAATTCCATATCTTGACTATTCATGGTGCAATAAACATGAGAGTATAGATAATTCTTTGACATAATGATTTAATTTCCTCTGGATATATCAGGGATATTCAAAATGTTTAGGAAAAATATACATTATAAAAAGAAAAAAAAATGTAGTGGGGCCAGAAGAAGGTGTGGCAGTTAAGGCACTCAACTCCCACACGGCCAACTATGAATCAAGACCTGGATCTGGTGGCTATAAAATCACACTGTGTGTGTGTGTGTGTGCCCTAAATCCCAGGAGGAGAGTGAAGAAGAAGGTACTGTGGGAATGGCCATCCCCTCCTGTGGGGTGATTTCTCACTTTTCCTCTCACTGTCTCCCTCTGATGATTGTACACGCCCTATGGCAAAAACCTAAGGGAAAAAATGTACCAGTCATTTACATATTTCTTAAAGAGCTGGTTTAATAGTACATCAGAAAACAAAAGGGAGATAAATAGCAATAAGAAAATACAAAACAATTAGGAAAGTAACAAAATGGTAGGTGTAAGTCTGCACATATCAATAACATTGAACATAAATTAACTAAATTATCCAATTAAAATATACAGATTGGTTGAATGAAAAAAAAAACACACAGGAAGGCCCTATATGTTGCTTACAAGAAACATTTCATTGGAAAAGACATACACAGAACATGTAGGGATGAAAAAAGTCCATTTCATCCAAATAACAAACAAAAAAAGTTTAAGTATCAATACTAATATCAGACATTATAGACTTCAAGCTAAAATCAGTGAAAGAGACAAAGGAGGTCAGTATATATTGGGCTGTCTGAAAAGTCATGACATATTTTTCTGTGCAAAAATGCAGCATTAAAGGGATTAGAACAATTAGAAACAATTAGAAATATTTAAGTACCCAACATCAGAACACCCAAATACAACAGAAAAAAAAAAAAAAAAAAAAAAAAAAAAAAAAAAAAAAAAAACCAACAAACTGCTAGACCCAAAAGGAGAGAGAATGCAACATACTAATTGGTGGGGATTTAAAAACACTACTCTCAGTGAACAGGTTACCTACACAGAAAATAAAGACACAGGAGTTAAATGATATCATAAACGAAACAGACTTGACAAATATATATAGAACGTTTTAATAACAACTACAAAATACACACTCTTCTCAGTCCAGCATGGACAAATTTTGAAGACTGACCACATAACAGGGCACAAAATAAGTCTTTTTTAAAAAAAAATTTTTTAGAGGTTTTTTGCTATAGGGCACATGTGCTCACCAGAAAGAGAGAGAGACAGAGAGATAGAAAGCGAGAAATCACTCCCCAGGGGGGATGGCCATGCCGCAATACCTTCTCTTCCACTTTCCTCGCAGATCTTGGGCACGCACGCAGACGCGCCCGGCGTGAGTTTAAGCCACCGGGTCCGGGACTCGAACCATGGGTGACTACATGGGAGTTCAGCGACGTAGCCATTACTCTAACTGCTGGTCCCAAGCCTTTAAAAATTTAAAAGAAATCATATATAGCATTTTCTCTGACCACAATAAGATCAAACTTGGAATAAAAAAATAGTAAGCTTCTGAAAATCCACAAATACATGGAAACTAAACAACTTACTTCTGAACGACTTTGAAACTACTAAAGAAACTAAGAATGAACTTTAAATTTTTCTTGAAACAAATGTTAATGAAACCACAACTCTCCAAAATCTTTAGGATACAGCAAAAGTAGTACTCAGAGGGGAAGTTTAAAACAATTAGTGCTCATAAGAAAAAAATAGAAAGATGGCCAAAAAAATAACATAAAGATGCATCCCCAAAGAATTGGAAATGTAAGAATTAAAAAAGTAATACAGGAAAGGAAATAATATTGGAGTAGAAATAAATAGAGAATTAAAGAACAATACAAAAAAAATTGATGAAACAAAAAAGCTAGTTTTTTGAGAGGATAAACAAAATTAACAAACTATTAGCTAGACTAAGAAAAATAGAGGAAGAATCCAGATAAAATCAAAAATGAAAAACTGATAATATTATAACAGACATTACAGAAATACAAAAGATTACTATGAAATATGATGAGCAACTACATGTGAACAAATTGGAACAACTAGAGGAAATGGACAAATTTCTGGACACATATAATATATACATAGATTGAATGAGGAAGAAATAGACTGCCTAAACTAAGACCCTAAAAAGCAATGAGATTGAATCAGTAATAAGTCTCCCAACAAAGAAAAGCCAAGATTCCAATGAATTTACTGATGAATTATACAAAACTTTTAAGAAAGCATTAATACCAATTCTCTTCAAACAATTTCTAAAGATCCAAATGGAAAGAACCCTTCCAAACTCATTTTAGGAAGTCACCCTCCATCATCTTGATATCAAAAGAAGTCAAGGACACAACAAAAAAAGTAAACTTTAGATCAATATTACAAATGCAGATGCAAAACCCTCAACTAAACACACACACACACACACACACACACACACACACACACAGAGGCGAACACAATCTCCCCCCCCCCAAAAAAAAAGAAAACAGAAACTAGTAAAACAAAATATCAAAGGTGCACAACATAATGCAATGTTCTTTGTTGATGATAATCATGGTAATATTATTGATTGAATTATCACACACTGTATGTATGCTTTGAAAAACCACATTGTACCCCATGAACACTTATAACAATTAAGTGTAAGTAAGAAATTTTAAAAACCAAAAAATGCATCCATTTTGGGACCGGCAGGTGGCATAGTGGTTAAAGGCACTGGGATCCCACATGGTGGACTGTGGTTCGAGTCTTGAACCTGGTGGCTTGCTTTCTCACTTTCTGTCTTTCTCTCTCCCTCTCTCTGTTCCTCTCTGGTCAAATTGAAATAAACAAATGAATAAAATAATTCTTTTAAAAAATGCATCCATCTCAATTTTTTTCTTGCATCAAATAAACTCAGGTTCTAGTTTGATATGATCCTATTTTTCTATTTTTTTCTTACCTATGCTTTTGAAAGCATATCCAAAAAGTCATTGTCAACAAGGTTCTGTCCTGTATCTTGGTCTAATAGTTTTATAGTCTCAACCTAATGTTTAAATCTTTAATCCAATTTGACTTGATTTTTGTACAACAGGTCTTCAAAAAGTTTGTAAAAATGTGTAGTATCAAAAAACTATATATCAATTTCAATTTTTTTTCAATGTTTTTGCCATAGGGTGTGTAGTTGCTGGAGAGGGACAGAGAGAGGGATGGAGAAAGGGAAAGTGAGAAATCACTCTACCGGGAGATAGCCATGCCACAATCTGTTCTCCATTCTCTTCTTGGGATTTCTGGCATGCACACACATGCATCTGGCATGATTTTCAAGCTGCTGGGTCCTGGATTGGAACTGTGGTCAGGCATGTGGGAGTTCAACACCTTAATCAACATGCCATCTGCTGGTCCCATCAACTTCAATTTCTTTTTTTTTTTTTTTGGTATAAAAATAAACTTATATTAAAATGATGTATCCACAATTTTTAAAAAGCTTTCTAAGTTATTAAAAAAAATTTTATTCATGACAGAGTATGAGAGAGAGAAATGACAGGGCCTTGTCACACTACAATACCCCTTGTCCAGCCTTTCAGCTCTGCAGGATCTTAGGCATGGGTGCACATACACACACAGTGTGTTTTCAGGTCAACCCAGAAATCTGAACCTGTGGTATGCCATGTGACTTCCTACACTACAGTTCAGTTTGCTACTGATTTCCTCACCAGGTTGAAACTTCTACAGACCTTTGAAGTAACCCTGTATATAGTGTGACATGAAAGTCTAATTTAATTCTTTTGCATGAAAATAGCCAGTATTCTCAGCATCATTTACTGAAGACTGCCCTTTCACCATTGTTTATTTTTGGCTTTTTTGGGGGGTGGTTTGTGCTGGAACCATGCTGTTTTAATTACTTCAGCTTTGTAAAATTTTCAAATCAAGTAGTATGATACCTCCAGTTTTGTGTTTTTTACTCAAGATTACATTGCCTATTTGGGGTCTTTGAGGTTCCACACAAATTTTAGGATTTATTTTTATATTTCTGTGTTAAATGCTGTTTGAATTTTGATAAGATTGGATTAAATCCATACATCACTTCATGAAGTATGGACTTAACAATATTAATTTTCTAATTCATGAGCACAGGATATATTTCCATTTACTTGTATCTATTTATTTTTTATTTCTAACCTTCATACTAAATATATAATTGATTTGCACATCACTACTATGGTATTATTCTAAATTTCCTTAGCTATTTCTACCAGTGAGTTTTACACTTTCATAGGTTTTCATGTACTAATTAGCAT